>CM038676.1:256292172-256820560 GCA_021605205.1 Aegilops longissima | reverse complement strand
GGGTCAAGCGTGTTGGGTTATGTGGTGCACCCTGCAGGAAGTTTAATCTATTCAATAGCCGTGATCTTGATAATGTGACGACTTGGAGTTGTACCTTGACCTTATGACAACTAGAACCGGATACTTAATAAAACACACCCTTCCAAGTGCGGATACAACCCGTGGTCGCTCTCTCGTGGATACAAGGAGGGATCGCGGGTAGGATTATTGCTATGTGATGCTACTTGGAGGACTTTCACTGCTCTCTTCTACATGTTGCAAAACGGAGGCTGCCAGGCGTAGTCTTCGGCTGATTAGCTATCCCCTCTTATTACGGCATTCTGCAGTTCACCCATCGATATGGCCCTTACACATATATCCATGCATATGTAGTGTAGCTCCTTGCTTATGCAGTACTTTGGATGAGTACTCACGGTTGCCTTGTTCCCCTTTTCCCCTCTCCTTACCCGGTTCTGCAACTGCACGATGGAGCCAGGGAGCGACGCCACCGTCGATGACGACTACTACTACCGGGGCGCCGACTACTACGTGCACCGCGACGATTTACTAGGAGTAGTTGGGAGGATCGAGCGCAGGAGGCCTGCGCCTCTTCGATCTGTATCCAAGTTTGTGATAGCCATCTTATGGCAAACTTGTTTAACTTATGTCCGTACTCAGATATTGTTGCTTCGGCTGACTCGCCTATGATCGAGCACTTGTATTCGAGCCCTCGAGGCCCTGGCTTGTATTATGATGCTTGTATGACTTATTTATGTTTTAGAGTTGTGTTGTGATATCTTCCGTGAGTCCTCGATCTTGATCATTACGCTTTGCGTGCATGATTAGTGTCTGATTGAATCAGGCGTCACATGCTGCTATATGATGCTTTCAGGTGGTGCTGCTATATGATAATAACCAGCCACTTGGACCATCGAATTTCAATAAATAGTTGTTCTTCATTTAAATGTGGGTCATGTATTTTTCGTTTAAATTAGGCAATGGGATCTCTATGGAAAACATTGACCAAAGTAGATTGTGCCAAGTAGATGGTATCTTTGTATTTGCATTTTGAGCAAATAGTGATGGTCTGTTTTCCTATCATATTAATTACTACATTGGGTTCAATTTGTGAAGTTTGCAAGTCAAATTAATTTTCATATGGGCAGCAAAATGAAAAAATATAATGCAATCTAGACTTTTCACTGATCATACCAAAGATAAGCTGAAAACGCAATGAAAAGAACTGGTTGGCTTATTACATGGAGCTTATATTCACAGGTGCTTATTTTCTTAGGATAACTCGTAATAATTGTCCCTAAGAAACTTGGCCAATAGAACTGACATACAAATAACATGTCACGATGATTGCAATGGAGGTGTGACGTACCATAGCACACTATATAGGCTCACCGCTGGCTCTCTTTTTTTTGCGATGTTCCATGAAATTGCCACATACATCTTGTACTTTTTCATTGTGTAACCCTATCTACAAGTTGACACGGCTAATTTGAGACATCTCTACATGATAATACATCGATATCCCTTGCACATATTTAAACCACCAATTAATGATTGTGTGTGTAGCATAAACTAGCCATGACTCGTGTCTTTGGACTAGCGACACTCTAAGGGAGCCTAATGTAGTGTACCGGAATTCCTACATGCCACCTACGATTTTGTGTAATGTCTCGCCTCTGCTCCTAAATATATGTCTATGTAGAGATTCCAGTATGGACCACATACAGATGTATATTGATGCATTTTCGAGTGTAGATTCACTCATTTTGCTCCATATGTAGCCTATAGTGGAATCTCTAGAAAGACTTATATTTAAGAACAGAGGTACGAGGTAGTATCATATATGACATCTACATATCTAATTTAGCAGCCAGAGTAGAAATCATTTTCGCACAAAAGGATTATTGGTCGAAAATCCTAGCAAAGCACGTAACAAGAGCCGCGAACAATACAAGAGAGAGAGACACGCTTACAAGATCATAGCAATGCCTCGGTCCGGATCTTGGTTGGCCAAGTCATTAGATCCGTAAGAAACATCGTCCTTATAGTTTTTGCCAACTGCATAACAGTAACAAATGACTGTTAGTATATTTGAAGTACATCGAGCGTGATGTTGGACGGGTTTAAAGGTGACAAGTACCTAGGCCAGAAGGGTGCTTGGCATCTTGTCGACGGTGGGAATCGGGTAAGAAACGTCAAGGGTGATGACGCTACTGGCCGTCGGGTCCGTAAGGAGATCTAGAACCGCCGAGTAGGGTGTTTGTGGAGCGGCTCCGGTAGGGTGGACTACGGTGTGGCGAAGCGGATCTGTGGCCGTGGGCGAGGGCGAGGTGAAGCTGCCCGTGGTCGGGTTAAGGATGGTGTCGACGATGCGGATCTGCGACCATGGACGAGGCGCCGGTTGCTCCGGTAGGTTGGATGAGGTGTGAGGAATCGGATCCGAGGCCGTGGACTTGTGAGTTCGCAGCTGCCCCTAGGGTTGAAAATGGTATAGGCGAAGCTACTACGGTGGGGTTGATGATGGTGTCGTGGCGGCTCCAGAGGGGTTGAGGAAGGTGTCGGCGAAGAGGATCGAGAGGTCCGTCGGGAGGCGTCGGTTGGGCGGCCTGGGGGGTGGACAAAGCATCTCCAATGGGGAGTACGAATGAGCTTCTGAGATCTTGCTGCATGTTGACGAGAGTACCGCGAAGCGAGATCTGGGCCGTGGACAAGGCCGCACCGAATGGGCTATGGTACAGTGGTGGATGAGCAATCTACTTGTTTCTAGGCGAGGTGGGAGGGTAGATGCGGCCATGGCGGATCCGACGAGGTGGACGCCACGGCAAAGGAATGGGCTCTGCACGCCGGTGGATGAGCGATCTAGGGTTTCTAGAGGGAGGGAGAAAGGTCGATGAAATGCGGACGGCGTGATGTGAGATGCTCTGGTCTTTGTGGAGTTAGTCGTTTTTGGGGAGGGATTGGAAATGGGGTGTCGTGTAGTGGGGGAACCGAAGTTACCAAAGCAGCCCGACCTATTATATAGATGAGGCGGTATTGTAATGTTGGTCTCCGTGCACCAAGGACAAAGGGGAATTTCGCATGCTAAAGACTAAGGTGGCGGAAATTTTAGAAGGAGGCGGAGATTTTGCCGCTGCTGGATCGCTCATATCCAGCTTCAACTAATTTTGGACCGTGCTAGCGGAAGGTCATCTTGAGACTTTGTACACGGGGCACGCGTGTAACATCCCAAATTTTCAATTTGGAATGTTATACATAGAGCATCATTGCATATCATATTTTTTCATTGCATTTTGGCTCGATCCTAGAAAATTCTACACAACTCAAGGACCCTCGAAGAGAGTTGGGGAATTTCGTTATTTTCATATTTGAGTTTTCTCAAATTTTGAAAATAAGATCATTTGATTTTAATTATTTTATCTTCAATTATTTCTACTACCAAAATATGAGAGAGGGAATAAAATGACTTTGCCAAAATAAAGGAATAATGAAGAATTAATAATAAATCAAATAAGATATTATTTTGGAGTTTTTCGCCTTTTATTTGAATTTAGGAAAATCGCGTTTTTCAAAATTGCATCTAGGCCCCAAATAAATGTTCATTAAATCCGCTTGATTTTAGAAGCCGGGAAAATTTATTTCGGATTTTTGAGTCCGTTTAGTATTTCTTTTGTTTTTTTCGACGTAATTATTATTTTTTAAAAAGTGAACCGCTTTACGTCAGACTGCAGCGGACACCGCCACCCTGGCCCCCTCCCACCTGGTCCCACCCGCCGCCACCACCCGCCTCAGCCAGCCACCATCCCACCCTCACCACAAACCCTAACCCTAATCCATGCCTTGCATGCCGCCCGCCCGCCGCTCACCCCAAACCCTAACCCTAATCCGCCGCCCCGCCGCCCTTGCCGCCGGACTCACTCATTGCCGTCGCGAGTTTCGCCGCCGCCGCCGCGAGGTTCGCCGCCTCGTTTTACGTGCGGTTTTTTATAAAAAAGCGTTTTTTCGCTTTTTAGTTTTCGTTTTTTAGTTTTCGTTTTTTAGTTTTCGGTTTTTCGGTTTTGGTTAATTAGCGGACGTCATTCATTAGTTCGCTTTTAATGAACGAGTTCGTCAGATTAGTTTAGTTAACGAAAGTCCGCTCGTTAACCCGCTCGTCGCTTTTTCTTTTCTCGGATTTAATCCGCGATTTTTCCGATCGCGATTCGAGATCTGATTTTCGCTTTTAGTATAACTTTTCGCTCGTTTATCGGAATGAGGCGATTCAAGCGCTGGAGTTTCGTCTCGAAACCCTCTTTCAGAATAATCTACTTAAACAACTTTTTGCTTCTGTAAATTTGACTTAGATCCAGATTAGTAAAACGAAGCTGTTTTCTTGATCGATTGACTTTCGTTGCCGCTTGATTTGATTCTTTTTGCAAACCGGAGTTCTTAAGTTGAACTATATGGTTAGATCTATTTGAGTTTTACCTGTGCATTAGATGAGTACTTATTGTATGCTTGTTTGTTTGTGCGTGATAGATTACCCGGAGTGCGCCTTTGTTACTTGAGTCTCTAGGTTTCATGGATCATCGCAAAGGCAAGTAACACTTTGATCATATCTCTTCTCATACCAAGTTTTTATGCATTAGATCTATCCTCAAACATTGCATGATTAGGATCTAATTAAATTGTGGGTTATGGGAAGTAGTTGAGGTAGTACCTATTACTGCTTTTATTATCAACCCTTGGGAGTTACTTCTCGCTTGCTTAATATGCTATGCTATGCTAGTAGACGTGGATTGGGTGAGTGTATTCCATGACAGATGTGAGATTGTTAAATTAATGGTTTATTTAAGGTGGCAACTTAAACACACATCCTGGGTGGATTGAGGCACCTGGTTTCTATTAGGACTTGCTGTATTTCTTCTGACCGCCACCTGTGCTCAAAGGATCATGAGATTATTCAGACTAGAAACTTCCGTGTGCAGCCACAAGCCATTATGGGCTCGCATAGTTGATTAAGTTGTGCGAACTCTTACGGGTAGACTAGCGATGTAGGGAAAGTAGGTGTACCGTCTACCCACAAGTAAGGTGCTAGTGCTTCTGAAAGACTATGTCTCGGTCATCCGTTTCTCAAACACCATGTAGTGTGAGAAACCAAACAGAGGCGATCGAGTATTGTGGGGAAAAGTGCGTAAACCTTTGCAGAGTGTATAAACTAATCATGGTTAGCCGTGTCCCCGCTTATGGGCATCTTGAGTATCTAGTACCTGGATATCATGTGAATCTCATCATGTTACTTCTAAGTTAATATTGTTGGGTTTGTTAATGAGTACTTTAATTGGGATTGAGAATGTCACAACCATTCTCAATGTTTCACAACCACCATGATAGTTAAATAATTTTTCCTTTGCGTAAGAGGGAAAATTGGCTTTATGCAAAACTCTGTAACCATAGAGCTTTCCACCAGCCATATATGCATATAGTATAGCTTATTCATTCCATTATTCTCTATGTGTTACTTTGCCAAGATATTCCATGTGTTGACCCGTTTCGGGCTGCAACGCTTCATGTTGCAAACTTTTCGAATTTACGAGTAAGGTGCATGGGTCGTGATTCTATACTCGGTGATGCCGTTGGAGTTGATGGACTCGCTTATTCTTCCAAGCCTTCCGTCAAGTTATCGAATTAGATGGCCTTAAGCCATGTTTATTTTATTAAGTTCTCTCTTGAGACATGCGATTGTAATAAGTGTGTGATTGCTACTCTGTTATAAATCATTCGAGTCTTGTGTGGTGTCGGCATTATTGATCCAGGGATGACACCGAGCACGTAGATCGATCGCTTGAGGTCCGGTCGCTACAAAGATGGTATCGAGCACACGCCGATCGTGAGACACGACCATTAAGCTAAAGCCCTAGATCACTACTCTCTCTTCTCATTTCTAACTCCTCATCTTTTCTACTCTTTTAGGATGACGAAAGCTGGAGCAGATATCATGGAGTCTTCATCGGAGCAGTTTTTCTAGTTGACCACCATAACAGTAGTAGATTACCCCCATGTTATATTAGTTTTAGTTTCAGCACTTTGTAACGATAGATAGACCGTTGTAAGCCCTTGTTTGAATTGATTGGAGTGATATTGTGTGATTTGTCTCATGTGCATATGGGTAGTGTTTCTCTCTAGACCTCACTCTATTCTAAATTCTCGTCTTTTCTTAAACCCCTCAGATGCCTCCGAGACGCGACCCGGTTTGTTTTCCGCCAGAGATCACTCGGTTGATTCATCAGTGAATGCCTTGATTCAAACATTGGTACAGAACCAAGGCAACAACAACAACAACAACAACAACAACCCACCACCACCACCACCGCTGATCATTTGACCCGTTTCTTAAGGCTGAATCCGTCGGTGTTTTCCAAAGTACCACCGAGCCGATTGTTGCGTATGATTGGCTCAAGTAAGATAGGGAGGGAGTTGACCACTGCGGATGTACAGATGGAGAAAGGGTGAAGTTTGCCGCACATCACTTGAAGGACCCGCAGCATGGTGGTGGGAGAATTTTACAGCCACTTACCACAGAGACACCGCCACATGGGATCCGTTTCACAAAGCTTTCAGTCGCCCATGTTTCAGCAGGAGCTATGGCTATGAAGAAGCGTGAGTTTCGCAACTTACGCCAAGGAGGACTGGACAGCCACAAGATGTGGATGATTTTAGCAAGTTAGCACGTTATGCCCCGGATGACGTTACTACGATGCAACTAAGCGGAGAAGTTTCTAGAAGGACTGAATGATGAGTCGAGCATGCAGCTGATGGTAGCCACCTTCAATAACTACCAGGAGTTGGTAGATCGTGCGCTTATGATTGAAGGGAAGCAGCAGCAGATTGACAATCGCAAGAGGAAGTATGGACAGGGGAAGAATAACTCTGGAGCTCAGCAGAAACTTCGCTTTACCCCGAAGACAGGAGGAAAATTTCAGCATACCCATGGAGGAGGTAGCTCGCACAACCATAATGGCACAAAGAATGGGAACGAGAATGGAGGAAGCAATGGACAAAACCGCACCAACCCGTCAACACCATCCAAGGTAGACCTGAGCCACATCACTTGCTTTAAGTGCCGCAAGACTTGGCATTATGCAAACGATTGTCCAGAAGGCCAGAATGGAAATGGCAATGGAAGCTCAGGAAAGAAGCCGAATCCTTTCAACAAAGGACAAGTGAACCACTTTACCGTGGAGGAGGTTGAAGTTCATCCAGATGCAGTAATAGGTAAGTTTTTGGTTAAGTCATTTACTGCAGTTGTTCTTTTTGATACTGGTGCAACGCATTCATTCATATCAAGGGGATTTGCGGATAAGTTTAGCCTACCCACTAAAACTCTTAAGACACCCATGTTAGTAAGCTCACCGGGAGCGGAGTATATGGCCAGTCAAGGATGTTTTCAAGTGCCATTAAGCATAGGGAGGCATGTTTTCCCAACGGATTTAATTATATTGGAATCCCAAGGTTTGGATGTAATTCTTGGTATGGATTGGTTGTCGATGTATGGAGGAAACATCGATTGCGCCAGTAAGACAAATTTGCTTACCACCCCAGAAGGAAGGAGAATCAAGTATGTATCACGGCATGAGCCGAGGAGAGCACATGTAAATTCCTTATCAGGAGTTGTGCAGAGGAAGTACCAGGTAAGGGATTACCCGGACGTGTTTCGGAAGAGTTTCGGGCATGCCACCGGATAGGGACATTGAGTTTCGATTGAACTATCGCTGGCATTGGGCGATATCTAAGAGACCATATAGGATGCCAGCCCAAGATTTGGAGGAAATTAAGAAGCAGATTAAGGAGTTACTGGATAAAGGTTTTATTCGCCCAAGTTCTTCGCCTTGGGGATCACCAGTACTTCTAGTGGAGAAGAAGGATGGATCATTAAGAATGGTTGTTGATTATCGTGGATTGAATGAAGTGACCATTAAGAACAAATACCCGTTGCCGATGATCAATGACTTGTTTGACCAGTTGCAAGGAGCTAAGGTGTTTTCAAAGATCGATTTGCGATCAGGGTACCATCAGTTGAAGATTCGAGAGCAGGATATACCTAAGACGGCTTTTACCACCAGGTACGGGCTGTATGAGTACACCGTTATGTCATTTGGTCTGACTAACGCACCTGCCTATTTTATGAACATGATGAACAAAGTATTTATGGAGTTTTTGGATAAGTTAAATCGTGGTGTTCATTGATGATATTTTGGTTTACTCGAAGAATGAAGAGGAACATAAGGAGCATTTGCGTTTGATACTCGAGAAGCTCGAGAGAACATCGCTTATATGCCAAGTTCAAGAAGTGTGAGTTTTGGTTGAAGGAAGTTGGATTTCTTGGACATGTTATATCCGGAGAAGGTATATCAGTAGACCCCACTAAAGTTGTCACCGTAACAAACTGGGAAGCGCCAACAACAGTTGGAGAGATCCGGAGTTTCCTTGGACTAGCAGGATACTATCGGAGATTCATTGAGAATTTCTCCAGGATTGCGAATCCTATGACAAAACTGTTAAAGAAGGATACCAAGTTCATATGGACCGAGGAGTGTGAAGCTAGTTTCCAAGAGTTGAAGAAACGTTTGGTTACTTCACCAGTATTAATTCTGCCCGATCAGACCAAGGATTATGAGGTATATTGCGACGCTTCATGCAGAGGACTTGGAGCAGTACTTATGCAGGAGGGAAGAGTTGTTTCGTATGCTTCACGATAGCTTAAGCCTCATGAGCTAAATTATGCCACGCATGATTTGGAGTTAGCAGCCGTAGTGCATGCGTTGAAAACATGGAGACATTTCCTCATTGGAAATCATTGTGAGGTGTATACGGATCACAAGAGTTTGAAGTACATCTTCACGCAGAAGGAGCTAAATCTCAGACAGAGGAGATGGTTGGAGCTCATCAAAGATTATGATAAGAGATTGCATTACCACCCCGGAAAGGCTAACGTTGTAGCAGACGCTTTGAGCCGCAAGAGTCACGTCAACATATTAATGACGGGAGAAATACCAAAGGAGTTAGCCGAGGATCTTCGAGAGCTATGTTTGGAAATAGTTCCGAGAGGCTATGTAGAAACAATGGAGATTCAGTCAACTTTGATGGACAAGACCAGGGAAGCTCAGAAGACTGACAAAGAGATTGCCTCCATAAAGGAGAAAATGAGCGAAGGAAAAGCAAAGGGATTTCGTGAGGATGAGCACGATACCCTATGGTTTGAGGACCGTGTTTATGTGCCCAATGACCCGGAGATCAGGAAGTTGATTCTACAAGAGGCACATGATTCACCATATTCGATTCACCCAGGAAATACCAAGATGTATTTGGATTTGAAGAATACTTTCGGTGGACCGAATGAAGAAGGATATTGCGAGTATGTAGCTGTTTGTGATGTATGTCGAAGGTGAAGGCGTAACATCGAAGCCAGCGAGGATTATTACAGCCATTGCCTATACCGAATGGAAGTGGGATAAACTAGGTATGGATTTCATCACGGGATTGCCTAGGACTCGCTCAGGCTATGACTCGATTTGGGTTATAGTCGATCGTTTGTGAAGGTAGCTCATTTCATTCCATAGAAGACTACCTACAAGAAGTGCCAAATTGGCTAAGATATACATGACTAGGATTGTATGTTTGCATGGAGTTCCGAGGAGTATCAGACGATAGAGGAACCCAATTCACCTCAAAGTTCGGAAGCAGCTTGCACGAAACTTTGGGAACCAGGTGAGTTTAGCACATCTTTCCATCCATGAGCATGGATGGACAAACCGAGAGAGTCAACCAGATTTTGGAGGATATGCTTAGAGCTTGTGCTTTGGATTATGGATCAAGTTGGGATGACAACTTGCCGTATGCGGAGTTTTCTTATAACAACAGTTACCAAACCAGCATGAAGATGGCACCTTTCGAAGCCTTGTACGGAAGGAGGTGCAGGACCCCGTTGTTGTGGGATGAAGTTGGAGACCGCCAGTTGTTTGGACCAGATTTGATTAAGGAGTCTGAACAGAAAGTTAAGTTGATTCGCGATAGGCTCAAGGTAGCCCCGTCAAGACAGAAGAGTTATGCGGACTCAAAACGCAAGGAGACAGAATACGAAGTCGGAGACAGAGTTTATCTTCGAGTATCTCCGCTTCGAGGAGTTAAGCGTTTTAGAGTTAAGGGAAAGTTAGCACCTCGATTTGTAGGACCTTATCGTGTTTTAGAACGCATGGGAGAAGTTGCGTACAAGTTGGAATTACCCGAAGGACTGTCAGGAGTTCATGATGTGTTTCATGTTTCTCAGTTGAAGAAGTGTCACGCAGAGATGGCCGATATACCATCGAGAGATACCGTACACCGAAGCAATTCAATTGAATGATGATTTGACCTATGAGGAGAAACCGTTAAGATTCTCGAGTATGCCACAGAGTCACCCGCAGAAGGTCATTAAGTTTTGCAAGGTTCAATTGGAGCCACCACACAGAGGATGAAGCCACACGGGAGCGAGAGGAAGATTTGCTTAAGGACCACCTCACCTATTTTCTAGTTAACCCAATCTCGAGGGCTAGATTCATCTTAAGGGTAGGTTTGTAACATCCCAAATTTTCAATTTGGAATGTTATGAGCATCATTGCATATCATATTTTTTCATTACATTTTGGCTCGATCCTAGAAAATTCTACACAACTCAAGGACCCTCGGAGAGAGTTGGGGAATTTCGTTATTTTCATATTTGAGTTTTCTCAAATTTTGAAAATAGGATCATTTGATTTTAATTATTTTATCTTCAATTATTTCTACTACCAAAATATGAGAGAGGGAATAAAATGACTTTCCCAAAATAAAGGAATAATGAAGACTTAATAATAAAATCAAATAAGATTTTATTTGGAGTTTTTCGCCTATTTATTTGAATTTAAGAAAATGTGCGTTTTTCAAAATTGCATTTAGGCCCCAAATAAATGTTCATTAAATCCGGCTTGATTTTAGAAGCCGGGGAAAATTTATTTCGGGATTTTTGGAGTCCGTTTAGTATTTATTTTGTTTTTTTCCAAGTGTAATTATTAAAAACAAAGTGAACCGCCTTACTGGTCAGCACTCGAAGCGGACACCGCTCGGGCGCTATATAAATAGCCACCCCGCCGCCTGCCCACTCCGCCCAAACCCTAACCTAATCCGCTGGCCATTGCCATACTTGCGAGCCGGACTCTGCCGCCGCCGAGGTTCGCCAATACTCGTTTTACGTGTCGGTTTTTTATAAAACCGCGTTTTTTCGATTTTTTTTAGTTTTCGTTTTTTTAGTTTTCGGTTTTTTTCCGGTTTAGGTTAATTAGCGGACGTTCATCCGTTAGTTCGTTTTAACGAACGAGTTCGTCAGATTAGTTTAGTTAACGGACGTCTGTTCGTTAACCCGTTCGTCGTTTTTCTTTTTCTCGGATTTAATCCGTGATTTTTCTGATCACAATTCCAGATCCGATTTTCGTTTTAGTATAACTTTTCGCTCGTTTATCGGAATCAGGCGATTCAAGCGCCTGGAGTTTTGTCTCGAAACCCTCTTTCCGAATAACTACTTAAACAAGTTTTTGCTTCTGTAAAATTTGACTTAGATCCAGATTAGTAAAACGAAGCTGTTTTCTTCCGTCGTTTGACTTTCGTTGCTTCGTTTGATTTGATTCTTGTTGCAAACCGGAATTCTTAAGTTGATGTATCTGGTTAGATCTATTTGAGTTTTACCTGTGCATTAGATGAGTACTTATTGTATGCTTGTTTGTTTGTCTCGCGATAGATTACGAGAGTCGCCGCTTTGTTACTTCGAGTCTCTAGGTTTCATGGATCATCGACAAGGCAAGTAACACTTTGATCATATCTCTTCTCATACCCAGTTTTTATGCATTAGATCTATCCTCAAACATTGCATGATTAGGATCTTATTAAATTGTGGGTTATGGGAAGTAGTTGAGGTAGTACCTATTACCTGTTTTATTATCAACCCTTGGGAGTTACTTCTACGTTTGCTTAATATGCTATGCTATGCTAGTAGACGTTTGGGTGAGTGTATTCCATGACAGATGTGAGATTGTTAAATTAATGGTTTATTTAAGGTGGCAACTTAAACACACATCTGGGTGGATTGAGGCACCTGGTTTCTATTAGGACTTGCCTGTATTTCTTCGGACCGCCACCCAGGCTCAAAGGGATCATGTGATTATTCAAACTAGAAACTTCCGTGTGCAGCCACAAGCCATTATGGGCTCTGGCATAGTTGATTAAGTCGTGAGAACTCTTACGGGTAGACTAGCAGATGTAGGGGAAAGTAGGTGTACCGGTCTACCCACAAGTAAGGTGCTAGTGCTTCTGAAAGACTATGTCTCGGTCATCCGCTTCTCAAACACCATGTAGTGCGAGAAACCAAACGGAGGCGATCGAGTCTTGTGGGGAAAAGTCGCAAACCTCTGCGAGTGTATAAACTAATCATGGTTAGCCGTGTCCCCGGTTATGGACATCTTGAGTATCTAGTACCTGGATATCATGTGAATCTCATCATGCTACTTCTAAGTTAATATTGTTGGGTTTGTTAATGAGTACTTTTAATTGGGATTGAGAATGCTGTCAACCATTCTCAATGTTTCACAACCACCATGATATTTAAATAATTTATTCCTTTGCAGTAGGGAAAAATTGGATTTATGCAAAACTGTAACCATAGAGCTTTCCACCAGCCATATATGCATATAGTATAGCTTATTCATTCCTTTATTCTCTATGTGTTACTTTGCCAGCATATTCCATGTGCTGACCCGTTTTCGGGCTGCAATGTTTCATGTTGCAGACTTTTCAGACGACGAGTAAGGTGCATAGGTCGTGGTTCTATACTCAGTGATGCCGTTGGAGTTGATGGACTCGCTTATTCTTCCAAGCCTTCCGCTGTTATCGAATTAGATGGCCTTAAGCCATGTTTATTTTATTAAGTTCTCTCTTGAGACATGCGATTGTAATAAGTGTGTTATTGCTACTCTGTTATAAATCCTCCGAGTACTTCGTGTGGTGTCAAGATTCTCGGTCCGTGGATAACACCGAGCACGAGATCGACTGTTTGAGGTCTGGTCGCTACAACGCGTCGTGATTAATAACCGTGTGAAGTCCACCCGGAAAAAAGACAATAACTCGGGATGATGCACCGATAACTTGGGCGTTCACACGGCGCGCCAATCGTGACGGTGTAGTGGCGCGTTCACAAAAGAAGGGATCAAACGCTCAGCCTATGTATTTCTCGTGTAAATAGATAATTAGTGCAATTGGTTATTTACTTTAAACATAATGCATTAACGTGTTAGTGTAGAGGCGCACAAAAAGAAATGGATATTGTAGTCCGCTACTTAAAAGTGTTACCTCATATGATTACATAGCCTCCATTTCATAAATTGCGTACCCGTTGAATTCATATATGAATATTACATATATTACTTCATAATAGAACCTTAAATCATCCAAGACTAATGATTTTGAATGAAAGAGTAACAATGGTGCATGTACATGATAGCTACATTGGTTGTTTGAAGAAACATCACCGTAATTTTGGCATGCACAACTGAAAATGTTTATTTAAATAGAAAAAAAGTGATATGTGAGTGTCCAATCTTTATAGCGTTGAATTGATATTGTACCTTTGGCCATGATAAGAAGTAGACATTGATTTATGTTCAAGCGATGCACGTCCACGATCGCTAGATAGTGATATGTGAATGAATTGTGCAATCTCTCTCACACGCATACATATCTCATTTCCCTGTGGGCATCGGAATCACACACGCGCACTTCGTGTACTTCTCTCCCTCCGTCAAGGTTAGAATTCGTCTTTATACCCTGTCCTACAAGTCTCTCACACAGAAACACACACGCTCTCTCTGTCGAACACGGCCACCCCTTTAATTCCGCCCACCCACAGCCACTAATGTCTCAAAGTATAATAATGTCTCTCACACATATGCCTAAGGTTAACTCGAGTTTCGGAACCATATGAATACATACAATGGGATTCCAGCAGAGCACCTTTTGTTTTGAGATTTCTCTCTCTCTCTCTCTCTCTCTCTCTCTCACACACACACACACACACGCGCGTGTACACACACACATTGTTTCTCGCTTCATTTTTTCCGGCACTTGCATGCACACAATTTTGTTTATCTTCATGATGCTTTAAGTATTCCTCGCACAAATGCTATCTACCTATCACTTAATATAGCTAGATATGTGTCACACAAACTCCTTCTCCCTACTAGCAAGATGCCCATGCGTTGCACCGAACATCAAGATGCATTTGCATGAGTAGTTTATCTTGTGGGAGAAAAGGATGAACGAGGGAATGCCTTATTTGCAAATACAGAGAGGGGTGTGGGTATCTTTTTGCAAAAAATGCCACAGTTTCCTTCCTATCCATCGGATATAAATCGGATGGCCTATATTGCAGGATGGCAGGAACACCATCATCACCAACTCTGTTTTTTATAAGAGTAGGGATATGTAAGTGTCACTGCCCCCCCGACACACACACCCACACCCACACAACCACACACACACACACTTCCCAACACCCAAGGAGTAGGGTGACACCTCGATCTTGATACTAATCTATTGACTGGCTTCTCTCTCAAACACACACACACACGCACACACAATACCCGACACCGAAGCAGTAGGGCGGCACCTCGATCTTGATAGTAATCTATCTACTCCTCTTTCAAACACACACACACATACACACACACTCGCTAGTTGTGCCTCTGTGCCTACCGCGCACACTCTTGATATGTCTTTCTCTCCCACCCCCTCCCCCCACCCCAACAATGACAGCAGAAGGGTGACAACTCGATCTGAATGTAATCTGTCAATTGCTTTCTCTCTCGATCATTGTGTCTCTATGCCTCGCTCAGTAGCCCCCTCGATATGTAGACTTCTCGCGCGCGCACAGCTGTAGTGACGATGACGCTGAACCCAGTGTGCCTTGTTTTTATCGGCCTCATGTGATAGTTTTCACCCTGTTTTCTGTTAATTAACAAGGCAACCTTTTCGTTGTTACTACTAGTGAATCTGAAATCATTCGGGGCAGACATAAAATATATCACTTCAACCCAATTATCGCAGTAACTATTTTAAAAGAAACTAGCTAGATGCCCGTGCGTTGCACGGAACATCAAGATGCATTTGTATGAGTTGTTTATCTTGTGAGAGAAAAGGATGAACAAGGGAAGGCTGTATTTGCGAACATGGAGAGGGGTGTGGGTATATTTTTGCAAAATTGCCATAGGTTTCTTCCTATCCGTTAGATATAAATCCGACGGCCTATATTGCAGGATGGCACGCACACCATCATCACCAACTCTGTTTTCTACTCCCTCGGTTCCTAAATTTTTGTCTTTTTAGAGATTTCAACAAGTGACTACATATGGAGCAAAATGAGTGAATCTACACTCTAAAATATGTCTACATACACATCCGTATGTGGTAGTCCATTTGAAATCTGAAAAAGACAAATATTTAGGAACGGATGGAGTATAAGAGTAGAACATGGAGATATATCTCCAAAGATGGTCTACAACAAAAATGTGCTGGACTAGTTAGCGCGGATGCTCGCAGCGATGACATGAGTTCAATTCTGTCTTTAACTTTAGATTTTTATATTATATATTACTTATTTAATATATACTTCTTTCGCTACTGTACTGATAGTGGAACCCACAGAGTACTTTGAATAAAAGATTAAGGATGGACTTGTTTCTTTTTAACTTTACATCGGTCTGTAGCCACCACAAAGTCATGTGTTCACTGTACATGGAATTAACTTTTCATAGAGGGACAATCATACACACAATTAACTCAAATGGATTTTATGTCACTCTATTATTTCCAACATAAGAGCATCTCCAACGGTAGCCGGCAGATTTCCTCCCGCTTTCTTCCGCGGAGGACGACATCAAACGCGAGCGGCATACATTTTCACAACTCTAACCAACCAGATGAAATTCGTGCAAACACGGACTGATTTCATATAAGCATGCAGGATTTCGTATAAAAAAGCCAGATCTTCATATAAACATGATGGATTTCATTACATTTACATGAACTAAGTGGTGCCAATCCAGCTCTCCTGGTATAATTAATACCCCCTCCGTCCAGAAATACTTATCCTAGAAATGGATGTATCTAGACTTATTTTAGTTATAGATGCATACAATTTATCCAATCTTAGAACAAGAATTTACCGCCAGCTGGAGAGGGAGTACATAATCTAAATGGCCGCCCGCGGATCCCTTTGTCTTCCTCATGTACGGCAAACACTATGCGGGGTCGACGAAGGTCATCGGAAGAGACGAAGAAGCAAAGAAACCACCTGAATGCGCAGTCGTCGCCTCAGCGGTGGCCTTCATGGGACCCAAGTGGCGGCAGCCTCCCGTGTTCTACTTCTCCTCGATGGCGGCGGACACGGAGAAGCTGGCCACCGACTCGTCGCTCTCCACTCACACTCGCTTCGCTCGCCGCATGGCGCCTTGCGCAATCATGGGAGGTGCGGCACCGCGACATCGGTGGCGCGGCATGCGCGCGGCAGCGATGGCGCTTCGTACCGGTGTGCTCGCCACCGTGCGGCGTGGAGCAACTTCGCCACTCCTCATCGAGTTGAACTGGGCGGCGAGTTGCTGAACCACGCTACCGCTTGGGGCAGCAAGCGGCTCCGTCGAATAGCGAGGTTGGTGAAGCACCGGCGGCCTCGCCCGTATCCGGAGGGCTCGGCGGGCCACCCGGTCGGGTAATATGCGGAGAACGACTCCTCGGAAGCCATCGGAAGAGTGGAGAAAATGGTGAAGGAGGAGATGGGGGCGGAGGGTGCGATTCTTGCTGCTTGTCTGTCGGCCTCGTGTAAATAGAGGGCGGACTGTAGGAGCTTGGCCGGCGTTTGGCCTCGTTTAAACTGAGGGCGGACATGAGGAGCTCGGCCCGTGTTGCGTTTAATTCCGGCCCGCTCATGAACGGATGTGTGGCCGGAGTAGGTTTCTCGGTTTGCATGCGGGTTTAACGGAGGGGTTTGATGGAGGCGAGGAGGCGTGTTCAGCCGGGCGTGCAGCGGGCAGCGCAGTACTATTCGATTTGACAGCGGGCGGCGCAGTTCCCGATACGGTTTTAATGCAGACGAGGGAGGGAGTAGCGGTTCCCGAAATGTTGAACGGCCAATGCATCCTGCTTCAATTAATGCATGAGGGAAGTAATGGGAGGAGGACCGGGAAAAGAGGTTGCACGATGTGAATGCAACGCAGTTTTCCCTCATATAAAGGCACCCCTCCATTCCAATGCATCTACCACATCGTACACACCTAAGCATTTGCCTAAGCACCTACACTAAGCGCAAAAGAACTCACTCCAGACCCATGGCAGCGATGCGCGCGAGCAGCCAGCGGCTGTGCCAGATGGTCCACGATGTCAGCCCGCGGCATGGCGCCGAGGATCTTCTCCAGACGGTGTTGGAGACCGGCTGGTGGATGGCCGCTGTCGATGCTAACTACGACTCTCAGTTGGACCAGATGATCGTTGCCACCACCAACAAGTTCACCGTCCTCAAGAAGCTCGCGGACGACATCGCCGTACTCCTCCAGCCCAGCGCCGGGCTCCTCATTGCTGCCACCCTAATCGGCCTCCATGGCCGGACCCTCTTTCAAGCATTGGTGGCCCTGCGACTGCCCGCCGACGCCACGAAGAATGTCCACCTGGAGGTCGCGCTCGTCGCGAGGCGCCTCGCCTTGCAAGAATTCGTCGACCTACACATCCACGTGTACGAGCAAATCGTGTACATAGGTATCTACAAGGCAAGTGAGGACGCTACGACGTTGGCCTTCCTCAACCGGCTGGAAGCCTTGGATGCCTTTGCTGAGAAGCACCTCGACCTCGCCACAAAAACTGTCGCTCCTCAGCCACCGGTCGGTGGCCCGTCGCACTAAGTTGAGGAGGAGGAGGTCGTACGTTGATGGATGCATCTTTCTTCTTGCCTTCTATAACTACCATTGCGATCGCATCATCATCGTGGCCTTAATTCTTATTGTGCTGTTGCATTCTCGTTCCAGTCAATACCGACATGTGCGATCCCTTTGCTTAATTATATGCATCACTGTAACTAGTACTCCATCCGTCAATTTATAAGTTGTGCTTACCTTTTCCATCAACTTCGTGCAACGCGCGGGCATCTTGCTAGAAAAACTAAACATGTCGAACCGCGTGTGACCAAACCGACGATGCGGCAACCTAGCTACTACGTACCCTTCTTATCTGGCGGAAATAGCCCCGCCCTAGCGTTTCCAATCGTTATTTCTATCTATCGATCGTGCCAAGGAACAGAACCAAAATGTCACAATTTATACATGTTTCTCTACTCCTACTCCTATAAAAGACTCAGTTGGTGATGGTGGTGTGTCTGCCATCCGTCGTTTCTGACCATTAGATCTGCATCTAACGACTGTGAGGTAAGTTGTGGCATTTTTGCAACAATAGCCCACTTCTCTGCTCCAATTTGCAGAAAACCCCGTATTATCTTGAAAGCAACCACATCCCTTCATCACCTCATCAAAACAACCTGAGAAATATATTTTGAGTGAAAAGTACTCCCTCCGTTCTTAAATATTTGTCTTTTTAGAGATTTCAATAAGTGACTACATATGGGGCAAAATGAGTGAATCTACACTTCAAAATATGTCTATATAATCTGTATGTGATAGTCCATTTGAAATCTCTAAAAAGACAAATATTTAGGAACGGAGGGAGTAATATATTAGGAGTATATCAAAACAAGAGTGATTTCTTTCAAGTTTGTGAACAAATTACTACTATTCTACTACTTTGGATCCGTCGCAACACACAGGCACATTGCTAGTAAAACGAAAAGGCTTGCCGCGTTCGCGTGGCACTCCCCCCCCCCCCCAAACACGCCCGGGAATCGGGAGTACTCCACGGCCCGTCTGGCACGACACATAACTTAGGGAAGGCGTGTTGCCTAGCATTTTCACTTTCATGTGGGACCGCCGTTGAGCAAACCGACTATTGGCAAACCGCACCCCGCCCGCCGCCGGGTTGGAAAACAGAAACGAGGGGAAGATCTAGCTGTAGCATGGAAGCCAAGAAATTTGGTGTCAGATGGGGCTCGTTGATAGAGTAGGAGCATTATGTACTACTCTACTCCTACTAGTACCAAGTTTGTACTATACAACTAGTACTACCACTATACAACTAGTAGGTACGTGCATGGCACAACATCGTAGGAACAAAAAACGGGAAGATCTTGTTTTAGGTGATTTATCTTTTTTTCAGTCAACGTGGTATGAATAATATGATGTGGGGGGCACCCATGAAGCTTATGTGGCTTGGTTGCATGGCTACGAAAGGTTAGAGAAAAATAAATAGATAATGTGTTTAGAGTGCACTCCACTAAACAGATATACTTTGGATCCATTGCAACGGGCCGACACATCTATATCTATACCCCCTATATAGTGTGTGAATAACTTTGAAAGTAGGTCGTTGGATGAAGCCAATCCGACGGTACAAAGATGGAAAATCCGAGCACTCTTGGCCGTTGGATATCATCTACATTCCACCGATTACGCCACATGTAGAATCTAGAAGACTCCATGGTTGAACTTCATTCATGACTAACTTTGCCACAACTAAGCTTAGGCAAAGTGTTTCGCCACAAAAATGTGGCTAACAAAATAGCCACCACAAGTGTGGCAAGATTTGGCAAGAAGTTGAGTCTATGACATGTGGACCATGTAGCTAGAAAAGTGTGGCAAGCCACAAGTGTAGCAATGAACCAAACACATGCCTGGTGTGTTTGGTAGGGTGTATGAATGGTGCATGATCCCAAGAGTTCCCTTCTCGACCCACTTTTGGGTGTTTGGTAGAGTGTATGGAGGGTGCATGAGTCTACACTAGATTAGCACAAATACACTAGAAGCATGCATGGAGAGAGCATACATGAAGAGGGGTGTTGAGTTGAGCATGCATGAAGAGGGAACAACTATGCTGAGACGAGAACGCAACCAAACACACTTGTGGCACGCCTAAGCTTAGGCGTGGCAACCTTAGGCTGCAAACAAAACCATAACTTTGAAAGTTGGACGTTGGATGAAGCCAATCTGACGGTAGATGGCCACACCGGCGGGTACTACCTGTAGTACAGAAGTACTCCAACTGAGGATTGATGCCCGGGACGAAACGTGTCATAGCCGCTGGATGAAAATTCGATGGTGCGGGAGTACGGATCGGAGCACAGCAGCGGAGCAGGCAAACCGCATCCAATTGGGTGTGGTTGTGGTAGAAAGTTGATGGTCGCCGGAGTTCAGCTGGCCCGCATGTCATGCACACAAAGGCGGGAGGCGGTGGGGCGAGAGGATGAGGTGCGTCGGGGATGAGGATCCCCTGACGTGAACAATCCTACCATTCTATCACTGACACGTGGGACCTGCATGTGTGGGTCCCACCAATCAGCGAAGGAAAGGCAGGGTAAGGCAGTGATAGCCACGTCAGAGGATCCATGTCCACGTCGGGGGACTGTAGGACCTTGAAGTATGTCTAGAGGGGGGTGATTAGACTACTTGACCAATTAAAAGCTATGCCTTTTCCCAATTTTAGACTTTGGCAGATTTTAGCTATCTTTAAGCAAGTCAAGCAATCTTCCATAATTCAAGCAAGCATGCAAAGAGTATATAGGCAGCGGAAAATAAAGCATGCAACTTGCAAGAATGTAAAGGGAAGGGTTTGGAGGATTCAAACTCAATTGGAACACGGATGTTTTTGTCGTGGTTCCGATAGGTGGTGCTATCGTACATCCACGTTGATGGAGACTTCAACCCACGTGGGTAAGCAGTTCTGCGAGTCCACGGAGGCTCCACCCACGAAGGGTCCACGAAGAAGCAACCTTGTCTATCCCACCATGGCCGTCGCCCATGAAGGACTTGCCTCACTAGCGGTAGATCTTCACGAAGTAGGCGATCTCCTTGCCCTTACAAACTCCTTGGTTCAACTCCACAATCTTGTCGGAGGCTCCCAAGTGACACCTAGCCAATCTAGGAGACACCACTCTCTAGAAGTAACAAATGGTGTGTTGATGATGAACTCCTTGCTCTTGTGCTTCAAATGATAGTCTCCCCAACACTCAAATCTCTCTCACAGGAGTTTGGATTTGGTGGAAAGAAGATTTGAGTGGAAAGCAACTTGGGGAAGGCTAGAGATCAAGATTCATATGGTTGGAATGGAATATCTTGGCCTCAACACATGAGTAGGTGGTTCTCTCTCGAGTAGTAAGTTGGAAGTGTAGGTTTGTTCTGGCTCTCTCCACGAATGAAGAGGAGCTGGAGGGTATATATAGCCTCCACACAAAATCTAACCGTTACACACAATTTACCAAACTCGGTGGGACGAATCATAAAACTCGGTCGACCGATTTAGTAAACCTAGTGACCGTTAGGGTTTTGGGGGGGTGACATGCAACTCGGTAGAACCGATATGGTTAGGGTTAGGGCATAACGTAATCTCGGTGAGACCGATTACACAAACTTCGGTGAGACCGATTTTGGTAATTAGCTAACCGGAGAGTTGGTCGTAAACTTGGTGGGACCGATTCGCTCTTTTCGGTGAGACCGAAATGTTACGAAAAGGAAGCAGAGAGTTTACATTGCAATCTCGGTGGGACCGATCGCTCACTTTGGATAGACCGAAGCGTTCTGAAGGGAAGCGAGAGATTACAATCCCATCTCGGTGAGACCGAGATCCCTATCGGTGAGACCGATTTGCCTAGGGTTTGTGGCGGTGGCTATGACATTTGAACTTCGGTGGCGGCGGATAGAAAGAATCGGTAGGGCTGAGTTTGACTTTAGGTTTAGGTCATATGTGGATGTGAGAAAGTAGTGGAGGGTTTTGGAGCATATCACTAAGCACATGAAGCAAGAGGCGCATTAAGCAACACCTCATCCCTCCTTGATAGTATTGGCTTTTCCTATAGACTCAATGTGATCTTGGATCACTAAAGTGTAAAATGTAGAGTCTTGAGCTTTTGAGCTTGAGCCAATCCTTTGTCCTTGATATTTTGAGGGATCCACTTTCATCATCCATGCCATGCCATTCATTGAGCTTTCCTGAAATATTTGTCTTGGAATAGCATTAGCTCAATGAGCTATATGTTGTTATGAATTACCAAAACCACCTAGGGATAGTTGCACTTTCAATCTCCCCCTTTTTGGTAATGATGACAACATATAGATCAAAGCTTCGACAAATGATAATAAAATATAAAAAAACATCGTCGCTTTGAGAAGTATGTGATAAGCAAGAGCTCCCCCTAAATTTGTGCATATTTTAAGATTTGCTTTGGACTGCAAATGCACAAGGAATTAGGCTCATGGGTTACTCTTCCATGTCACATACATCTTGGTGGAGCGCTCAAAATAATAAAGATTGAATACATGCACTCATCACCAAGCAAAGTGAATGATCATATAAGGATAAGTAAGATAATATCATAACAAGCATAAGTGTAGCTTATGATCAAACACATGATCATCAATGTCTCACAGGTAAAAGCATAGTATCTCAAGCAATCAAAGCAAATGAAGTTCAACCAAGAAGACAAGAGAGAACAAAAGCAAATCTCTCTCTCTAAAGCCTATGATCTATACATTTTCTCCCCTTTGGCAACAAGTTACCAAAAGTTCCTAGAAAACGCATAGGACTATATCGTCTCTCGGGCTTGGTCTTACGGAGGTGGTGTAGATAGGACTCAAGGGCGAAGGCATCGGTAGATGTGGAAGGAGTGAAGGAGTTGGTCTTGGAGCTGGTTCTTGTTGGAGCTGTAGGCTGGAGCTGATGAAGTGACTCGGTGGCTGGCTCTGCAGCTGATCTCTGAGCTCGTGGCACTCGGCAAATGCATCGATCATTGTTCGCCCTTCCTCTCTCGCATGTCATCCTGTAGCTGCTCCACACCGGTGAATCTCGATTACTTTGACATCAAGATCATAGAATTTTTGTTCCATGATTCTTTCCAGGCTCTCTTGGTTTTGAGTTAGGGTGGCCAACCCTTCTCAATCCTTGAGTTGATGCTATCAAGTAACCAAGCTGCTCCTGCTTGTTCTTGAAAAGTAATCAGATGCCTCTGCTTGAGTTGGCATCTTCGCAGCCTTCTCTTTCCTTGCCTTCTCCTTCTTCTCTTGCGCTTGTCTGATGATGGTTCATTCTCAGTCATGACAACTTGATTGTCCTCAAAGTCGGGATAGAGAACCATGTGTTCCTTATCCAGCAGATACTTCCTGTGCCCATCTTTGAGTTTATCAACTCCACGAATCATGGAGGATATCCACAGCTCCTCTTCTGGTCTGCTGTTGTCCTCTTGATAGTTTCAACTATGAGGCTCATGACCTTGAATTTCTGAGGCACATCAAATATGTGAAGCAAATTGAGTGCATGCCCTCTGATCATGTTGTGGTCACCTGATTTGGGCAACTGAGTGTGCCTTAGGATCCAGTTGATCGTAGGCAGCCCTGATAGAAGAAAATGAACTGATCCAAACTTGAAAGTCTCAAGTGCATCATCTGGGATCTCCTTGTACATCTGTGACATTGAGTTGTGACCCATTTTCTTCTTGGCATAAATGTCCAAGTCATCTTCACTTTCCTTGGGGGCATTAATCGTACTTGCCCATTCCTCTATGGTTGACTGATATCTTGTTCCTTCAGACATCCAAACTATCCTGCCATCTAGATAGAAATGTGCTGTGGAGTAGAATTGCATAATGAGCTCGTCATTCCAGTTTGTGAGCTTCTGCCCAACAAAATCTGCAACTCCACAAGCACTGAAGCTGTCATACACTCTAGGATAGTGTTCTGCATTCTCCTGAATGTTGGTCCAGTCGACCCACCTCATATCACAAACTATGGGCTTCTTATCCAATAAGATGGTCTCATAGAAGTCCTACTGCTCCTTGGTATGGAACACGTAATCTCTGCAGTCCTTCTCCGGTGGCATATGGATCTGACTCTCTCCATAGCCTCAACCCTTGATCTCTCCTGATCTTCATGTTCTCAGCCACAAGATGAGGGTCAATGTGGTCTGGAATCTTGGGCTTGAGCTTCCTTAGGACCTGCCCTTCTTCATCTTCCTCAGCATCAACCTTAGGCATTGGGGCCTTGTTCTTCTCATTCTTGGTATACTCACAGAATTCCTCTTTGGTGCACTCTTGGGCTTAGGGGCATCTTTGGGCTTTGAAGTTGCAGCCCCGATTTTATGGCATCACCCATCAGCTTTTGTGCCTTGGGTCTTTGGATCAACAACCTCTTCTTCTTCCTCTTCCTCCATCATAGAAGGTTTCCCAATCACTCGCCATGGTCTTCTTGACCCTTTCTTTCCTTTTCTTTCCTTTAGCAGCAGCGGGTTCTTTGGGCTGGGATTCCAAAGAAGCTTGAGTGGAGACTCGGCTTTGGACATTGGTTGTCTACTGCTGGCCTTTTGATCTTCATTCGAGCTTAGCGATGTTGAGCTGTACTCCTTCTTGAGCACTTTCTTCTTTGAACGGCCTCATCCTCAAGCGCCACATAATCCTCATCCTCGGACTCGAGGTCTTCTTCTTTCTTGTCCTTGTGGCAGCCTTGGGCAAATCTTGGGAGTGCTTCGCTCCCCTCATCTCGAGCTGCTAGAGGGACTAGTGCCCTCACTCATGTGAATCTGCTCTTGACCTATTCGGCTGTCACTTTGGTGCGACATGCTGCACACACTGACCACTGACCACGTGAACAGTTATAGATGAGGTAGAGTGGATGAGCATCACAAAATGCAGAGATTTTTGCAAAAGAATGATTCAAAAACTTAGTTTTAGTTTTCCACAGAAAGCATTTCAGATCTATCGGTTTTTAAACTCGGTGATACCGAAGCAGTTTTGGAACCTAAACTAGTGAACTCGGTCAGACCGAGTCACAGTTCGGTGGCACCGAGTCTGCTAGGGTTTCACAAAGTTCTAAAATCGGTCACACCGATTTGTAGTTCTCGGTCAGACCGAGACTTACTAGTGCAATGGTGTTAGCCAAATCGGTGGGACCGAGTTTTTCAACTCGGTGGGTCCGAGATGGTTTCGGCGGAAACCTAACCCTAAATTTTCGAATCACAACTATTCTAAGGAATGTTTTGACTGGATAGAAGTGTTTCAATCATGGCAAGATGCATTATGAACACAATGTCTTTGAGAATCGACGAGGATAGCACTTGTGATCGAGTTCATACCCTAGTTGGCGGTGAACTCGCTTCTGGCTGCAACGGCGGAGGAGAATTCCGTTGACGGCAGCGGAGACTAGCGGTGGAGGCGGCCGGCGGCAAAGTCGACGATCCGTGAACCTAGTAGGCGAGCAAGCTATCTTGTGGCGAGGAGTTTGGAGAAAGTTTTCCAAAATTTGCCCGTGTGAATATATAGCCCGACAACTGTCGGTGTGACCGAAGTCGAACAACTCGGTGGCACCGAGATGCATAACTGATATGATTCTGACAACTCGGTGTGACCGAAAAGTTAAAATCGGTTGCACCGAGATTGAAAACCTAGATCGACTTAGTGATCTCGGTATGACCGAAATGGAGGAATCGGTCAGACCGAAAATCACAAAGAAGTTTTGGAAGTTTAAGTCTATGACGAATCGGGGACTCCGAGTGCTCCTCACACAGAGTGGTTTGAATCTGACTTGATCAAATTTTGTGATGTAGCATGAATAGAGTTTGAGACGAGAAAAGCATAGATAGCTAGAGAAGGTTCTTAGGCATTCTTGTCCATCCACTTGGCCAAAGAAAAAGAAGCCAATCAATCAAAACAACAAGTGGATGTCCTCGAATGAGTAAAGTATGCAACCAACATGCTCACACAATAAAATGACAAATGAAGTATGTGTAAAAGCATGCACAACCAATTCTAGCATCTATCAAACAATTGGCGATGACTAGGTCATCTATATATGAGTAAATTGACTTAGGAGTCAAATGAGAACATTTGATCATAGGTCATACTCATCGTTTAAGCTCAAGTGGGGTTACCACTTTTACATAAAGCATTTATGTGTTCACATCATTAGAGTTGCTTTGACTCAATTCTTAGAGTTAAGCTCCCCCTAGATGTGAGATCTCCCCTTAGAGGGATAAACTAACCTTGGGTTTTGTCGATGATGACTTCATGTAGGTGTTGAAGATGTGGATGCTCAATGTTGATGTAGATCTTTTGGAGCAATCCTTTGGAGTGAGTTGCACTTTCAATACCTACATGGGTTAGTCCCACAAGGAACAAACAAGAATATCCATAGACATAGAGTGATGCACACACAAATGATGTCCATGAAAACTTTAGGTTACCTTGTCCCTTGCCTTACCAACATGAGGGTTTTGTGACTCCTTGAACTAGTGCAAGATATGGAAGTTGATTGCACTTGTCCTTGCCATAATGATATGAGTGAAAAATGTTGGCGGAGTCACCCTCAAGAACTCACTAGTTCTTTTCTTGGGATCCACATCATCTTGATGGGAATCCTTGGTGTAATGTTGTGCTTGATGAAGTAGAACTTGACGTAGTCTTGGGAACCCACTTGACTAAGGCCTTAGGTGCTTCTTCAAATGCATCAATCTCCTCTTGAAGCTTGTCCTTGCCCTTGTTCTTGTGGTCTTGTGGTGGAAGATCATCTTGTGCTTGTGTTCCCTTGAAGGAAGTAGGATCATACTTCTCTTGTTGAGGAACAAACTTCGTCTTGGGGTATTGAACTTCTTCCCACTCAACTCCATTGGCATTGAACTTTCGCTCAAAACCAACACCTTGATTCTTCCGGTGCCTTCCTTGCTTGCGTACAATTTCCTCAAATTGCTTACTCCTGGCAAGGCTCTTGTATACACCTTTCTCTATAATTCCCTTCAATAAGTTGTTTTCTTGCTCAAGTGTAACTTGGATAAGAGAATCATTAGTGGAATCAAGAGAGCTACTAGAGGCAACAATATTGGATTTAGCATTGTTATTGCTACTACTAGAAGAAGAATCTTTCTTGTTCTTGTTACTAGTCTTGGCTTGAGGCATGTAAGTAGATAAGAGTAAACGCTTGGCAATATAAGAAGAACTTTTCTTATGGAGACCATCATTGATCGCTTTTAGGAACTCATGCTCTTGCTCAAGATTGAGCTTTTCAAAGCGTAACTTTTCATGAGCCCTTAAAAGTTCTCGATGATCTTCGAAGATAGTTTCATGAGCTAACTTAAGAGTGTTTAGTTCTTTAGTTAGACGCTCAATCTTCTCCTTATCCTTGTCATTTGTTTCATCTTGATTAGCATGATTAATTGACGTTTCATCATAGTATTCATCACTAGAGTTGTCAATAAGTAAATCATCTTCACCTAGCAAGTCATCTTCATCACTATTAAAATCAACATACTCGGGGTGTGTTACCTTAGGACCTTTGGCCATGAAGCATCTTCCAATTCCTTCATTTGGTGATTCAAATATGTCGTAGGAGTTGGTTGACACAAGTGCTAAACCGCAACACCTTCATCTTGAGTGTATTGAGTCGGAGTGATAGCTTCTCTCGGAGTGATTGCCGGTCGGGCGGATACCCATTCACCAACATGAGCTTGATGTCTTCGTTTTGTGTAGCTCTTTGATGACTTGTCCTTCCTTTCCGAATCCTTGCTACTCCGTGAGGGTCTTCGTTCATAACGATCATCTCTACTCCTTCTCTCTCTTGGTGTTGATTCTTCTCTTCTACTTCTTCTCTTGGGAGAATCTTCTCTTCTTTTGTAGGGTGCCGTACACTCATTGGAATAGTGTCTGGGTCTCCCACAATTGTAGCAATTGCGCTCTCGACTTGAAGATCTTTTGTCATTATAGGACCTTGACTTGGAGCTTCTTTCTTTGCTTCTACTCTTGTAAAATCTGTTGAAGTTTTTCACCATTAAGCTCAATTCTTCATTGAAGGTTTGTTTCTCACTTGATGATGTGGGGGCTTCACATGAGGCTGTGTAAGCACCACTTGATTTGTTGTGAAGTTCCTCCTTATCCTTGAGTGACATCTCATGAGCAACAATTCTTCCAATGACTTCCCTTGGCTTGAGATCTTTGTAATTTGGCATCATTTGGATCAATGTGCACACGGTATCATATTTTCCATCCAATGCTCTTAGGATCTTCTTGATGATGAATCAGTCGGTCATTTCTTCACTTCCTAAGCCGCAATCTCATTTGTGATAAGAGCAAGCCTAGAGTACATTTCAGCGACACCTTCACCATCCTTCATTTTGAACTTGTCAAGTGACTTTGGAGCACATCCAACTTGGATTCCTTGACGGTCGGTACCTTCATGCATATCAATCAAAGTATCCCAAATTTCCTTTGCATTCTCAAGGCGGCTGATTTTGTTGAATTCTTGAGGCACAAGCCATTGAAGAGGATATCACAAGCTTGAGCGTTGTATTGCAACATCTTCAACTCTTCCGCACTAGCTTCACGGTTCGGTTCTCTCCCATCAAAGAATTCACCTTGCAAACCAATACACACAATAGCCCAAGCAGGCGTGGTTATGTCCGAGAATATGCATTTTCATCTTATGCTTCCAACTAGCAAAATTAGTGCCATCAAAGTAAGGACCTCTCGGTGATAATTTCCTCGCTAGGCGCCATACTCTCCTAGGTTGTGAAACCAAGGCTATGACCACCAAAAGCTATGGAAATCAAAGCAAATGGAGACCAAAGCTCTGATACCACTTGTAGGACCTTGAAGTATGTCTAGAGGGGGGTGATTAGACTACTTGACCAATTAAAAGCTATGCATTTTCCCAATTTTAGACTTTGGCAGATTTTAGCTATCTTTAAGCAAGTCAAGCAATCTTCACGCAATTCAAGCAAGCATGCAAAGAGTATATAGGCAGCGGAAAATAAAGCATGCAAAGATCCTTCTTCTTCTTCTCCTTCTTCTTCTTCTCCTCCTTCTTCTTCTCCTCCTTCTGCTTCTCCTTCTTCTTCTTCTCCTTCTTCTTCTTCTCCTTCTTCTTCTTATCCTTCTTCTTCTTCTCCTTCTTCTTCTTCTTCTTCTTCTTCTTCTTCTTCTTCTTCTTCTTCTTCTTCTTCTTCTTCTTCTTCTTCTTCCTCTTCTTCTTCTTCCTCTTCTTCTTCTTCCTCTTCTTCTTCTTCCTCTTCTTCTTCTTCCTCTTCTTCTTCTTCTTCTTCTTCTTCTTCTTCTTCTTCTTCTTCTTCTTCTTCTTCTTCTTCTTCTTCTTCTTCTTCTTCTTCTTCTTCTTCTTCTTCTTCTTCCTCTTCCTCTTCCTCTCTTCGTCTTCCTCTTCTTCTTCTTCTTCTCATTTTCCGTGGGAGACGGCTTCGCAACAAGCTCTCTGGACCTTGCAGCTATCTGAAACTCACACGGGCATCTAGGGCAACATATTTTATCCGCTCGTACGTCAAGGGATAATTCTCCCATCTAGACGACCTTAATGCCACCGTCTTATCACCCTTCTGAAGATTTGTTCCTAGCAAATGCCACCGTCTTATCACCCTTCTGAAGATCTTCTTCTTCTTCTTCTTCTTCTTCTTCTTCTTCTTCTTCTTCTTCTTCTTCTTCTTCTTCTTCTTCTTCTTCTTCTTCTTCTTCTTCTTCTTCTTCTTCTTCTTCTTCTTCTTCTTCTTCTTCTTCTTCTTCTTCTTCTTCTTCTTCTTCTTCTTCTTCTTCTTCTTCTTCTTCTTCTTCTTCTTCTTCTTCTTCTTCTTCTTCTTCTTCTTCTTCCTCTTCTTCTTCTTCTTCTTCTTCTTCTTCTTCTTCTTCTTCTTCTTCTTCTCTTCTTCTTCTTCTTATTCTTCTTCTTCTTCTTCTTCTTCTTCTTCTTCTCATTTTCCGTGGGAGCGGCTTGCAACAAGCTCTCTCGACCTTGCAGCTATCTGAAACTCACACGGGCATCGAGGGCAACATATTTTATCCGCTCGTACGTCAAGGGATAATTCTCCCATCTAGACGACCTTAATGCCACCGTCTTATCACCCTTCTAAGATTTGTTCCTAGCAAAAAATTTGCTACGTCGAATAGGGATGGTGTCGGTTTATCACAATCTTCTCTGGAATTTTTATTTTGGTTTGTAGGTCGTGATGCTTTTCAAATCAAGGTTGTACGGCTCCAACTTCATTTGTCCTGCGGTGGCTACCCCACAAGTATATGTCCTCCCAAGACAAGAAATCGTGAAGCTCACCGGTATGGAGGGCGTGTATGATGTGGTACACCAAAACATCATCTTGAGGCACGGTGAAGGACAACGACACGTTGGATCTTCCCGATGGCATGCTCCGTGTACTCTGCGTCGAGGCCGATGACATTCATCTCCACCTTTTGGAGGAGTTGGATACATTGTTGATCCACTTCGAACAACCCTTGGGTGGTTGGTGATTGTGGCAACTATGCTCAACGAGCCTTGACGAGGACATGTTGGGCGCTAAAACCTGCATCTCGATCTCTTTCGCCATTTGGAACCGCTGGACCGGAGGGCTATGGTTTGGAGAATTAGGATTAGATGGCTAGTCTAATCGAAGAAGATGATTATTTATAGGGCTTGAATTACTCCGGAGGATGCGAAGAGGTTAAAACAATGTGAATGCGATGTGGTTTGGATGCAAATGAAGATCAAGGAGTAGTGAAAAAGCCGAGGAAAATCAGTTCGATGGAAGTAAATGGGAGAAGTTATGTGCATGCATGAGGAGAGCTGCGGTGGTTTGACTGCTGCATGCAATGGATTAGACGGGCTCTTGGTTGCCTTTTCTCTCTCCCGTGCAGAATGGCCCACTTGCATGCTGCAGTTTATTGGCTGGAGTCTGCTGCAGCTGCTCATCGTACACTAATTAATCTTTGTGAATGCGAGGCATGGAGGAAATGGGCGCATGCAAAAGGGTATATCTGTGAGACTAATTAGAAAATCTTGGAAAAAGTTATGCATGAGAAAAAGAGGACGGAGGAGTACTACTCATGTTCCTACTATGGTTAAGGAATATGCGGTTATCCTCAAAAAGAAAAGTCCTTCTTGGCTTCGCATGCACGAAATTTGGTTACGCTGCAATAATATGGATGATAGCTTGGAGGATGAAGTGAACCCAGAGGCATGCTAGCACGGGAGTGTACTCATGTTCCTACTACTCCTACTAGTAGTAGTAGTAGTAGTAGTAGTAGTAGTAGTAGTAGTAGTAGTAGTAGTAGTAGTAGTAGTAGTAGTAGTAGTAGTAGTAGTAGTAGTAGTAGTAGTAGTAGTAGTAGTAGTAGTAGTAGTAGTAGTAGTAGTAGTAGTAGTAGTAGTAGTAGTAGTAGTAGTAGTAGTAGTAGTAGTAGTAGTAGTAGTAGTAGTAGTAGTAGTAGTAGTAGTAGTAGTAGTAGTAGTAGTAGTAGTAGTAGTAGTAGTAGTAGTAGTAGTAGTAGTAGTAGTAGTAGTAGTAGTAGTAGTAGTAGTAGTAGTAGTAGTAGTAGTAGTAGTAGTAGTAGTAGTAGTAGTAGTAGTAGTAGTAGTACAAGCTGTGGTACACTTGATGGTCAAAATACTATTATTCATCCGGTCTTCACGGTGAAGTGACAAGACCCTACGCCGAGGTGACAAGAGATCCGGCGGCGTGTCCGGTTACCAAAGTCAGCCTCACCTTGTGCCTTGTCGATCACTTGTCACCGCTGCTGTATAGCATGCCTCGCCTCGTCTCCCTCTCCCCTAGCACCACTCCATCTCCATCTCCGTCTCGCCGGAGATCCTAAGGTTACTCTTCATTATCTCACTGTGCCCCCGCATACCCTCGCCTCGCTCGCCTCCCCCAGTACCACTATTCCCTCGCTAGCCGCTCCAGCACCGATAGCATTCTCCCCCGTAAATCAAGCCCCCCAAAATCCCTCCTTCCAAACTCCACCATGGCCGAACACGAACCTCGCAGGATCCATATGAGCCACGATTGGAGCAATCTTCCCAGTGACGTCCTCGACCTCTGTTGTTTGTGTATGGATATGTTGAGCGCCTTGTGGCTGACTGCATGCTCGAGGGGCATGCACACGGCCATCATCGAAGCGAGGCCAAAGATTTTCAAGACACCCTGCTTGCTGCTATCTGGTCTTGCGAGATTGGCTCACCACGATACGGAGGCGTACATGATGCCCCTCGACTTCAATCCGATCTCCATTAGCCAAAACTTCTTTGCAGGTATGTAGTGGGTCGCCATACATCATTTCCCTCGACTTTGATCCGATCACCATCGCCCGAAACTTCTTGGCAGGTATGTACTGGGTCGGCATGAACTCCCACTGGATGGCTGCCTTAAGAGAAGACGGTAAAAAGTTGGTGCTCGTGAACTTCCATACCTCCCATGAGATTATCCTTCCTCCGTTGGATTATATAGAGTTTTACTATCGCGGTCCTAGTCATCTATATTACCACGTCAGTTGGACGGACCTTGTTTTGCAGAAGATTGTAATCTGCCAAGTGCCCACACGACATGCGAATTACGCAGATTTCAAGCTAATTGCCTTTTTCGACCGCGGACTCGCCTATCTTTACACCGGTGCCTTCTTTAGCTGGAGACAACTCAGCTCGTAGTGGATCATCGTCAAAGATGATACACACTTCTGTGATGCTATTGAACACAATGGCATCATCTACGCGATCGATAAAGCAGATGGCACCACGTATTGCTGGGACGACGCATGTAAGTTGTTTCCGTCTCATGTTAATGGTGACGCCATGACACTTTGTTTGAACTTTTTTGATGATTGGCATATCCTGTTTGAGCAGAATTTGAGTAGAACTATGGCAATGTATTAGAGGCGCCAGAAATCAGCTATATTTGGAATGAGTTAATTCATGCGATTGTGATCATGTCATTACAGCCAATTTGTACCTGAAAAATCAAGCGGTTAGGAATATATGGATATTCTCCTTATTTTATAGTAATCTATATACTACTACTAAATATGAGTGTGTATCAATGGCCATGTTAGTTTCCTCATTTTCATGATGTAGAAACATGCACCACCTTGTTGGTTTCATCTAACCATACATTAGGGAAGTAAATGTGCATATGGAGAACTCTATATTTGGAATTAGTGAAATCTGTAATGCTTACCATGTGTACATACCTATATTAGCCCTTGACAATCAATGGCTAGAATAATATCCTCACAAAAATTTGCCCACGAACACGAGTATATAACAATGCATGGTGCATTAGTTACCTTGAAGAATTTGTTTGTGAGGACAGAACATGATTACATAACATGCATGACATGGTAGTTTCTGTGAAGAATCGGTTGCGAGATAACATGAGTATAACCATGCATGGCACTTCTATATTTTCGAACCCAAAGTATACATTTCCTGTATCATCCTCCCGGTTCCAACGAGGACATATCAATGTTGTTTCTTGCATTATCCTACTCATACTCGAACAATGCTGATCTTACATTAACAATGCATGTCCTTTTGATATGATGCGGTGTCCCTCGATTCTGCCATTTGTAATCACACCACCTTTGCAAAAACAGGAAAGCACAACTGGTTCCTCGCTCGATCGACGGCGACAAAAGGCGATGATCATTCGGACACATGAGCGGAAAAGTTATATTGCAAAAACCCCACTGTATACAAGCACCGTGAAATACGTGAGTATCCAGACAGTGGCTGTTACGTCTATGAGCAGGTTACTAGCTTGTTGGGGCCTTCAGGATTTTTTAGTTGGAGGCGGGTAAATAGCCTTGGTTCACACTCTCTGTTTCTCGGACTCAATTATCCGATTAACCAGGAGATCACCGTTGGCAAGGACCTTGATGGCAGAGAGGCTCTGTTTGCTATGGAAAACTGTGTCTACACGGCGAGTCCTAGGAGTTCGGGAGCAAACTCCCCTGATTGTCAACTATACAGCCTGCAGCAAAAAGAAGGTGAGAATGACAAAGGCATCCGGATTAACTTTGATCCTTGGATGTCTCAATTACGACAGGCGGTGATGTGGTTCAAGCCTTCAGGTTGATAGGTAATTGGGCTGTTGTGTCGAAAGGGTGGAGTACTGGTGTCTCCGGATCATTGGTCGCTAAAGCGGGGCTGCAAATTATGATGGTGTTGGATCATCTCTTCGAATGAATTTGTTGTCTTTGCTGCTTGTTCTGGATGGGTAGTTCTTTCTTTTGTTATGCATATTCCTTGTCATTTGGTCATCCTCGTCTATGTCACTCTTACTATGTAATAGTTGCCTCTGTTTAGAACGTCATTCTCGTTTGGATCACGAGAGTCTGAGCACTGCAGATGGGTGCGTTTTGGTGGTGTAGCAAGAATTCTTATGAACTAGCATGTCTTGTTGTTTATGTTAGAAGTAGTCACTAGTCAGTGCTTGAATGTTGTATATATCGTTGTTTCGAACTGTTTATTGTCTCAAACTACTGGTGGGCTAAATGAGGGCATCACCATACTCCAGTGTTCAGAGTGTATCTCCTTTTTTCAAGTTATATAATTTGAGCTCAGTGTCTTTTTGATGATGTACACTTGTTTGGGCGAGTGAGGTGTCGTTGAATATGGGCCGAGTAGTAACGCAATGCCAAACAGGTCAATTATGACTCTCAGGCCGGGCTCTCAAAAGATCCTAAAAAAAGGCCGGGCTCTCCAAAAAAGAAAGAATAAGGACTCTTAGGCCGACATGTGGGCGCCATCGGTGTTTTCGTGCGCTTGCGTGCCGAGAGCATATTGGCGCGTGTTCGAAATTCAAGCTACCTTTTCATCTCCAATCTCCCGCCCCTCCCCCACCTCTGGAATCTCGATTCCTACTCCAGTTCCCCCAAATCCCCTCCTGTACTCCCTGTACTCAAGCTCACTATCATGTCACCGGTCAACGCGGATCTCCGAGCTGGAGATCCTGAGGTCCGTCCTACCTTCGGTCGCTGCATGTTGTCGCTCAAAAGTGGCATGGCGGCGCTTGACGACCAGTTTGCCGGCAAAGTGCTGATGGTAACCATCAATGGCGACCGGCCTCCCGTCTCGCCGGACGACCTTGTCAAAGCTCTTGGCATTGCGCACGACATCCAAATAAATGACTTGCTTGTCGAAGTTTGTCTGCCGTCGGCTGATTTCTTCGTCAGGTTCCGGACAACTTTCGACTGCAGTTGTGTGTTCGAATCTTCCCGGCGTTTGTTCTGCGGTGGCGCGCTGGTGAGCTTTGATCGGTGGCACCCAGGATGGGGCTCAGTGCCCTCTAAGCTTGAGTTTTTAACAAAGCTTACCTTCCACGGCATGCCTCGACGTTCTTGGAACAGTAAGTCCATGAATGAGCTTATCAACGACCTTGGAGGTGAGCTCGTAAGTATGTTTGTTCCTTCAGACAGCTGGGCTCTGACGGTTATGGCATGGATGAAGAAGCCGTCCACCATACCGAAGGTGATTGGTGTTGAGATACCGGTGCAGGAACCGGGGTTGTACTATTCATCGTCACCAAGGCCGCCGTGGACCACGTTAGAGATGTACCTGTATCGAGTGTTCGTGCATATCGAAGAAGTGGCCAATCCATCAATCGAAGTCCTGCCGCCGCCGCTGGTGCCAGGGTCTGTCGACGACGTCCATTACAGGAGTCAGCGTCAGACTTTCCCCGTGTTGCTCGGAACGATGGATGGCACAGGGCCTACTCCATCGCGCGGCGGAGGCCACTGCTTCTTTGGGAGAAGAGGCAGGGCTGGCTGCCTGGATGTGCTCTAATTTGAGGTAACAACTAAATCTTGTCAGATACTAGTTAAATCCGAGCTATGGGTGTGAAGCACTGATGTGCTAGTACATTTGATTGTGACATGTTCTAATTTTGTACCGGAACTTTTTTTTAGAAAGGGATGTACGTCAACTTAATGTGCTAGCAGAACTTATTGTGTTGTCTGTCTATTTTCTTTGCACAACATTCAAGATATTTCCCTGTCATTGATAAAGACGATGAACCGTTATGTACAAGTTCGTTGGTTTCAACATAGCCCTACCCGTAGCGATCCACTGCTTCCATCCTGATTGTGCCGCCTGCGTGAAATTTTTGTATGCAAGTTCAGTGTGCTATGATGTTCTATATGATTGTGTCAACTATATAAGTTTTTACTGAGCATCAGCAATGCATATGGCTGAAATATGTATTTACGAGCATCGACCTATGGGTCTCTCTCACACACACACACACACGCGCGCGCGCGCGCGCGCACACACACACGCACACACGCACAAGTGGGACCCATTGAATTATTTCTTTGCTCGTGACAACTTTTAATTAGGTTCCACTGTAATCTAACTTTTTTGTTAAGTTATTAGTTGAGCTCAGTGACTTCAAAAAGTTGTACATAAGCCTTGTTTGGGCCTTTCTGGTGTCGCTGAATGTGGGCTGAGTAGCCATGTTAGGTTGTACTGTACTACACATGTCTTTTTTTCAACATCAGCAATGCAACTGGGTCAATAGTTGTACACAATATCCAGGTCAACTTGTTATTCTCCGCCCCGCTGGGCTGCAAACTTTCCTAGGAGGTATGCATTAGGCTTAACAAGAAAATGGACTTTAAGAAATAATAAATGGGATGCAATTATAATAACTGGGCAGTAACTATAAAAATGCACCAAACCGTAATTAGTTTAAAAATATATTATTTTGGAATTTGAAATTTTAATTTCATTACTTATTCTTTCATAATTTTTCGTTGGATTTTAACGTAATACAACTTTATTTTGAAATTATATTTAATCTGACTAGAAATTTCAGATAAAAATATTTCGGATCCCATAAAAATGTGGGAATTTTTTTGAATTCTATTTTGAGCGGTTGGTTGAAATTATTAATCGTTGTCCTAGCTAGAAAATGGGTTGTACTTTTAACAAACTGTAAATGGGTTGTAGTAAACTCCATTAGAATTAAAAAATAGGCTGTACATTCTTAGAAATCGCAAATGGGCTATATGTTCTCTACCACACACTTGTGGGCCTTCTAAGTTGATGCGTCCCCTAAAAAAACTAAGTTGACACGTATGCAAGGCTTTGTGAACAACACACGGTTCTGGCAGCTGTGGCCGTTGGATGTCCATCCAACGGATGTCGTGCTTCTTCTTCCATCACGGATATTCTTGCCTCAGCCGCCCAAAAAATGATTTCTCCCCCTGACATCTGGGGTGCACCGTTTCGGAGGCTGACCTGTGGGCCTACTAAGTTGACGCGTACCAAGGGCTTTGCCAACTTAGTCAATATAAACGATTCTAGCTGCAGTGACCGTATGATGTCCATCCAACGGCCGTAGTTCTTCTTCAACCTCTGGTCTTCTTGCTCCAGCCGCCCAAAGCAGCACCGGTCGTGCCGCGTGCTCCTGCCTCCGTGGCGGTGTGATACATGGAGCCTCACCGCCCCTACTACTCCCACCGCTGGCGGGCCATCCCTCTACTCACCCACACCCCTGTTATTCTGCGGCGACGGCAGCCTCACACATGCCCGAACGGTGAACCTCGTACTCCTCTCTGCGTGGGCTTCCACTGCCGTGTCTTCCCCGGCTCTGCGTCGTCCCCTTCCTAGGCCTCGCCGTCGTCCACCGCCCTGGTGCTCTCGGCGCGGCGTGGTCAACATGGCAAAGGAACGGCTTCCATCGGACATGGACTGTACGTGGAGAGGCTGACAGCTGGGTCCACGGCTGCAGCAAGGAAATGTCTCCTTATTATGCGCAAAATAATTATTCCTCCACCTGACAGCGGGGACCCACCGGATGGGGCACCATATTTCGCGAAAAAATGTTACCGCCGCTGACAGCTCAGACCCACCAGCTATATCTTCGCACGCAAGGAAGTGCCTCCTTGTTACGCATAAAAAACTGAATACTCCCCCTGTTAGCTGGGGCCCAGTATAGTGGCAGGCTGACTTGTGGGCCTACTAAATTGACAGGGACGGAGGGCTTTGTCAACTTAGTCAATATGCACGATTCTAGCTCCAGTGACCATACGATGTCCATCCAACGGCCGTAGTGCTTCTTCAACCTCTGGTCTTCTTGCTCCAGCCGCCCAAACCAGCGTCGGTCGTGCCTCATGCTCCTGCCTCCCGTGGCCGTTGTGCTGCCGCGGAGGCCTCATTGCCCCCTACTACTCCCACCGCTGGCCAGGCCATCCCTCCACTCACCCACACCCCCTGTTATTCTGTGGTGACGGCAGCCTCACACCGCAGCCGAACTAGTGAACCCTCATACTCCTCTCCGCGTGGGCTTCCACTGCCGCGTCTTCCCCGGCTCCGCGCCGTCCCCTTCCTAGGCCTCGCCGTCGTCCACCGCCCTAGTGCTCTCGGCGCGGCGTGGTCAACGTGGTCAAGGAGCTTCCATTGGACGTGGACTGTACGTGGAGAGGCTGACAGCTGGGTCCACGGCCGCAACAAGGAAGTGCCTCCTTATTACGCGCAAAATAATTATTCCTCCACCAGACAGCGGGGACCCACCAGACGGGCCACCGTATTTTGCGAAAAAAATGTATCTCCTTGACTGCTGGGGGCCACCAGCTACATCTTTGCACGCAAGGAAGTGCGTCCGGGCAAAAAAAAAAACAATTCGCCCCCCTGACTGCTGGGACCCACCAGCTACATCTTCGCACGCAAGGAAGTGCCTGATAGTCGGGACCCACCTGATCGAAGCGTACGTAGCATTGTCATTCTGGTCACGAATGTGTACGTACATACTGGTCGATGTAGAGGCACACACGTGTCGTAGTACAGGCGCGCACGTAGCATGTACACGTACGTACAACGGCCAGTGTGCAAGAAAGAAAATACGGCCACGTATGTACATACGGGCAGGGTCTCAAACTCCTACTCGCGCATACGTACGGCCAGGGCTCGTGTACATGGCTGGGTCAGAACGGAGAAACTGCATCGTCGTCGTGTTCATGGGGAGCCAACCGGCTAGGTCAGAACGGAATGCATCGTCGTGTTCATCGGGAGGGATTGGACGGAACAGCCGATGGATTCGAGGCCTGGCGTACCGCAAAATGGAGGAAACAACCTTGTTTTCGACCGGCCATGTTCAAAACGGGATCCTGTTCATCGAGAGGGATCCGTCATACCGCAAAACGGAGGAAACATACCTCCTACGGTCGAAACGGGGGTCCTGTTGATCAGGAGGGGTGTGGCGTACCGCAAAACGGAGGAAACAGACTTGTGTTGGAGCGCTACGGTCGAAACGGGGGTCCTGTTCATCAGGAGGGGTGTGGTGTACCACAAAACGGTACTCCACGGGATAATGTTCATCTCCACCGTCGACCCCCTCCAGCCTCCACGGGCTACTTTTCATCCACCGTCGACCTCCTCCAGCCTCCACCTGCGACTGTTCATACACGGGCTCCTGTTCATCCAGCCTCCACCGCGCGCTAATCCACGGGTTACTGTTCATCCATCCCTCCACCGTCTACTATTCATCCAGCCCTCTTCCGTCTACTGTTCATCCAGCCCTCCATGGGGTGGTCCTGTTCATCCAGCCCTCCACAGGGTCTTGTTCATCCAGCCCCAACCGGCTCGATCGATCGTGGTCCTGTTCATCGAAAGGCAACACCACGGGGTCCTGTTCATCCACCCCCACCAGGAACTGTTCATCCAAACCCCCCCAGCAAAGCTCACTGTTCATCCAGAGGCAGCATCGATCGGCTTCAGTTAGCAGCAGTAGCGAAGGAATCGCTCGGTCGGGTTCAGTTAACAGCCATCGACCAATCGCTCGGGTTCAGTAACGCATAGCCTGCAGTGCAATCGCTCGGGTTCAGTTAGAGCCCAATGCCTCGCTCGGGTTCAGTTAGAGCCCAACGCCTCGCACCCAAGCGCGTGCGTGTATGAGAGAAACGCACATCGCTCGGCCCCGACCACCCACCGTAACCGGGAACATCCCGATATTTTCCTCACTCTCACTTCTACCATGGTTTTTTCCGTCATGGACGGCCCAAAGAATGTCATGCAACTGCGTCTCCGGCCCACCTAGGACGATAAGCCCATTTTCTGTCGTGATTTTTTGGACCCCACCACATCTATGATGATACCGTGTTTTGTCACAATTATTGTCATAGAAGTGTCATAAGTATGACAGAAAAAAATTTCGTTCAGCCCAAAATGTCACAGATGTGTCTTTTTTTTGTAGTGTCTGGAGCTCAGCAGAAGCCTCGTTTTACCCCAAACTCAGGAGGACATACCCATCATAACCATGGAGGCCATACTCATAATGGAGTAAGTTCACATAACCATAGTGGCCCCAAGAATGGAAATGGGAATGGAGGAAACAACAATCAGAATCGTTCCAACCCAGCAACACCCGCTAAGAAGGATCTGAGTCATGTTACCTGTTACAAGTGCGAGAAGACTGGACACTACGCGAATGATTGTTCTGAGTTGAAGAATGGCAATGGAAATGGAAGCTCTGGAAAGAAGCCCAATCCTTTCACCAGAGGTCAGGTGAACCACATCAACGTGGAGAAGTTGAAGAACAGCCTGACACAGTGATTGGTAAGTTTTTGATTAAGTCATTTACCTCCCTAGTGCCGCGCAACTTTCGCCAGTACCATACACCCACCATATACCTTCCTCAAAACAGCCACCATACCTACCTATTATGGCATTTCCATAGCCATTCCGAGATTTATTTCCATGCAACTTTCCACTGTTCCGTTTATTATGACACGCTTCATCATTATCATATTGCTTTGCATGATCATGTAGTTGACATCGTATTTGTGGAAAAGCTACTGTCCATAATTCTTTGATACATGTCACTCTTGATTCATTGCACATCCCGGTACACCGCCGAAGGCATTCATATAGAGTCATATTTTATTCTAAGTACCGAGTTGTAATTATTGAGTTGTAAGTAAATAAAAGTGTGTTGATCTTAATTATTAGAGCATTGTCCCATGTGAGGAAAGGATGATGGAGATTATGATTCCCCCACAAGTCGGGGTGAGACTACGGACGAAAAAAAGATGCCAAAAAAATGAGAGAAGGCCCAAAAAAAGAGAGAAAAGAGAGAAGGGGCAATGTTACTATCCTTTTACCACACTTGTGCTTCAAAGTAGCACCGTGATCTTCATGATAGAGAGCCTCCTATGTTGTCACTTTCATATACTAGTGGAAAATTTTCATTATAGAACTTGGCTTGTATATTCCAATGATGGGCTTCCTCAAACTGCCCTAGGTCTTCGTGAGCAAGCAAGTTGGATGCACACCCACTTAGTTTCTTTTTGAGCTTTCATAAACTTATAGCTCTAGTGCATCCGTTGCATGGCAATCCCTACTCACTCACATTGATATCTATTGATGGGCATCTCCATAGCCCGTTGATACGCCTAGTAGATGTGAGACTATCTCCTTCTTTTTGTCTTTTTCCACCTATAGTGCCATGTCCATGGCTCACGCTCATGTATTGTATGAAAGTTGAAAATTTTGAGAACATCAAAAGTATGAAACAATTGCTTCGCTTGTCATCAGGGTTGTGCATGATTTGTATATTTTGTGTGATGAAGATGGAGTTTAGCCAGACTATATGATTTTGTAGGGATAAGCTTTCTTTGGCCATGTTATTTTGAGAAGACATAATTGCCTTGTTAGTATGCTTGAAGTATTATTGCTTTTATGTCAATATTAAACTTTTGTTTTGAATCTTATGGATCTGAACATTCATGCCACAATAAAGAAAAATTACATTTATAAATATGTTATGTAGCATCCCGCATCAAAAATTCTGTTTTTATCAATTGCCTACTCGAGGACGAACAAGAATTAAGCTTGGGGATGCTTGATACATCTCCAACGTATCTATAATTTTTTATTGTTCCATGCTATTATATTATCTGTTTTGGATGTTTTATATACATTAATATGCTATTTTATATTATTTTTGGGGCTAAACTATTAAGCTAGAGCCCAGTGCCAGTTTTTGTTTTTTTTCTTGTTTTTGTGTTTCACAGAAAAGGAATACCAAACGGAATAAAACCTTCACGATGATTTTTCTTGGACCAGAAGACACCCCAGAGACTTGGAGATCAAGTCGGAAGAGCCACGAGGCGGCCACACAGGGGGGAGGGCGCGACCCTGCCTTGTGGGCCCCTCGTGACTCCCCTGACCTAATTCTTTGGCCTATATATTCACATATATTCCCAAACCACCAGAAGTATCCACGAAAACACTTTTCCACCGCTGCAACCTTCTGTTCCCATGAGATCCCATCTAGGGGCCTTTTCCGGCATCCTGCCGGAGGGGGATTCGATCATGGATGGCTTCTACATCAACTCTATTGCCCTTCCGATGAAGCGTGAGTAGTTTACCTCAGACCTACGGGTCCATAGCTAGTAGCTAGATGGCTTCTTCTCTCTCTTTGATTCTCAATACCATATTCTCCTTGATGTTCTTGTAGATCTATCCGATGTAATCTTCTTTTGCGGTGTGTTTGTCGAGATCTGGTGAATTGTGGATTTGTGATCAGCTTATCTATGAATATTTGAATCTTCTCTGAATTCTTTTATGCATGATTTGGTATCTTTGTAATTCTCTTTAAACTATCAGTTTGGTTTGGCCAACTAGATTGGTTTTTATTGCTTTGGGAGAAGTGCTTAGCTTTGGGTTCAATCTTGCGGTGTCCTTTTCGAGTGACAGTAGGGGCAGCAAGGCACGTACTGTATTGTTGCCATCGAGGATAAAAAGATGGGGTTTACATCATATTGCTTAGTTTATTCCTCTACATCATGTCATCTTACTTAATGTGTTACTCTGTTCTTCATGAACTTAATACTCTAGATGCAGGCAGGAGTCGGTCGATGTGTGGAGTAATAGTAGTAGATGCAGAATCGTTTCAGTCTACTTGACACGGACGTGATGCCTATATTTCATAATCATTGCCTTAGATATCGTCATAACTTTGCGCTTTTCTATCAATTGCTCAACAGTAATTTGTTCACCCATCGTATTATATGCTGTCTTGAGAGAAGCCTCTAGTGAAACCTATGCCCCCCGGGTCTATTTTCCATCACATAAGTTTCCGATCTACTATTTTACATCATATTAGTTTTCGATCTACTATTTTGCAATCTTTTACTTTCTGATCTATAAACCAGAAAACCCAAAAATATTTACTTTATTGTTTGTTTAGTTTCATCTATCTCTATTAGATCTCACTTTTGCAAGTAACCGTGAAGGGATTGACAACCCCTTTATCACGTTGGGTGCAAGTTGTTTGATTGTTTGTGCAGGTATTGGTGATTTGTGCATTGTCTCCTGCTGGATTGATACCTTGGTTCTCAAACTAAGGGAAATACTTATCTCTACTTTGCTTCATCACCCTTTCCTCTTCAAGGGAAAAACCAACGCAAGCTCAAGAAGTAGCATGGAGCATATGAGATGTTCCAAGAGCTAAAATTGATATTTCAAGCAAATGCCGGGTTTAGAGATATGAAGTCTCCAACAAGTTCTATAGTTGTAAGTTGAAGGAGAGCAGTTCTGTTAGTGAACACATACTTAGTATGTCTGGGTACCACAACCACTTGACTCAGCTGGGAATTGAGCTCCCAGATGAGTGTGTTATTGATAGAGTTCTTCAATCACTGCCACCAAGCTATGAATTCTCCGTGATGAACTATAATATGAAAGGGATGACGAAAACGATTCCCAAGCTCTTCGCGATGCTGAAATTGGCGGAGGTAGAAATCAAGAAAAAGCATCAAGTGTTGATGGTTAACAAGACCACCAGTTTCAAGAAAAAGAGCAAGGGAAAGAAAGGGAACTTCAAGAAGAATGGAAAGCAAGTTGCCGCTCCCATAAAGAAGCCCAAAGCTGGACCCAAGCCTGAGACTGAGTGCTTCTACTGCAAGGGTAATGGTCACTGGAAGCGGAACTGCCCCAAATATTTGGCGGATAAGAAGGATGGCAAAGTGAACAAAGGTATATTTGATATACAAGTTATTGATGTTTTCCTTACTAATGCTCGTAGCGGCACTGGGTATTTGATACTGGTTCGATTTCTCATATTTGTAACTCGAAACAAGAGTTGCGGAATAAACGAAGATTGGCTAAGGACGAGGTGACGGTGCATGTCGGGAATGGTTCCAAGGTCGATGTGATCGCCGTCAGCATGCTACCTCTACATCTACTTTCGGTATTAGTTTTAGACCTCAATAATTGTTATTTGGTGCCAACGTTGAGCATGAACATTATATCTGGATCTTGTTTATTGTGAGACGGTTATTCATTTAAGTCAGAGAATAATGGTTGTTCTGTTTATATAAGTAATATCCTTTATGGTCATGCACCTTTGATGAATGGTCTATTCTTATTGGATCTTGATCGTAGTGATACACATATTCATAATATTGATGCCAAAAGATGCAAAGTTGATAATGATAGTGCAACATACTTGTGGCACTGCTGTTTAGGTCATATTGGTGTAAAGCGCATGAAGAAACTCCATGCGGATGGACTTTTGGAATCACTTTATTATGGATCATTTGATACTTGCGAACCATGCCTCATGGGCAAGATAACTAAAACTCCGTTCTCCGAAACAATGGAGCGAGCTAATGATTTATTGGAAATAATACATACCGATGTATGCGGTCCGATGAGTGTTGAGGCACGCGGCGGGTATCGTTATTTTCTAACCTTTACAGATGATTTGAGTAGGTATGGGTATATCTACTTAATGAAACACAAATCTGAAACATTTGAAAAGTTCAAAGAATTTCAGAGTGAAGTAGAGAATCATCGTAACAAGAAAATAAAGTTTCTACTATCTGATCGTGGAGGTGAATATTTGAGTTACGAGTTTGGCCTTCATTTAAAACATGTGGAATTGTTTCACAACTCACGCCTCCTGGAACACCACAGCTGTCATAACCATACTTTATTAGATATGGTGCATTCTATGATGTCTCTTACCGATTTGCCTTTATCGTTTTGGGGTTGTGCATTAGATACAGCCGCATTCATGTTAAATAGGCACCGTCTTAATCCGTTGAGACGACACCATATGAACTATGGTTTGGCAAGAAACCTAAGCTATCATTTCTTAAAGTTTGGGGATGCGATGCTTATGTCAAGAGGCTTCAAGTTGATAAGCTCGAACCCAAATCGGAGAAGCGCGTCTTCATAGGATACCCTGAGGAAACTATTGGGTACACCTTCTACCACAGATCCGAAGGCAAGATCTTTGTTGCTAAAAATGGATCCTTTCTAGAGAAGGAGTTTCTCTTGAAAGAAGTGGCTGGGAGGAAAGTAGAGCTTGATGAGATAATTATACCTTCTCTTGAATTGGAAAGTAGTACATTAGAGAAAACCGTTCCTGTGATGCCTACACCAACTAGACATGAAGCTAATGATGATGATCATGAAACTTCAGATCAAGTTACTACTGAACTTCGTAGTTCGACCAGAGCACGTTCCACACTAGAGTGGTACAGTAATCCTATCCTGGAAGTTATGTTATTAGACCACGACGAACCTATGAACTATGAAGAAGCTATGATGACCCCAGATTCTGATAAATGGCTTGAGCCCATGAAATCTGAGATAGGATCCATGTATGAGAACAAAGCGTGGACTTTGGTGGACTTGCCCGATGACCGGCAAGCCATTGAGAATAAATGGATCTTCAAGAAGAAGGCAGATGCTGATGGTAATGTCACTGTCTACAAAGCTCGACTTGTCACAAAAGGTTTTCGACAAGTTCAAGGGGTTGACTACATGTGACTTTCTCACCCGTAGCAATGCTTAAGTCTGTCCGAATCATGTTAGCAATTGCCGCATTTTATGATTATGAAATTTGGCAAATGGACGTCAAAACTGCATTCCTTAATGGATTTCTTAAAGAAGAGTTGTATATGATGCAACCAGAAGTTTTTGTCGATCCTAAAGGTGCTCACAAAGTGTGCAAGCTCCAGTGATCCATCTATGGACTGGTGCAAGCATCTCGGAGTTGGAATATACGCTTTGATGATGTGATCAAAGCATATGGTTTTATACAGATTTATGGTGAAGCCTGTATTTACAAGAAAGTGAGTGGGAGCTCTATAGCATTTTTGATATTATATGTGGATGACATATTGTTGATTGGAAACGATATAGAATTTCTAGATAGCATAATAGGGTACTTGAATAAGATTTTTTCAGTGGAAGACCTCGGTGAAGCTACTTACATATTGAGCATGAAGATCTATAGGGATAGATCGAGACGCTTAATAGGACTTTCAGAAAGCACATACCTTGGAAATTTTTTGAAGAAGTTCAAAATGGATCAGTCAAAGAAAGGGTTCTTGCCTGTGTTACAAGGTGTGAAGTTGAGTAAGACTCAAAGCCCAACCATGGCAGAAGATAGAGAGAGAATGAAAGTCATTCCCTATGCCTCAACCATAGGTTCTATAAAGTATGCTGCTACCTCTTGAGCACTGCGTTGGTTTTCCCTTGAAGAGGAAAGGGTGATGCAGTAAAGCAGCGTAAGTATTTCCCTCAGTTTTTGAGAACCAAGGTATCAATCCAGTAGGAGACCACGCACGAGTCCCTCACACCTACACAAACAAAAAAATCCTTGCAACCACCGCGATAAGGGGTTGTCAATCCCTTCACGGTCACTTACGAGAGTGAGAAGTGATAGATATGATAAGATAATATTTTTGGTATTTTTATGATAAAGATGCAAAGTAAAATAAAAGGCAATGAAAATAGCTAAGTGTTGGAAGATTAATATGATGGAAAATAGACCTGGGGGCCATAGGTTTCACTAGTGGCTTCTCTCGAGAGCATAAGTATTATGGTGGGTGAATAAATTACTATTGAGCAATTGATAGAATTGAGCATAGTTATGAGAATATCTAGGTATGATCATGTATATAGGCATCACATCCGAGACACATAGACCGACTCCTTCCTGCATCTACTACTATTACTCCACACATCAACCGCTATCCAGCATGCATCTAGAGTATTAAGTTCATAAGAACGGAGTAACGCTTTAAGCAAGATGACATGATGTAGAGGGATAAACTCATGCAATATGATATAAACCCCATCTTGTTATCCTCGATGGCAACAATACAATACATGCCTTGCTGCCCCTACTGTCACTAGGAAAGGACACCGCAAGATTGAACCCAAAGCTAAGCACTTCTCCCATTGCAAGAAAGATCAATCTAGTAGGCCAAACCAAACTAATAATTCGAAGAGACTTGCAAAGATAACCAATCATACATAAAAGAATTCAGAGAAGATTCAAATATTGTTCATAGATAAACTTGATCATAAACCCACAATTCATCGGTCTCAACAAACACACCACAAAAGAAGATTACATCGAATAGATCTCCACAAGAGAGGGGGAGAACATTGTATTGAGATCCAAAAAGAGAGAAGAAGCCATCTAGGTAATAACTATGGACCTGAAGGTCTGAGGTAAACTTCTCACACATCATGGAGAGGCTATGGTGTTGATGTAGAAGCCCTCCGTGACCGATGCCCCCTTCGGCGGAGCTCCGGAAAAGGCCCCAAGATGGGATCTCACGGGTACAGAAGGTTGCGGCGGTGGAATTAGGTTTTTGGCTCCGTATCTGGTAGTTTGGGGGTACGTAGGTATATATAGGAGGAAGAAGTACGTCGGTGGAGCAACGTGGGGCCCACGAGGGTGGAGGGCGCGCCTGGGGGGGGGGGGGTAGCCGCGCCCCCCTACCTCATGCCCTCCTGGTTGATGTCTTGACGTAGGGTCCAAGTCCTATAGATCACGTTCGTTCCAAAAATCACGTTCCCGAAGGTTTCATTCCGTTTGGACTCCGTTTGATATTCTTTTTCTGCGATACTCTGAAATAGGCAAAAAAAAAACAACAATTCTGGGATAGGCCTCCGGTTAATAGGTTAGTCCCAAAAATAATATAAAAGTGTATAATAAAGCCCATTAAACATCCAAAACAGAATATAGTATAGCATGGAACAATCAAAAATTATAGATACGTCGAAGACGTATCAAGCATCCCCAAGCTTAATTCCTGCTCGTCCTCGAGTAGGTAAATGATAAAAACAGAATTTTTGATGTGGAATGCTACTTAGCATAATTTTCAATGTAATTCTCTTAATTGTGGTATGAATATTCAGATCCGAAAGATTCAAGACAAAAGTTTAATACTGACATAAAAATAATAATACTTCAAGCATATTAACTAAGCAATTATGTCTTCTCAAAATAACATGCCCCAAGAAAGTTATCCCTACAAAATCATATAGTCTGGCTATGCTCTATCTTCACCACACAATGTATTTAAATCATGCATAACCCCGATGACAAGCCAAGCATTTATTTCATACTTTTGGTGTTCTCAAACTTTTTCAATCTTCACACAATACTCAAGCATGAGCCATGGATATAACACTATATGTGGAATAGAATGGTGGTTGTGGAGAAGACAAAAAAGGAGAAGATAGTCTCACATCAACTAGGCGTATCAATGGGCTATGGAGATGCCCAGTAATAGATATCAATGTGAGTGAGTAGGGATTGCCATGCAACGGATGCACTAGAGCTATAAGTATATGAAAGCTCAACAAAAGAAACCAAGTGGGTGTGCATCCAACTCGCTTGCTCACGAAGACCTAGGGCATTTTGAGGAAGCCCATCATTGGAATATACAAGCCAAGTTCTATAATGAAAAATTCCCACTAGTATATGAAAGTGATATCATAGGAGACTCTCTATCATGAAGATCATGGTGCTACTTTGAAGCACAAGTGTGGTAAAAGGATAGTAACATTGTCCCTTCTCTCTTTTTTCTCTCATTTTTTTATTTGGGCCTTTTCTCTTCTTTTTTATGGCTTTTTTTTTTATTTTTCGTCCGGAGTCTCATCCCGACTTGTGGGGGAATCATAGTCTCCATCATCCTTTCCTCACTTGGGACAATGCTCTAAAAATGATGATCATCACACTTTTATTTACTTACAACTCAACAATTACAACTCAACACTTAGAAAAAAATATGACTCTATGTGAATGCCTCCGGCGGTGTACCGGGATATGCAATGAATCAAGAGTGACATGTATGAAAAAATTATGAACGGTGGCTTTGCCAAAAATACGATGTCAACTACATGATCATGCGAAGCAATATGACAATGATGGAGCGTGTCATAGTAAACGGAACGGTGGTAAGTTGCATGGCAATATATCTCGGAATGGCTATGGAAATGCCATGATAGGCAGGTATGGTGGCTGTTTTGAGGAAGGTATATGGTGGGTGTATGATACCGGCGAAAAGTGTGCGGTATTAGAGAGGCTAGCAATGGTGGAAGGAAGAGATTGCGTATAATCCATGGACTCAACATTAGTCATAAAGAACTCATATATTTATTGCAAAAATCTTCAAGTTATCAAAGCAAAGTATTACGCGCATGCTCCTAGGGGGATAGATTGGTAGGAAAATACCATCGCTCGTCCCCGACCGCCACTCATAAGGAAGACAATCAATAAGTAAATCATGCTTCGACTGCATGACATAACGGTTCACCATACGTGCATGCTATGGGAATCACAAACTTTAACACAAGTATTCCTCAAATCCACAACTACACAACTAGCATGACTCTAATATCACCATCTTTATATCTCAAAACAATTATAAAGCATCAAACTTCTCATAGTATTCAACACACTCATAAGATACTTTTTACTAATCTTGGATGCCTATTACTTTAGGACTAATTTCTCAATTTAAGCAAATTACCATGCTGTTTTGTAGGACTCTCAAAATAATATAAGTGAAGCATGGGAGAACAATAGTTTCTATAAAACAAATCCACCACCGTGCTCTAAAAGATATAAGTGAAGCACTAGAGCAAAAACTATATAGCTCAAAAGATATAAGTGAAGCACATCGAGTATTCTAACAAATTCCGAATCAAGTGTGTATCTCTCAAAAGGTGTGTACAGCAAGGATGATTGTGGTAAACTAACAAATAAAGACTCAGATAATACATGACGCTCCAAGCAAAACACATATCATGTGGTGAATAAAAATATAGCTCCAAGTAAAGTTACCGATGGAAGTAGACGAAAGAGGGGATGCCTTCCGGGGCATCCCCAAGCTTTGGCTTTTAGGTGTCCTTATATTATCTTGGGGTGCCATGGGCATCCCCAAGCTTAGGCTCTTGCCACTCCTTGTTCCATAATCCATCAAATCTTTCACCCAAAACTTGAAAACTTCACAACACAAAACTTAGCAGAAAATCTCGTGAGCTCCGTTAGCGAAAGAAAACAAAAGACCACTTTGAGGTACCGTAATGAACTCATTCTTTATTTATATTGTTGTTAAACCTACTGTATTACAACTTCTCTATGGTTTAGAAACTATTTTACTAGCCATAGATTCATCAAAATAAGCAAACAACACACGCAAAACAGAATCTGTCAAAAACAGAACAGTCTGTAGTAATCCCTAACTAACGCAAACTTCTGGAACTCCAAAAAATCTACCAAAATAGGAAGACCTAGACAATTTGTTTATTGATCAGCATAAATTTGAATCAATATTTTATCACGTTCTGGTGATTTTTAACAATTATTTTCGTGAACATAAAGTTTCTGGAATTTTCAGCAAGATCAAATAACTATCATCCAAGAAGATCATATAGGTTAAATTTGGCACAAACACTAATTAAAACATAAAAACACATCTAACCAGAGGCTAGATCAAATATTTATTCCTAAACAGAAGAAAAAGTAAAAAAACTAAAAATAAAATTGAGTTTCCTCCCAACAAGCGCTATCGTTTAACGCCCCTAGTTAGGCATAATAGCAAGGATAGATCTAGGTATTGCCATCTTTGGTAGGCAATCCATAAGTGGCTCTCATAATAGATTCATAAGGTAATTTTATTTTCTTTCTAGGGAAGTGTTCCATTCTTTTCCTTAACGGAAATTGGAATCTAATATTCCCTTCCTTCATATCAATAATTGCACCAATCGTTCTAAGGAAAGGTCTACCAAGAATAATAGGACATGAAGGATTGCAATCTATATCAAGAACAATAAAATCTACGGGCACATAATTACTATTTGCAACAATAATAACATCATTAATTCTTCCCATAGGTTTCTTGATAATGGAATCTGCAAGGTGCAAGTTTAGAGAGCAATCATCAAATTCACGGAAACCTAGCAAATCGCACAAAGTTTTTGGGATCGTGGAAACACTAGCACCCAAATCACACAAAACATAGCATTCATGATCTTTAATTTTAGCATCAAGATCTAAACTCTCCGAATTTTTGGAAAGCCTTCTAGGTAAAGGTGGATCATATTCAATCCCGTCGTTATCAAGATTCATATTGCAAAACAAAGATTTAATAGGGGACACATCAATAACTTTTAGATCTTCATCTTTATTTTCATAAAAAAATTCCTGCTTAGCGGCCATCATATTAACTAAGGTGGCCTGGTTATCCGAAATTTCAGCTATTAATTTTTCAAGATGAGCAATCTGAGATTTCAAACCATCAAATTCTTTAGACATATAATCGAGCTCTTTATTCATATAGCCCATAAAGATTTTTTGTTCCTTAAGCTCGTTTCTAAAGAAATTACTATGCTCAAATTGTAAGACCATAAAACTCCCGACGTTGCTTTCGATCTCTTCTAACCTTTTAAGGTGAAGATCTCCAAATCTAGGTAGAGCCATCATGACAAGCAAGCAATCCAACACACGAGAAAACAAGAAGCGAGCGAGACAGAGGCGAACGGAAAAGAGAGGGCGAATAAAACAGCAAGGGTGAAGTGGGGGAGAGGAAAATGAGAGGCAAATGGCAAATAATGTAATGCGGGAGATAAGGGTTTGTGTTGGGTACTTGGTATGTTGACTTTTGCGTAGACTCCCCGACAACGGTGCCAGAAATGGCTCATCGATGGGAAATCAAATCTTGACTTGACTTAGCGCGAATCTCCCTGGCAACGGCGCCAGAAATCCTTCTTGCTACCTCTTGAGCACTGCATAGGTTTTCCCCTGAAGAGGAAAGGGTGATGCAGTAAAGCAGTGTAAGTATTTCCCTCAGTTTTTGAGAACCAAGGTATCAATCCAGTAGGAGACCACGCACGAGTCCCTCGCACCTACACAAACAAATAAATCCTCGCAACCAACGCGATAAGGGGTTGTCAATCCCTTCACGGTCACTTACGAGAGTGAGATATGATAAGATAATATTTTTGGTATTTTTATGATAACGATGCAAAGTAAAATAAAAGGCAATGAAAATAGCTAAGTGTTGGAAGATTAATATGATGGAAAATAGACCCGGGGGCCATAGGTTTCACTAGTGGCTTCTCTCGAGAGCATAAGTATTAAGGTGGGTGAACAAATTACTGTTGAGCAATTGATAGAATTGAGCATAGTTATGAGAATATCTAGGTATGATCATGTATATAGGCATCACGTCCAAGACAAGTAGACCGACTCCTGCCTGCATCTACTACTATTACTCCACACATCGACCGCTATCCAGCATGCATCTAGAGTATTAAGTTCATAAGAACGGAGTAACGCTTTAAGCAAGATGACATGATGTAGAGGGATAAACTCATGCAATATGATATATACCCCATCTTGTTATCCTCGATGGCAACAATACAATACGTGCCTTGCTGCCCCTACTGTCACTAGGAAAGGACACCACAAGATTGAACCCAAAGCTAAGCACTTCTCCTATTGCAAGAAAGATCAATCTAGTAGGCCAAACCAAACTGATAATTTGAAGAGACTTGCAAAGATAACCAATCATACATAAAAGAATTCAGAGAAGATTAAAATATTGTTCATAGATAAACTTGATCATAAACCCACAATTCATCGGTCTCAACAAACACACCGCAAAAGAAGATTATATCGAATAGATCTCCACAAGAGAGGGGGAGAACATTGTATTGAGATCCAAAAAGAGAGAAGAAGCCATCTAGCTAATAACTATGGAACCAAAGGTCTGAGGTAAACTACACACACATCATCAGAAAGGATATGGTGTTGATGTAGAAGCCCTCCGTGATCGATGCCCCCTCCGGCGGAGCTCCGAAAAAGGCCCCAAGATGGGATCTCACGGGTACAGAAGGTTGCGGCGGTGGAATTAAATTTTGGCTCAGATCCGTAGTTTGGGGGTACGTAGGTATATATAGGAGGAAGAAGTACGTCGGTGGAGCAACGTGGGGCCCACGAGGGTGGAGGGCGCGCCTGGGGAGGGGGGGGGGGGTAGGCGCGCGCCCCTACCTCATGCCCTCCTGGTTGATGTCTTGACGTAGGGTCCAAGTCCTCTGGATCACGTTCGTTCCAAAAATCACGTTCCTGAAGGTTTCATTCCGTTTGGACTCCATTTGATATTCTTTTTCTGCGAAACTCTGAAATACGCAAAAAACAGCAATTCTAGGATGGGCCTCCGGTTAATAGGTTAGTCCCAAAAATAATATAAAAGTGTATAATAAAGCCCATTAAACATCCAAAACAGAATTTAGCATAGCATGGAACAATCAAAAATTATAGATACGTTGGAGATGTATCATATGGCATGCTGTGTAGCAGACCTTTGTGCCTTGCCATGAGTTTGGCAAGGGGGTACAATAGTGATCCAGGAGTGGATCACTGGACCATGGTCAAATTATCCTTAGTATAAGTGCATCTAGTGCCACCCCTAGTTGGTTTTGGAGTATTGACGACAAATTTGGTTGAGGGACTAATGTGTTTGTGAGAATTGCAGGATAACACAGGTAGTAGTCCCTTATTGATTTCGTTTTCCTGCCAGAGATGACCCCTAAAAATGTGTGAAGACATTGAAGACAATGGTGGTTCGTGAAGACATTCACGATGAAGATAATGACATGTGAAGACATTCACTTGAAGACTATGGAGTGCGAAGACATAGTTGTTTTGTAGTTTCCTTTTCTTCTTTATTGAGTCATAGGAACCACCGTACTGTTAAGTGGGGTCCAAGTGAACAAAGTCAGAGTGACTGATGTGATGCTCAACCAAAATCCTATGTCTTCGAGCGAACACAATGAGAGCAAATCTTATCCAGAGTTGGATGAGTTAGCTTTGCTTGTAGCCCAAGCCAAGCTGTCGCGTGTGTTTGAAATCCGACCGTAGGACACATGTCGGTTCCTTAGTGACCCAGGGTCATTTCGGACATATCATGTCGGGTTGCCTCCTGGCTATAAATAGCCCACCCCCTACACCATAAATTGGTGGCTGGTCAGAGTTAGTGCACGACTTTTGTCGTTTGAGAGCAACCCACCTCCGAAGCCTTTGAGAGAGAGATCCTTGCGAGGACAAAGCACGAAACACCTAGAGCCAAAGAGTGTTAGGTAACACTGAAGTCTTTCTATCCACGTGACCTGAAGACTTGTTACACTTGAGGACTGTGAATCCTCCAGCCAGTTAGGCGTCACGTTCTGAGCATCCAAGAGCCATTGTGGATCGCCGGTGAACGAAGTCTGTGAAGGTTTGGAAGTCTACCTTGAAGACTTACCAGAGTGATTGGGTGAGGACTGGGTGTCCTTGTCTCAAGGGGAATAAGGTGAATACGCGGTCTTCTGAGTTCAATCTCAGCCTCCCTAACCAGACGTACAGTTGTCACAGCAACTAGAACTGGTCTACCAAATCCTTGTCTTCACCAAGCAACTGGTTCTATCCCCTACTTCCTTTACTTTTCAGTTTGTCTTCGTGAAGTCATTGCTTGCTTGTATGATCTAATTGACTTCACTGTGTGAAGACTATTACCTGTTTGGCTTCATACCGTCTTCCATTCTGATCCATACTACCTAGCTGCTGATAGTCTTTGTACTTTCACAATATTGCTTGCTTGACTATGGCTTGTCTAGTGTAGTCTATCTTCCGCTGCATATCAATAGGTTCATTTCATTTGTTTGTCTTCAGAGACCTCGTGCTTTGAGGACTTTCATAAAAATTGCCTATTCACCCCGCCTCTAGTCGATAACTAGCACTTTCAATTGGTATCAGAGCAAGGTGCTCCCTTGTTCTGTGTGATTCGGTTTAACCACCTGGAGTTTTAGCTATGCTGACTGTAGGGATAATCAAGGTCTCCGCTGCATGCCCAGTCTTTGATGGCACTGATTACCCGTACTGGAAGAACAAGATGCACATGCATCTTGAAGCTATTGATGTTGACCTCTGGTATGTCGTCAAGAAAGGCGTTCCCAAGGGCGGTGAAGGTGTCACCGCTGCTGATGTCAAGAGGTTCACTTAACTGGACTCGACCACCAAGAACATCATCTGTGGTCATCTGACCAAAGGATAGTATGGCCGTGTGAGTGCACTGGAAACTGCAAAGCTAGTTTGGGACTGGCTTTCCAAGGTCAACGAAGGCATCTCAACTCAGAGAGACTCAAGGATTGATGTTCTTCGCAATCTCTTCAACCGCTTCAAGATAAACGACAATGAGAATGTCCAGCTCACATTTGATCGCCTCACTGATATCACAAATGAGCTTCATGCTCTTGGCGCCACTGAGATCACCAAGCACAAAACCGGGAAGAAGCTTCTGAGATCACTTGACAACTCATTTGACACCCTAGCCCTGATGATACAGGAACGTCCTAACTTCAAAGATCTCGATCCGTCTGACATACTTTAGAGGCTCAACACACATGAGTTCCAGCTATCTGAGAAGAGAGACATCTATGGCCCCAACTATGGTCGAACTCGTGCTCTGAAGGCAAAGGACGTTTCCTCATCTGAAGAAGAATCTGACTGCAGTTCTGATGATCTTGAAGACATTGGAAATGAGCTAGTTATGCTCGTGAAGAAGTTCCAGAAGTTCTCTTCGGAAAGTCTTCAAGATCTAGCTCAAGAAATGATGAGGCTTACTCTCATGACCACAAGAAGAGAACATGCCACAAATGCAAGAAGCCAGGCCACTACAGCTCAGAATCAATGGGACAAGGAATCTAAGAAGAAGAAGAAGAGCAAGGAATATGATTCTGACGACAAGAAGAAGAAGAAATCCTCAAAGTCTTCTTCAAAGTCTTCATGAAAGTCTTCATCTCATAAGAAGAGCTCATCCAGCAAGGCTCGTGCATTCGTTGGCAAGGAAATGGATTTAGAGGAGGAGTCTGCTTCTGAGGAGGCGGAGGTGGAGTCTGAGGAGGAGTCTGATTCAGGCATGGCAAGCCTGGCTCTAGCTTCGGCATTCGTCGCCAAGTCCATCTTCAACACTGAAGATAATGGTCACATCGCCAACACTGAAGCCGATGATGAGGACGACTCTGCTCCGACCTACTGCTTCATGGCACGAGGTGCCATGGTAAACTCACATGATGCTTACTTTCAAACATCCAGTGAAGATAACTCTGAATGTGAATCCAAACCTAGCTACAAGACTCTGGCTAAAATTGCAACTGAACAACAAACTGCTATGGAACATATTCAAAAGTTGCTAGAAAAAAGTTATGACTCGTTGGACGCGGAAATGAATCGAACTCAGTCCTTAATTGAAGACATTAAAAATCTTCACGTTAAGTACAAGGAACTTGAAAGTCGTCACAAAATACTCTCAGCTACTCATGAGAAGGTTTCCTATCATTATCTTCAAAGGAAGCAAGAACTTGAGAATCTGAGAGCGTCTCATGAAGATCTTCAAAAAGAGAACGATTCACTTTACGCTCAATAGATCAGTTCTGCGCAAGACTTTCTGCCACCATGTTTAAAATGTCTTGAGCGTGATAATGTTGTCTCTGTTGCTGAATGTTCTACTGCTGCTAATGTTGCAATATCTTCAACTGCTGATGTGGTGACTAATTCCTCATCTTTTGCTAATGAGAATGCTAGGTTGAAGACATTGCTTGAAACTGGCATGTACAAAAGTCTCAAAGGGCATCAGAAACTATGTGATGCCCTCAAGAAACAGATTCCGAACCGAAACCATAGGAAAGAGGGTGTTGGGTTCGAGAGGAAAATGAATGTCGATGGTTCGTACTGGAAGCCTGAGCAGTACCCCAAAACCACATGGGTTGCTGCGAAGGGCCCTTCAGTGGACCCATCTACCTTATCTGGCTTCACTTGTGTTAACCCCATTATCATTGATGAATCCTTTGATGCCAATTATAAGCTATTTAAGAATCAAAATGGTAAAATGTTTGCCAGGTTTATTGGTACTAACTACATGAATGGACCACCTTTGAAGAAGATCTGGGTGCCCAAAAGTTGTCTTGAGAAGCTTCCTGTGAATGTCATCATGACACCACCTGGGAAGAAGACAAACCCCAGACCAAAGGCTTCATATGGTCCAAAGGCTTCATACAGACAAAGGACCTCACAAGGTACCCTAACGTCAATGTTTTGCAGGGAAACCATACTCAGACTTATGAATATGAGCGCGTTTCCTCAAACCGCTATGTTCATAAAACAAAGAACTTTTATGCCTATTCTTATGAGTATTCACCTCCTGCAAGGCTATTTGCTAGGGCTCCAAAGCCAAAGTTCTCAGATGCTGCACTTAGACTAAATTGCTTCTAAGCCACCCCCGAAGATGTGGGTGGTTAAGAAGAATTAACTTTCTTTTGCAGGGAAAGGTCTCCAGCCAGATTTCAAAGGCTTCAGGCGCTAATGCCGGGCACCTAAAACATCTTGTGGGACGCAATATAAAGTGCAAAAATAGTCTTACTACGTATTTCGTCCCAGGATTTCTTGACAAACACCCTATCTACCATAACAAGGATCTGAACTTTGATAGTATGCTTGTTCGTCAAATGTTTATGCTTCACACTTCTCTTTGTGAAGCCTATCCCCCTAACTGCACTGTAGGGTACGGCTCCGAAGGATACTGAATGGATTATGGATAGTGGATGCACTAACCACATTACTGGTGATTGATGTCTTCTCATGGATTCAACCCTACATCCGTCTGACAAGAGTCAGACACTGGTAAAAGCAAGGTATTGGGCCTAGGTAGAGTGCAATCTCAAAGGATCATCACATGGATAAAGTGATGCTTGTTGAATCCCTTGGTTTCAACTTAATGTCTGTCTCAATGCTTTGTGATCTGAACATGATTGTGATATTTGGAAAATATCGTTGCCTTGTGCTTATGTAATCTGACAAATCTCTAGTCTTCGAAGGGTATCGAAGAGACGATCTGTATATGGTAGATTTCTCCGCAGGACCACAGCTGGCCGTATGTCTTCTAGCAAAAGCTTCAGAGTGCTGGCTCTGGCATCGGAGGCCAGGGCATGCGGGCATGAGGAACTTGCACACTCTTGTGAAGAAGAAGCATATCATAGGCATCAAGGGCGTCAAGTTCAAGAAGGATCATCTGTGTGGTGCCTGTGAAGCCGAGAAGATGACAAGGGCAAAGCATCCCTCAAGGACAATCATGACGACAACACGCCCCTTTGAGCTACTTCACATGGAGTTATTTGGCCCTACTCATTACTCTACCCTTACTACCACTGCCTGGCTCTATGGCTTCGTTATTGTTGATGATTACTCAAGATACACATGGGTGCACATAATTATCTACAAGACTGAAGTGCATGATGTCTTCAGACGATTCGCCAATCATGCCATGACCAACTATGGCATCAAGATCAAGCACATCAGAAGTGACAACGGCACAAAGTTCAAGAACACCGGCCTCGACACTTATCTTGATACATTGGGCATCACACATGATTTCTCTGCTCCATACACACCTCAGTAGAATGGCATTGTGGAGCACAAGAACAAAACCCTCATTGAGATGGGACGTACGATGCTTGATGAGTACAAGACTCCAAGAAAATTCTGGCCTGAAGCCATTGATACTGCTTGCCACATCACCAACCGTGTTTATCTTCATAAGTTCCTAAAGAAGACATCCTATGAGCTCTTGACTGGTAAGAAGCCAAATGTCAGCTATTTCAGAGTCTTTGGTGCTAGGTGTTGGATCCAGGATCCACATCACACTTCAAAATTTGGAAAGCACATGAAGGTTTTATGCTTGGTTACGGAAAGGATTCGCACTCCTACAAAGTCCTCAACCTCTTTCACTATAAAGTGGTTGAAACTGTGGATGTGTGGTTCGATGAGACTAACGACTCGCAAAGAGAGCACGTGCCAAATGTGCTAGATGAAGCTACACCAAGTGAATCTATCAAGCTAATGGGTACTAGAGAGATCATACCTACCGAGGAACAGGCTGAAGAGGAAATCATCATTTCTGCACCTAATCAACATGAAGACATTGCTCAACCTGAAGCCAATGTTGAAGATGAAGAAAATGATCAGCAAGGGCAAAATCTTCATCCAGTACATCCTCATGTTGCAAATGAAGTCCAGATTGAGAAGATAACTGGTAGTATCAATGCACCTGGTCCACTCACTCGTTCAAGAGCAACACAGCTAGCAAATTTTTGTGGGCACTTTGCATTTGTCTCTATATCTGAACCCAAGAAAGTTGATGAAGCCTTCATGGAACCTGAATGGATTCAAGCTATGCAAGAAGAACTTCAACAGTTTGAGCCGAATAATGTATGGGAGCTAGTAAAGCGTCCTGATCCTCGCAAGCACAATATCATCGGCACCAAATGGATCTATCGCAACAAACAAGATGAACATGGTCAATTGGTCAGAACCAAGGCTCATCTCGTTGCTCAAGGTTACACACAAGTGGAAGGGATTGAATTTATGAAACCTTTGCTCCTGTGGCTAGGCTTGAAGCCATTCGCATACTGCTAGCTATGCCAACCACAACAACATTCTTCTGTACCAAATGGATGTAAAGAGTGCCTTCCTCAACGGCAAAATAGAAGAAGAAGTGTATGTTGCACAACCACCTGGTTTTGAAGACCCAAAGCGTCCTGACATGGTGTACAAGCTCAACAAGGCATTGTATGGCCTCAAACAAGCAACTCGTGCTTGGTATGAGACACTCAAAGACTTCCTGAAGAGCAAAGGCTTCAAACCTGGTTCTCTAGATCCCACTCTCTTCACGAAGACATATGATGGTGAACTGTTTGTATGCCAAATCTATGTGGATGCCATTATCTTTGGCTGCACTGACAAGAGATACAGTGATGAGTTTGGGCATATGATGCAAGAACAATATCAGATGTCCATGATGGGTGACGTGAAGTTCTTCCTTGGTCTTCAAATCCGTCAGCAGAGAAATGGCATCTTCATATCACAATAGAAGTACCTCAAAGATTGCCCGAAGAAGTTTGGAATGCAAGACTACAAAGGTTACACGACGCCAATGCCAACCAAAGGCCAATTGGGCCCCAACGACAATGGTAAAGAGTTTGATCAAAAGGTATACTGCTCAATGATTGGTTTTTTACTTTACTTATGTGCATCTAGGCCTGATATAATGCTTAGCATTTGCATGTGTGCCCGATTCCAAGCGGCACCAAAGGAATTGCATCACTTAGCAGTGAAGCGAATTCTTCAATATTTGGCTCACACCCCAACACTAGGATTATGGTATCCAAAGGGCTCAGAGTTTGATCTAGTTGGATTCTCAGATGCTGATTATGCTGGTGACAAGGTTGATCGCAAGTCCACATCAGGCACATGTCACTTTCTTGTACGATATCTTGTTTGTTGGTCTTCAAAGAAGCAGAACTGGGTATCACTCTCCACTGCAGAATCTGAATACATTGCTGCTAGATCTTGCTGCGCTCAACTTCTCTGGATGAAGCAAACTCTCAAGGACTATGGCATCAACATGAAGCATGTGCCACTCTACTGCAACAATGAGAGCACCATCAAGATTTCTCACAACCTAGTTCAGCACTCAAATACAAAGCACATTCAAATCCGTCATCATTTTCTCAGGGATCATGTGTTGAAGGAAGACATTGATATCATACACGTCAACACTGACGAGCAATTGGCAGATATATTCACAAAGCCCTTGGATGAGAAAAGGTTTTGCAAGCTGCGGTGTGAGTTAAATATCTTAGAATCCTCAAATGTCCTGCGAATGGACACACATCGTAACGCTTATGCATGTTGATGACTTAGATGTGCAACGCACGAAGTAACGTATATCTTCAATTCATGAAGACTTACCCTCTAAGTGTGAATACATTAATGTGGAATTTGACTTCGGAGCGCCACGATAATTGTGCACCATGTCTGGGTCCAATAGTTCCTATACGGTGGGTAATGCCAGCACCAAACTTACTCGAAGATTTTCATTTGGCGTCATGATTGCATTATCTTCATATTTGGTTTGTCTTCAACATTGATTTGACTTCAAAGTTTATCTCCGCAATGTTGATTTGGTCTTTTCTGATATATCTCTCTCTATATGTGTGTGTTCTGTCCTCTACAACATTCACTTATAGTTATGTCTTCAAACTTGCCATTGTCTGAACTAAGTGAAAGTGATCAGACCCTAACCCCTTATGTGCTTCTTCCTCAAATTCTTTCTGTCTAGTCATATGCATTATGTTGACACGTGTCGAATGTCTACACTGCGTCCTTGTCAGCTGAAGATACAGAGACACACATTTAAAACTGTTTTTAATGCCATATCTCTTTTTCCTGAATACCGGAGAAGCCGGAACGACCACCCGACAAACCAGGCGCGTGTGGGAACATGGATCAACTCTCAATAAGTTGCATGCACGCCACGTGTCCACCAGATGTGAACCGCCAGGGGCACCTGCATAATTGCGCTACGCATCCCTTCACCTTATAAATACTCACCCGCACGGCCATTATCTCCTCTCCCACCTCGCCATCTCGCTCAAACCCTAGGGCCACCGGTAGCTCAAGTCGACGCCGGAGACGAAGCGCTTAGCTGCCACGACCTCTTCGACGCCATCTCCACGCTGGTCGCGGACCTCGTCTTCTCCGCTGCCGCCGTAGGTGTCTTCCGCTGCCAAGTTAGGGCTTGGGAGATTGGACTGCTCGACATCCGTTCCGCCTCGTCTAGCAGTTCTTCGAGCGGTAAATAAACTCGTTTTTTTATCGCTTTTTCGATCTGTTGAATCCGTCCACCTCACCCAAAAGTGGTTTTCAAACTTCCAAATCTTGATCTTACTGTTTCTGCATCTCATAACTTGCAAGTATATTCACTTATTGCTCACAAATAGTTAGATTCCTCACTTGTACTTATTCATGGATTCGTACTATCTGGAACCAACTCACTTTAAATAAGTGAATGTCTTCGCACTATGAGGTCAACGTCTTCAAACTGATTTATCTTCAATATCTTCTGAGAATGCATATGACCTCTTCCCCTTCCCTTGCATCTCTAATGCTGTCACAGTTACATGTCCATGGGAGAATCCCTTGGTTCTCATAGTCTGCATTCATTTGCAGAATACTTATAGCATCACATTGAATCTCCTGAAGCTAGTTCTTGTCTGACCAGTCGTCGGAAGCCATTCACTGTATTGAAGCCTTTCAGTCTGAGTATAATGGCAACTGAAAAATCTGCAAGGAAGGGTGGCAGGCAACATCATGGCAGTACTGCCTTGTATCTGCCTCCAGATCTCCATGAACTATACAAATATGATCCTCAAGAAAACTACAATTAGCGCAAGTCCAGAATCCAATGGATCAGAAGATATTGGGCAGAGCAATGGTTCAAGTACAACTTCGTCACTCCTGAGTATGCTAAGAAGAATGCTATCAAGCATCCGTGGGGCGATATTCTTTACAAGAAACTGCAACCTCAGACGAAGCCTGAAGCTACTGCTCAAGGTTTCTATCCTTGAATGGTCTGAGGACCTCAGCCCGACAGTGTCGACCCATCATGAAAGTGCTAGTTATCGACTAGAGGGGGGGGGGGTGAATTATGAAAGTCTTCAAAACACGGGGGCTTTGAAGACAAACAATAGAAATGAGCCTATTGACATGCAACGGAAGGTAGACTACACTAGACAAGCCATAGCCAAGAAAACAATGAAGTGAAAGCACAAAGACTATTAGCAACTAGGTAGTATGGATCAGGGTGGAAGATAGTATGAAGCCAAACAACAATAGTCGTCACACAGTGAAGTCAATCAGATCAGGCAAGCAGGCAATGACTTCACGAAGACAAACTGTAAGTAAAGAGAGGGAAGAGATACAACGAGTTGCTTGGTGAGGACAGGGATTTGTTGGACCAGTTCCAGTTGCTGTGACAACTGTACGTCTGGTTAGGGAGGCTAAGATTCAACTCAGAAGACCGCGTCTTCACCTTATTCCCCTTGAGCTAAGGACACTTAGTCCTCGCCCAATCACTCTGGTAAGTTGATACGTCTCCAACGTATCTATAATTTTTGATTGTTCCATGCTATATTATATTCTGTTTTGGATGTTTAATGGGCTTTATTATACACTTTTATATTATTTTTGGGACTAACCTATTAACCGGAGGCCCAGCCTGTAATTGCTATTTTTGCCTATTTCAGTTTCGCAGAAAAAGAATATCGACGGAGTCCAAACGGAATGAAACCTTCGAACGTGATTTTTGGAACGAACGTGATCCAGAGGACTTGGACCCTCGCCAAGACATCAACCGGAGGGCACGAGGTAGGGGCGCGCTACCCCCCCAGCGCGCCCTCCACCCTTGTGGGCCCCACGTTGCTCCACCGACGCATTTCTTCCTCCTATATATAGCTACGCACTTCAAACTACCGACACGGAGCCAAAACCTAATTCCACCGCCGCAACCTTCATGTACCCGTGAGATCCCATCTTGGGGCCTTTTCCGGAGCTCCGCCAGAGGGGGAATCTATCACGGAGGGCTTCTACATCAACAACATAGCCCCTCCGATGATGTGTGATTAGTTTACCTCAGACCTTCGGGTCCATAGTTATTAGCTAGATGGATTCTTCTCTCTTTTTGGATCTCAATACAATGTTCTCCCCCTCTCTTGTGGAGATCTATTCGATGTAATCTTCTTTTGCAGTGTGTTTTTTGAGATCGATGAATTGTGGGTTTATGATCAAGTTTATCTATGAACAATATTTGAATCTTCTCTGAATTCTTTTATGTATGATTGGTTATCTTTGCAAGTATCTTCGAATTATCAGTTTGGTTTGGCCTACTAGATTGATCTTTCTTGCAATGGGAGAAGTGCTTAGCTTTGGGTTCAATCTTGCGGCGTCCTTTCCCAAAGGATGAGGGGCAGCAAGGCACGTATTGTATTGTTGCCATCGAGGATAATAAGATGGGGTTTATATCATATTGCATGAGTTTATCCCTCTACATCATGTCATCTTGCTTAAAGCGTTACTCCGTTCTTATGGACTTAATACTCTAGATACATGCTGGATAGCGGTCGATGTGTGGAGTAATAGTAGTAGATGCAGGTAGGAGTCGGTCTACTTGTCTCGGACGTGATGCCTATATACATGATCATACCTAGATATTCTCATAACTATGCTCAATTCTGTCAATTGCTCAACAATAATTTGTTCACCCACCGTAATACTTATGCTCTCGAGAGAAGCCACTAGTGAAACCTATGGCCCCCGGGTCTATTTTCCATCATATTAATCTTCCAATACTTAGCTATTTTTATTGCTTTTTATTTTACTTTGCATCTTTATCATAAAAATACCAAAAATATTATCTTATCATATCTATCAGGTCCCACTCTCGTAAGTGACCGTGAAGGGATTGACAACCCCTTGTCGCATTGGTTTCGAGGATTTATTTGTTTGTGTAGGTGCGAGGGACTCGTGCATGGCCTCCTACTAGATTGATACCTTGGTTCTCAAAAACTGAGGGAAATACTTACGCTGCTTTACTGCATCACCCTTTCCTCTTCAAGGGAAAACCAACGTAGTGCTCAAGATGTAGCAAGAAGGATTTCTAGCGCCGTTGCCGGGGAGATTCGCGCCAAGTCAAGTCAAAATTTTATTTCCTGTCAATGAGCCATTTCTGGCCCCGTTTCCAGGGAGTCTACGCAAAAGTCAACATACCAAGTACCCAACACAAACCCTTATCTCCCGCATTACATCATTTGCCATTTGCCTCTCGTTTTCCTCTCCCCCACTTCACCCTTGCCGTTTTATTCGCCCTCTCTTTTCCGTTCGCCTCTTTCCTGCTCGCTTCTTGTTTGCTCGTGTGTTGGATTGCTTGCTTGTCATGATGGCTCTACCTAGTTTTGGAGATCTTCACCTTAAAAGGTTAGAAGAGATCGAAAGCAACATCAGGAGTTTTATGGTCTTAAAATTTGAGCATAATAATTTCTTTAGAAACGAGCTTAAGGAACGAAAAAGCTTTATGGGTTATATGAATAAAGAGCTCGATGATATGTCAAAAGAATTTGATGGTTTGAAATCTCAGATTTCTCATCTTGAGAAATTAATAGCTGAAATTTTGGATAAGCATGCCACCTTAGTTAATAAGATGACTGCTGATGTCTACTACTCAACCTTCTTCTTGTAGACGTTGTTGGGCCTCCAAGTGCAGAGGTTTGTAGGACAGTGGCAAGTTTCCCTCAAGTTGATGACCTAAGGTTTATAAATCCGTAGGAGACGTAGGATGAAGATGGTCTCTCTCAAACAACCCTGCAACCAAATAACAAAGAGTCTCTTGTGTCCCCAACACACCCAATACAATGGTAAATTGTATAGGTGCACTAGTTCGGCGAAGAGATGGTGATACAAGTGCAATATGGATGGTAGATATAGGTTTTTGTAATCTGAAAATATAAAAACAGCAAGGTAACTAATGATAAAAGTGAGCGTAAACGGTATTGCAATGCTAGGAAACAAGGCCTAGGGATCATACTTTCACCAGTGCAAGTTCTCTCAACAATAATAACATAATTGGATCATATAACTATCCCTCAACATGCAACAAAGAGTCACTCCAAAGTCACTAATGGCGGAGAACCGAAGAGATTATGGTAGGGTACAAAACCACCTCAAAGTTGTTCTTTCCAATCAATCCGTTGGGCTATTCCTATAAGTGTCACAAACAGCCCTAGAGTTCGTACTATAATAACACCTTAAGACACAAATCAACCAAAACCCTAATGTCACCTAGATACTCCAATGTCACCTCAAGTATCCGTGGGTATGATTATACGATATGCATCACACAATCTCAGATTCATCTATTCAACCAACACATAGAACCTCAAAGAGTGCCTGAAGTTTCTTCCGGAGAATCACGACGAAAACGTTTTCCAACCCCTATGCATAGGTTCATTGGTGGAACCCGCAAGTTGATCACCAAAACATACATCAAGTGAATCACGTGATATCCCATTGTCACCACAGATACGCACGGCAAGACATACATCAAGTGTTCTCAAATCTTTAAAGACTCAATCCGATAAGATAACTTCAAAGGGAAAACTCAATCCATTACAAGAGAGTAGAGGGGGAGAAGAAACATAAGATCCAACTATAATACCAAAGCTCGCGATACATCAAGATCGTGCCAAATCAAGAACACGAGAGAGAGAGATCAAACACATAGCTACTAGTATATACCCTCAGCCCCGAGGGTGCACTACTCCCTCCTCGTCATGGAGAGCGTCGGGATGATGAAGATGGCCACCGGTGAGGGTTCCCCCTCGGCAGGTGCCTAACAGGTCCCGAGAGGTTTTTGGTGGCTACAGAGGCTTGCGGCGGCGGAACTCCCGATCTATTATCTGTTCTGGAAGTTTTAGGGTACGTGAGTATATATGGGTGCAGGCAGTACATCGGTGGTGCTTCGGGGGCCCCATGAGGCAGGGGCGCGCCCCCCACCCTCGTGGGCACCTCCCTTTGCTCCTAACGTGGGGTCCAAGTCCATCCGGTAGCTTTACTTCCAAAAATAACTTCTCCAGTTGATTTCATTCCGTTTCGACTCCGTTTGATATTCCTTTTCTTCGAAACACTGAAATAGGAAAAAAAACAGCAAACCTGGGCTGGCCCTCCGGTTAATAGGTTAGTCCCAAAAATAATATAAAAGTGGATAATAAAGCCCAGTATTGCCCAAAACAGTAGATAACATAGCATGGAGCAATCAATAATTATAGATACGTTGCAGACGTATCAAGCATCCCCTAGCTTAATTCCTGCTTGTCTTCCAGTAGGTAAATGATAAAAAAGATAATTTTTGATGTGGAATGCTAGTTGGCATAATTTCACTGTAATTCTTCTTACTTGTGATATGAATATTCAGATCCAAAAGATTCAAAATAAAAGTTCATATTGACATAAAAATAATAATACTTCAAGCATACTAACTAAGCAATTATGTCATCTCAAAATAGCATGGCCAAAGAAAGTTCATCCCTACAAAATCATATAGTTTAGTCATGCTCCATTTTCGTCACACAAGAATGTTCTCGTCATGCACAACCCCGATGACAAGCCAAGCAATTATTTCATACTTTAGTAATCTCAAACTCATAAACCTTCACGCAATACATGAGCGTGAGCCATGGATATAGCACTATGGGTGGAATAGAATATGATGATGGGGGTTATGTGGAGAAGACAAAAAAGGAGAAGATCTCACATCGATGAGGCTAATCAATGGGCTATGGAGATGCCCATCGATTGATGTTAATGCATGGAGTAGGGATTGCCATGCAACGGATGCACTAGAGCTATAAATGTATTAAATCTCAACAAAAGAAACTAAGTGGGTGTGCATCCAACTTGCTTGCTCACGAAGACCTAGGGCACTTGAGGAGGCCCATTGTTGGAATATACAAGCCAAGTTCTATAATGAAAAATTCCCACTAGTATATGAAAGTGACAAAACAAGAGACTCTCTATCATGAAGATTATGGTGCTACTTTGAAGCACAAGTGTGGCAAAGCATAGTAGCATTGTCCCTTCTCTCTTTTTCTATCATTTTTTTGGGCCTTCTCTTTTTTATGGCCTTTCTCTTTTTTTTATTTTTTTGGGCCTTCTCTTTTTTATGGCCTTTCTCGTTTTTTTATTCCTCACTTGGGACAATGCTCTAGAAAATGATGATCATCACACTTCTATTTATTTACAACTCGATGATTACAACTCGATACTAGAACAAAGTATGACTCTATATGAATGCCTCCGGTGGTGTACCAGGATATGAAATGAATCAACAGTGACATGTATGAAAGAATTGTGAAAGGTGGCTTTGCCACAAATACTATGTCAACTACATGATCATGCTAGCAATATGACAATGATGAATGTGTCATGATAAACTGGATGGTGGAAAGTTGCATGGCAATATATCTCGGAATTTCTATGGAAATGCCATAATAGGTAGGTATGGTGGTTGTTTTGAGGAAGATATAAGGAGGTTTATGTGTGAAAGAGCGTATCATATCACGGGGTTTGGATGCACCGGCGAAGTTTGCACCAACTCTTGATGTGAGAAAGGGCAATGCACGGTACCGAAGAGGCTAGCAATGATGGAAGGGTGGGAGTGCGTATAATCCATCGACTCAACATTAGTCATAAAGAACTCACATACTTATTGCAAAAATCTACAAGCCATCAAAAACCAAAGCACTACGCGCATGCTCCTAGGGGGATAGATTGGTAGGAAAAGACCATGGCTCATCCCTGACCGCCACTCATAAGGAAGACAATCAAAGAACACCTCATGTTTCAAATTTGTTACATAACGTTTACCATACGTGCATGCTACGGGACTTGAAAACTTCAACACAAGTATTTCTCAAATTCACAACTACTCAACTAGCACAACTTTAATAGCACTACCTCCATATCTCAAAACAATTATCAAGCATCAAACTTTTCTTAGTATTCAACACACTCATAAGAAAGTTATTACTAGTCTTGAATACCTAGCATATTAGGATTAAGCTCATTACCATGCTATTTAAGACTCTCAAAATAATATAAGTGAAGCATGAGAGTTCATCTATTTCTTCAAAATAAAACTACCAGCATGCTCTAAAAGATATAAGTGAAGCACTAGAGCAAACAACAAACTACTCCGAAAGATATAAGTGAAGATCAATGAGTAGTCAAATAATTATGCAACTATGTGAAGACTCTCCCATTTAAGGATTTCAGATCTTGGTATTTTATTTCAAAAGCAAGAAAAGCTAAATAAAATAAAATGACGCTCCAAGCAAAACACATATCATGTGGTGAATAAAAATATAGCTCCAAGTAAAGTTACCGATGAACGAAGACGAAAGAGGGGATGCCTTCTGGGGCATCCCCAAGCTTAGACGCTTGGTTATCCTTGAATATTACCTTGGGGTGCCCTGGGCATCCCCAAGCTTAGGATCTTGACACTCCTTATTCCGTAGTCCATCGAATCTTTACCCAAAACTTGAAAACTTCACAACACAAAACTTAACAGAAAACTCGTGAGCTCCGTTAGCGAAAGAAAACAAAACACCACTTCAAGGTACTGTAATGAACTCATTATTTATTTATATTGGTGTTAAACCTACTTTATTCCAACTTCTCTATGGTTTATAAACTATTTTACTAGCCATAGATTCATCAAAATAAGCAAACAACACAATGAAAACAGAATCTGTCAAAAACAGAACAGTCTGTAGTAATCTGTAACTAACGCAAACTTCTGGAACTCCAAAAATTCTAAACTAAATGTGGACCTGAGGAATTTTTCTATTAATCATCTTAAAAAAGAATCAACTAAATAGCACTCTCCAGTAAAAAGTTGAAGCTAATCTCGTGAGCGCTAAAGTTTCTGTTTTTTACAGCATGATTATAAAGACTTCACCCAAGTCTTCCCAAAGGTTCTACTTGGCACAAACACTAATTAAAACATAAAACCACATCTAAACATAAGATAGATGGATTATTTATTCCTAAACAGAACCAAAAAGAAAGAAACTAAAATAAAGTTGGGTTGCCTCCCAACAAGCGCTAACGTTTAACGCCCCTAGCTAGGCATGATGATTTCAATGATGCTCACACAAAACATAAGAATTGAAACATAAAGAGAGCATCATGAAGAATATGACTAGCACATTTAAGCCTAACCCACTTCCTATGCATAGGGATTTTGTGAGCAAACAACTTATGGGAACAAGAATCAACTTGCATAGTAAGGTAAAACAAGCATAACTTCAAAACTTTAAGCACATAGAGAGGAAACTTGATATTATTGCAATTCTTACAAGCATATATTCCTCCCTCATAATAGTTTTCAGTAGCATCATGAATGAATTCAACAATATAACCAGCATCTAAAGCATTCTTTTCATGATCTACAAGCATACAAATTTAATTACTCTCCACATAAGAAAAATTATTCTCATCAATAGTAGTGGGAGCAAACTCAACAAAATAACTATCATGTGATTGAAAATTAAAATCAAGATGACAAGTTTCATGGTTATCATTATTCTTTATAGCATATGTGTCGTCTAAATAATCATCATAGATAGGAGGCATGCTTTCATCATAATAAATTTGCACATCAAAACTTGGGGGACTAAAAATACCATCTTCATCAAACATAGCATCCCCAAGCTTGTGGCTTTGCATATCATTAGCATCATGGATATTCGAAGAATTCGTACTAACAACATTGCAAACATGCTCATCATTCACATATTTTATTCCAAGCATTCTATGTAATTCTTCTTCTAACACTTTGGCACAATTTTCCTTTCCATCATACTCACAAAAGATATAAAAAAGATGAAGCGTATGAGGTAAACTCAATTCCATTTTTTTGAAGTTTTATTTTATAAACTAAACTGGTGCTAAAACAAGAAACAAAAAGATTCGATTGCAAGATCTAAAGATATACCTTCAAGCACTAACCTCCCCGGCAACAGCGCCAGAAAAGAGCTTGATGTCTACTACTCAACCTTCTTCTTGTAGACGTTGTTGGGCCTCCAAGTGCAGAGGTTTGTAGGACAGTAGCAAGTTTCCCTCAAGTGGATGACCTAAGGTTTATCAATCCGTAGGAGGCGTAGGATGAAGATGGTCTCTCTCAAACAACCCTGCAACCAAATAACAAAGAGTCTCTTGTGTCCCCAACACACCCAATACAATGGTAAATTGTATAGGTGCACTAGTTCGCGAAGAGATGGTGATACAAGTGCAATATGGATGGTAGATATAGGTTTTTTAATCTGAAAATATAAAACAGCAAGGTAACTAATGATAAAAGTGAGCGTAAACGGTATTGCAATGCTAGGAAACAAGGCCTAGGGTTCATACTTTCACTAGTGCAAGTTCTCTCAACAATAATAACATAATTGGATCATATAACTATCCCTCAACATGCAACAAAGAGTCACTCCAAAGTCACTAATAGCGGAGAACAAACGAAGATATTATGGTAGGGTACAAAACCACCTCAAAGTTATTCTTTCCAATCAACCCGTTGGGCTATTCCTATAAGTGTCACAAACAACCCTAGAGTTCGTACTAGAATAACACCTTAAGACACAAATCAACCAAAACCCTAATGTCACCTAGATACTCCAATGTCACCTCAAGTATCCGTGGGTATGATTATACGATATGCATCACACAATCTCAGATTCATCTATTCAACCAACACATAGAACCTCAAAGAGTGCCCCAAAGTTTCTACCGGAGAATCACGGCGAAAACGTGTGCCAACCCCTATGCATAGATTCATGGGCGGAACCCGTAAGTTGATCACCACAACATACATCAAGTGAATCACGTGATATCCCATTGTCACCACAGATACGCACGGCAAGACATACATCAAGTGTTCTCACATCTTTAAAGACTCAATCCGATAAGATAACTTCAAAGGGAAAACTCAATCCATTACAAGAGAGTAGAGGGGGAGAAGAAACATAAGAGCCAACTATAATAGCAAAGCTCGCAATACATCAAGATCGTGCCAAATCAAGAACACGAGAGAGAGAGAGATCAAACACATAGCTACTGGTACATACCCTCAGCCCCGAGGGTGAACTACTCCCTCCTCGTCATGGAGAGCGCCGAGATGATGAAGATGGCCACGGTGAGGTTCCCCCCCCGTGCAGGTGCTTGAACAGGTCCCGATAGGTTTTTGGTGGCTACAGAGGATTGCGGCGGCAGAACTCCCGATCTATTCTCTGTTCTAGAAGTTTTAGGGTACGTGAGTATATATGGGTGCAGGAAGTACGTCGGTGGAGCTTCGGGGGCCCCACAAGGCAGGGGGCGCGCCCCCACCCTCGTGGGCACCTCCCTTTGCTCCTGACGTGGGGTCCAAGTCCATCCGGTAGCTTTCCTTCCAAAAATAACTTCTCCAGTTGATTTCGTTCCGTTTCGACTCCGTTTGATATTCCTTTTCTTTGAAACACTTAAATAGGCAAAAAAGAGCAAAACTGGGCTGGGCCTCCGGTTAATAGGTTAGTCCCAAAAATAATATAAAAGTGGATAATAAAGCCCAGTATTGCCCAAAACAGTAGATAACATAGCATGGAGCAATCAAAAATTATAGATACGTTGGAGACCTATCAAGCATCCCCAAGCTTATATCCTGCTCGTCCTCGAGTAGGTAAATGATAAAAAAGATACTTTTTGATGTGGAATGCTAGTTGGCATAATTTCACTGTAACTCTTCTTACTTGCGATATGAATATTCAGATCCGAAAGATTCAAGATAAAAGTTCATATTGACATAAAAATAATAATACTTCAAGCATACTAACTAAGCAATTATGTCATCTCAAAATAGCATGGCCAAAGAAAGTTCATCCCTACAAAATCATATAGTTTAGTCATGCTCCATTTTCATCACACAAGAATGCTCTCATCATGCACAACCCCGATGACAAGCCAAGCAATTGTTTCATACTTTAGTAATCTCAAACTCATAAACCTTCACACAATACATGAGAGTGAGCCATGGATATAGTACAATGGGTGGAATTGAATATGATGATGGAGGTTATGTGGAGAAGACAAAAAAGGAGAAGATCTCACATCGACGAGGCTAATCAATGGGTTATGGAGATGCCCATAGATTGATGTTAATGCAAGGAGTAGGGATTGCCATGCAACGGATGCACTAGAGCTATAAATGTATTAAAGCTCAACAAAATAAACTAAGTGGATGTGCATCCAACTTGCTTGCTCACGAAGACCTAGGGCACTTGAGGAGGCCCATTTTGGAATATACAAGCCAAGTTCTATAATGAAAAATTCCCACTAGTATATCAAAGTGACAAAACAAGAGACTCTCTATCATGAATATTATGGTGCTACTTTGAAGCACAAGTGTGGCAAAGCATAGTAGCATTGTCCCTTCTCTCTTTTTCTCTCATTTTTTTGGGCCTTCTCTTTTTTTATGGCATTTCTCTATTTTTTCTTTTTTTGGGCCTTCTCTTTTTTTATGGCCTTTCTCTTTTTTTTTCTTTTTTTCTTTTTTTTATTCCTCACTTGGGACAATGCTCTAGAAAATGATGATCATCACACTTCTATTTATTTACAACTCAATGTTTACAACTCGATACTAGAACAAAGTATGACTCTATATGAATGCCTCCGGCGGTGTACCGGGATATGCAATGAATCAAGAGTGACATGTATGAAAGAATTATGAACGGTGGCTTTGCCACAAATACTATGTGAACTACATGATCATGCTAGCAATATGACAATGATGAATGTGTCATGATAAACTGGATGGTGGAAAGTTGCATGACAATATATCTCGGAATTTCTATGGAAATGCCATAATAGGTAGGTATGGTGGCTGTTTTGAGGAAGATATAAGGAGGTTTATGTGTGAAAGAGTGTATCATATCACGGGGTTTGGATGCACCGGCGAAGTTTGCGCCAACTCTGGATGTGAGAAAGGGCAATGCACGGTACTGAAGAGGCTAGCATTGATGGAAGGGTGAGAGTGCGTATAATCCATGGACTCAACATTAGTCATAAAGAACTCACATACTTATTGCAAAAATCTACAAGCCATCAAAAACCAAAGCACTACGTGCATGCTCCTAGGGGGATAGATTGGTAGGAAAAGACCATCGCTCGTCCCCGACCGCCACTCATAAGGAAGACAATCAAAGAACACCTCATGTTTCAAATTTGTTACATAACGTTTACCATACGTGCATGCTACGGGACTTGCAAACTTCAACACAAGTATTTCTCAAATTCACAACTACTCAACTAGCACAACTTTAATATCACTACCTCCATATCTCAAAACAATTATCAAGCATCAAACTTTTCTTAGTATTCAACACACTCATAAGAAAGTTATTACTAGTCTTGAATACCTAGCATATTAGGATTAAGATCATTACCATGCTATTTAAGACTCACAAAATAATATAAGTGAAGCATGAGAGTTCATCTATTTCTTCAAAATAAAACTACCAGCATGCTCTAAAAGATATAAGTGAAGCACTAGAGCAAACAACAAACTAGTCCGAAAGATATAAGTGAAGATCAATGAGTAGTCGAATAAATATGCAACTATGTGAAGACTCTCCCATTTAAGGATTTCAGATCTGGGTATTTTATTTCAACAGCAAGCAAAGCTAAAGAGAATAAAATGACGCTCCAAGCAAAACACATATCATGTGGTGAATAAAAATATAGCTCCAAGTAAAGTTACCGATGAACTAAGACGAAAGAGGGGATGCCTTCCAGGACATCCCCAAGCTTAGACACTTGGTTATCCTTGAATATTACCTTGGGTTGCCTTGGGCATCCCCAAGCTTAGGCTCTTGCCACTCCTTATTCCGTAGTCCATCGAATCTTTACCCAAAACTTATATTATTTTGAGAGTCCTAAAAAACAGCATGGTAATTTGCTTAAATTGAGAAATTAGTCCCAAAGTAATAGGCATCCAAGATTAGTAAAAAATATCTTATGAGTGTGTTGAATACTATGAGAAGTTTGATGCTTGATTATTGTTTTGAGATATAAAGATGGTGATATTAGAGTCATGCTAGTTGAGTAGGTGTGGACTTGAGGAATACTCATGTTAAAGTTTGTGATTCACGTAGCATGCACGTATGCTGAACCGTTATGTGATGAAGTCGGAGCATGATTTATTTATTGATTGTCTTCCTTATGAGTGGCGGTCGGGGACGAGCGATGGTCTTTTCCTACCAATCTATCCCCTTAGGAGCATGCACGTAATACTTTGCTTTGATAACTTGAAGATTTTTGCAATAAATATATGAGTTCTTTATGACTAATGTTGAGTCCATGGATTATACGCACTCTCTTCCTTCCACCATTGCTAGCCTCTCTAATACCGCGCACTTTTCGCCGGTATTATACACCCACCATATACCTTCCTCAAAACAGCCACCATACCTACCTATCATGGCATTTCCATAGCCATTCCGAGATATATTGCCATGCAACTTACCACTGTTCCGTTTACTATGACATGCTCCATCATTGTCATATTGCTTCGCATGATCATGTAGTTGACATCGTATTTGTGGCAATGCCAACTTTCATAATTTTTTCATACATGTCACTCTTGATTCATTGCATATCCCGGTACACCGCCGGAGGCATTCACATAGAGTCATATTTTGTTCTAAGTATTGAGTTGTAACTGTTGAGTTGTAAGTAAATAAAAGTGTGATGATCATCATTTTTAGAGCATTGTCCCAAGTGAGGAAAGGATGATGGAGACTATGATTCCCCCACAAGTCGGGATGAGACTCCGGACGAAAAATAAAAATAAAAAAATTAAAATAAAAAAAGAGGCCATAAAAAAAGAGAAAAGTACCAAATAAAAAATAATGAGAGAAAAAGAGAGAAGGGACAATGTTACTATCCTTTTACCACACTTGTGCTTCAAAGTAGCACCATGATCTTCATGATAGAGAGTCTCCTATGATATCACTTTCATATACTAGTGGGAATTTTTCATTATAGAACTTGGCTTGTATATTCCAATGATGGGCTTCCTCAAAATGCCCTAGGTCTTCGTGAGCAAGCGAGTTGGATGCACACCCACTTAGTTTCTTTTGTTGAGCTTTCATATACTTATAGCTCTAGTGCATCCTTTGCATGGCAATCCCTACTCACTCACATTGATATCTATTAATGGGCATCTCCATAGCCCATTGATATGCCTAGTTGATGTGAGACTATCTTCTCCTTTTTTGTCTTCTCCACAACCACCATTCTATTCCACATATAGTGCTATATCCATGGCTCACGCTCATGTATTGCGTGAAGATTGAAAAAGTTTGAGAACACCAAAAGTATGAAACAATTGCTTGGCTTGTGATCGGGGTTGTGCATGAGATACTTTGTGTGGTGAAGATAGAGCATAGCCAGACCATATGATTGTGTAGGGATAACTTTCTTTGGCCATGTTATTTCGATAAGACATAATTGCTTAGTTAGTATGCTTGAAGTATTATTATCTTTTGGATCTGAATATTCATACCACAATTAAGAGAATTACATTGAAAATTACGCTAAGTAGCATTCCACATCAAAAATTCTGTTTTTATCATTTACCTACTCGAGGACGAGCAGGAATTAAGCTTGGGGATGCTTGATACGTCTCCAACGTATCTATAATTTTTTATTGTTCCATGCTATATTATATTCTATTTTGGATGTTTAATGGGCTTATTATGCACTTTTATATTATTTTTGGGACTAACCTATTAACCGGAGGCCCAGCCCAGAATTGCTGTTTTTTGCCTATTTCAGACTTTCGCAGAAAAAGATCAGACGGAGTCCAAATGGAATGAAACCTTCGGGAACGTGATTTTTGGAACGAACGTGATCCAGAGAACTTGGACCCTACGTCAAGACATCAACCAGGAGGGCACGAGGTAGGGGGCGCGCCTACCCCCCCCCCCCCCCCAGGCGCGCCATACACCCTCGTGGGCCCCATGTTGCTCCACCGACGTACCCCCAAACTACCAGATACGAAGCCAAAAACCTAATTTCACCGCCGCAACCTTATGTACCCGTGAGATCCCATCTTGGGCCCTTTCCGGAGCTCCGCCGGAGGGGGCATCGATCACGGAGGTCTTCTACATAGACACCATAGCCTCTCCGATGATGTGTGAGTAGTTTACCTCAGACCTTCAGGTCCATGGTTATTAGCTATATGGCTTCTTCTCTCTTTTTGGATCTCAATACAATGTTCTCCCCCTCTCTTGTGGAGATCTATTCGATGTAATCTTCTTTTGTGGTGTGTTTGTTGAGATCGGTAAATTGTGGGTTTATGATCAAGTTTATCTATGAACAATATTTAAATCTTCTCTGAATTCTTTTATGTATGATTGGTTATCTTTGCAAGTCTCTTCGAATTATCAGTTTGGTTTATCCTACTAGATTGATCTTTCTTGCAATGGGAGAAGTGCTTAGCTTTGGGTTCAATCTTGCGGTGTCCTTTCCCAGTGACAGTAGGGGCAGCAAGGCACATATTGTATTGTTTCCATCGAGGATAACAAGATGGGGTTTATATCATATTGCATGAGTTTATCCCTCTACATCATGTCATCTTGCTTAAAGCGTTACTCCGTTCTTATGAACTTAATACTCTAGATGCATGCTGGATAGTGGTCGATGTGTGGAGTAATAGTAGTAGATGCAGGCAGGAGTCGGTCTACTTGTCTCGGACATGATGCCTATATACATGATCATACCTAGATATTCTCATAACTATGCTCAATTCTGTCAATTGCTCAACAGTAATTTGTTCACCCACCGTAATACTTATGCTCTCGAGAGAAGTCACTGGTGAAACCTATGGCCCCCGGGTCTATTTTCCATCATATTAATCTTCCAATACTTAGCTATTTTTATTGCCTTTTATTTTACTTTGCATCTTCATCATAAAAATACCAAAGATATTATCTTATCATATCTATCAGATCTCACTCTCGTAAGTGACCATGAAGGGATTGACAACCCCTTATTGCATTGGTTGCGAGGATTTATTTGTTTGTGTAGGTGCGAGGGACTCGTGCGTGGTCTCCTACTGGATTGATACCTTCGTTCTCAAAAACTGAGGGAAATACTTACACTGCTTTACTGCATCACCCTTTCCTCTTCAAGGGAAAACCAACGCAGTGCTCAAGAGGTAGCATACGTCTTCAAGGTAGACTTCCGAACCTTCACAGAGTTCGTTCACTGGCAGTCCACAATGACTCTTGGATGCTCAGAACGCGACGCCTAACCAGCTGGAGGATTCACAGTCCTCAAGTGTAACAAGTCTTCAGATCACGCAGACAGAAAGACTTCAGTGATGCCTAACACTCTTTGGCTCTGTGTGTTTCGGTCTTTGTCCTCGCAAGGATCTCTCTCTCAAAGGCTTCGGAGGTGGGTTGCTCTCAAACGACAAAAGTCATGCACTAACTCTGAACATCCACCAATTTATGGTGTAGGGTGTGGGCTATTTATAGCCAGGAGGCAACCCGACCTGATTTGTCCGAAATGACCCTGGGTCACTAAGGAACTAACATGTGTCCAATGGTCAGATTTCAAACACACGCGGCAGCTCGACTTGGGCTACAAGTAAAGCTGACTTATCCAGCTCTGGATAAGATTTGCTCTCATTGTCTTCGCTCGAAGACATAGGATTTGGTTGAGCATCACATCAGTCACTCTGACTTTGTTCACTTGGACCCGCACTGTTCCTATGACTCAAATAAGCAGAAAAGGAAACTACTAAACAACTATTTCTTCACACTCCATAGTCTTCACGTGAACGTCTTCTCGAGTCATAATCTTCGTTGTGAATATCTTCACATACCACCATTATCTTCAATGTCTTCACACATTTTTAGGGGTCATCTCCAGTAGGTAAACCGAATCAATGAGGGACTACTACCTATGTTATCCTGCAATTCTCACAAACACATTAGTCCCTCAACCAAGTTTGTCGTCAATACTCCAAAACCAACTAGGGGTGGCACTAGATGCACTTACAATCTCCCCCTTTCTGGTGATTGATGACAAATAGGTTGAAGTTTTCAACGGGGATAAAAGTATGTGAAATTGTAAGGGTTAAGGCATTGTCTTCATAAATAGTAAAAGGCTCCCCCTGAAGATGTGCATATCAGTAGTTTGCGTTTGAATGCAAATGCACATGGCAGGTTTTACTTCCTGGAGATCCTTTTCAACATATGATGACAATTCATCATGCATATAAAGATATAGCGAAGATAATGACATGCATAATGAAAAATGAACGTCTGCGAAATGACTTCATTCGGAATTTATCATGGCATCACACAGAAAAGCAGACAAAGTAGCAGACGGCCATCAAGTTTAAGTGTTACAACCCAAAGAACCAAATGTGTCAAAAACGAGAGTTGTAACCACTTCGCAAAAAATATAGCAACCATCCATATGGACCCGCTTGAAGACTATCAACTCATATGCTTCTCCCCTTTTGTCGATGGGACCAAAAGGTTTGAAGACATAGAGCATCTACTCGTTCCCATCAGGAGTAGATGAAGGTGCAGGGTCGACGTTGGAGTCCGGTGGTGCAGAGGGGCGTGGTGCAGTGTCGAGACACGGCGAAGTCATGGTTTGAGAGGTGGCATCGTCTTCTTCAGCAACGACTCTTGCAACAACAGTTGCAGCCGAAGATGAATACTCCGAGTCTTCTAAGGAAGGAGTAGGACGCAAGACTGCATTTCGTGGAGGCGTGGAATCAAATTTGTAGCGCTCAGTGAAGCCATCTTCACGAAGATCGTCTTTGGAGCTTAGCAATGTTAGACTCTTCCAGGACCTCCGACATGCTTCATGTGACACGAATGCGTTCTTGGTGGCAAGATTGCCAATGCGATTAACATCCACCAAGAGGCTCTGCATCTGACACCTTAGCCAGTCATGGTGCCTATCCTGTTTCTGATGTAAGGCCATAAGAAGCTCTCGGTCATTGAGTACATGAGATTGCTTGCGAGGCCTTTGAGCAATGGTGCTTTCAGTGGCTTTAGTGTTTGCACGATGAGGTGCACGTGTATTTCCAGCCAGAGGATAAACAGGAGTGGCAGCATTTGGAACATGAACCCCTTCAATTGGTTGCATGAAGCTTTGGCGATCGACATTATGAAGATATATTGGCTCCTTGGCAGGCTCAGGGTAGATGGCTTCGACATACACATCAACCTCAGGCAAGAAGATAAGACGGTTGCGTGCAGAGGGTTGATAGTTGACAGAAGAGTGAAGCTTGATTAAGCGCATCACCCATGGAGCATAAAACTTCAGGCCAAATAGATCAACTCCAGATGCTGCAAGTTGTCTGATGAAGAAATCTTGAGCATTGAAGCTGATGCCATTGAGAATATAGAACACCAATGTCTTCACCGTGCCTTCAAGATTGGCTGTAGGAGAATGTCCTTTGACGGGCCATAGAGTTCGCCTTACAATGTGATAGATGGTACGGGGCAGATACTCGAGGTCTTCGACAAAGAATTCCTTAGGATATTCAGCATCTTGTGGCAGTGGCTTCATCATCTTGAGCATCGACTCATGTTGGGCTCGAGCTTCAAATATGCTCTCAAGGCATTCTGTGTGGTGACGATACCCAGTTCATAGAGCTCACCTGGAGTGGGCAGGGAAGTAAGATCAATGATACTTCAACTTTGGCTTCATGGTACACATCTCCTGTCATCCACTCAAGGACCCAAGTCTTTGGATCCCTGTTGTAGCCACGAATGTGAAGAGTGGCAAAGAATTGCAGCAGAAGCTCCTCATTCTAATGCTCTTTGTCAGTTACGAAAGGCAGAAGTCCAGCATCTCTGAAACAGTCTAGAGCTTCTTCCAAGCAGGGCAGACTAGCAATGGCTTCACAATCCAGACGCATGTGAGGAAAGATTTGCCCTTGATTTTATAAGACACATGAGTAATAACCACGCTGTTGATAGCTCCAGAAGCGGTCAGATGAGATTCTTGGCTTCGAGTATGGGTTCTTGGCACTGTCAAAGAATTTGTTGTGTGCCCTGAAGCTGTTTACGTTGAACGATCCTGGCGATGTTGCAGCACCGGGGAATCTTGGCAGTCTTGGCTTTGGCTTCTGGACCTGAGGCCTTTTCTCCACATGGTATTCAAATTGTGGTTCGAGAGTAGTGGGAGGAACCATGATGGGCCACCTAACTGTGACAAGTTCTCCATGATTATAGGCCTGCTCAATTGTGTGAGGCCTTGGGGCTGGAACAGTAGCTTCGGCATTGATAGTGGCTTCAGGTGCAATATTAGCTTCAGGCGCAACATTACCTTCAGGCGCCACAGTGTCTTCAGCCATGACAACATCATTGGCTTCAGCAGTGTTGTTTGTGGCTGCCTCAATGTTTTCATCCTCCTCTGCAGTGACAGGAGGGTCGGGCACTGACACGTTCTCCTCGAGAATGACTTCTTGAGTGACTGGGGGTGTGGCAACGCTTGCTTCTTCTTGACACGGTTCTTGATTTTCATCGGCTGAAGCAGCGAGAATGTCTTCAGCAGCTTTTGCTTTGGACTCAGAGACATTCGCAGTGGGAGTGGCTTCAGGGAACACTTGGTGTGCTACTGAACTTTGTTGCACTTCTCCCTCTGGAATGCTCGACATGGCGACCTGTGGCCTAGGGCCTTTGCGAAGCCTGCTGTAAGTGCATCTAGTGCCCCTTAGTGATTTTGGTGTATTGAAGACTTATAGGTTAAGAAACTAATGTGTTTATGAGTGTAGACAGGTCTATAAGTCTGTGAGGAGTTTGATATTTACAAATGAAAGTCGACCCTAAAATGAAGTTCTTCGATCAAGACTTTGATATTCGAAGACTTTACGAAGACTTTGAAAGTGAAGAAATTGGTGTGACCTTGAAGACTTCGTATTCATTTGAGGAACATGAAGCGTGAAGACTTTTGTTTTCGTAGTTTCGTTTTCTCTTTCTTGAGTCATAGGAAACACCGTCTTGTTAAAGGGGTCGAGGAAATACTAAGGAAAAATTTCCATGTGATGCTCAACTCAAAATCCTACACCTACCAATCCCTTGAGTGAAGCCTTTGGAAATCTCATACATTCGATCGATTTCTTGATGTGAGAGACGAAGTTCTTCCGTCACGAGAATTTGTTCGACCGAGGAGTTAGGAATTCGCCAAAGGCGGATTGCCTACGATGAGGAACATGATAGCCCCGAGGAATTTGAGATTCAAATTTCCGACCATTCTTGTCTTCTTGCGCCACCTGTCCCAAAATATCTTATCCACCTAACGGTCATATCATTGAAGGGCATTTATGTCTTATCATGTCGGGCTGCTCCCTAGGCTATAAATAGCCGCCCCCTACAACCACTAGCTGGTTGGCTGCTCCGAGAGAAACTTGACACTTGTCATTTGAGAGCAACCCATCCTTCGAGGACTTTGAGCGAAAATCATCGAGTGAGGAAAAACCCAAAACACCAAACCCCAACAAACCCAAAGTGATTGAGCATCACTGAAGAGATTGATCCTGCGTGGATCCGACGCTTGTTACCTTTGAAGACTGTGCTTCTTCCAGACGGTTAGGCGTCATGGTCTAGAGCATCCAAGAGGAATTGTGGATCGCCGAGTGACCAAGTCTGTGAAGGTTTGGAAGTCGCCTGAAGACTTACCATGAGTGATTGGACGAGGTCATGTGACCTTAGTTCAAGGAGAATACGGTGAGGACTTGGTGTCCTGAGCTGCGTGCTCACGATCGGGTGTCCGGACTGTGTGTCCTTGAGTTTAAATACTCACCGCTCCAACCAGACGTATAACCGAGACAGCAGTTGGACCTGGTCTACCAAATCATTGTCTTCACCAACCTTATCTGGTTCTATCTCCTCAACCCTCTAATTTCCTTATTCTTGTGTTGAGTGTTTGTTCATATCTGTGTTTGAAGACTTTGATGAAGACTTTCTCAATTTCCTCAGTTCAATTTCTTGATCTGTTTGTCTTCATCTTGTGCTATCCGTGTTTACGCTTTCTGTACTCTTTGATTGTCTTCATTTCATCATGATGACCATGCCCGCATTCTCTTATGCTTACTTCTGAGTACTTATTCTGCTGCAAGTAGTTCTTCGCTAAGGAATTTCCTCACCGGCAAATTCCTCAGTGAAGAATTCATAAAAATCGCCTATTCACCCCCCCTCTAGTCGATATAACGCACTTTCACCTGCGGAAAGCTGGCGACGCTTGTGGTGATGGAGTTGTCTGCACCATGTAATTGTCGTTGTCAAGCACCAGAGAGGTGACTTGAGGTGGTGGAGTTCTTGGGGTTTCATCTTGAATGGGGGAGTCTTGAGGGCGATCGGCCCACAAATCATCCTGAGCAATTGGCGTCAAGGGACGACCAATGCTGATGAGTTCGTTGTTCGTAAGAATAGGCGATGATACCGGTTGGTGCTCGATTTGAGGAAGGACTTCATCATCATCTACATTGTCTTCACGACCAATGTATTCAGCTGTGATGGGGTCAACAACTGGAACTTCTTCATCATCATGAGCCTCTGTGGAAGCAGGTTCGAGTACGACCATACAACGCTCTTGGTTGGTGGAGGAAGGACGAGCAACTGAGATGGGCTTGACAACAAGTGGCTTTGTGGCAGCAGCACACTCTTTCCGCGAAGACTTTGTCTTCAGCTTCTTTGTTGATGGAGCACCATTAGAGGCATTCTTGTGCTTGCGCTTCTTGGCTTCGGCCTCGGCTTCCCTTGTTTTCTTTCGTTTTGAAGCTGCTGAGGGGATCTTAGGCTTCGAGCCTGTCATGCTGGCAGGGAAGACAATGCGAGGTGCTTCCAGCCTTGACGCTTCAGCTTGGGCCACAACAGGCTTCTTTTTCTGTTTGGCAGCCATCTTGGGGTCGATGCCTAGACGCCCAAGTGCCTTGCGCTTCTCAGCATCATTGTGGGCTTGAACACATTTCTGAGCAAAATACTTCATGCACTCTCTTGAACCTTTTGCATCTTCACGTTTCTTGTGATACTCTTCCTTGAGGTCATGCAACATATGCTTGAAGCTTTGAACATCAGACACGATGAGCTTGGCCATGTGCTTCTTGAATTGAGCCTTTTCATAATCAATTTTGTTCTTCAGCTCGACGATCTTCTGAGCCAGAGCCAGCTCATTAGCAATGGCTCCATGGAAGGTGACGTTGATGTCAACTGGCAGCTGGAGATCATCAATGCTGAGGCTCGGGTTGTCAAACCACTCATCGATGAAGTTGCTTAGAATATCCACATCAAAGAGGGGTAGATCGTTGAAGATCTCTGCCTCTTGCTTGCTCTTGATCAGCAGCTCAAGGGAATCATCACCAAGATCTTCGTCGCTTGACAGCTCGATGGTTTCATCTTTGTTCCTCAGAACGGCAGCTGGGGTCAGTTCTTGCCCAGAGCTCTTGATGGGATTCTTCTTCTTGGGCTTCTCAGTCTTCTGGGAGACACGAGAAAGATCTTCAGATTGCATATTGGATGCAGGAGGAGCACTTGCCAATGGCTTCGCACGTGAAGTACTTGGTGCAGTAGAGGGCTTTGAAGCCTTTGTTTTCTTTTGCTTCTGTGGCTTAGGCGGAGCTGGCACTTCATCAGAATCTGCGTCATCAGCTGAGTGCTCCACGGCATCCCCCTGAACAGCAATGTGAGTGAGAAGACCTTCGAGATTATAGAAGGGTCTGATGACATTTGGTTCAGCATCACATTGTTTAGCTCGAACTGTTGAAGCTCTTCTTGCATAGCTTGAATCCATTCAGGTTCCATGAAGGCTTCAACAACTTTCTTGGTTCAGATATTGAGACAAATGCAAAGTGCCCACAGAAATTTGCTAGCTGTGTTGCTCTTGAATGAGTGAGTGGACCAGGTGCATTGATGCTATCAATTATCTTCTCAATCTGTACTTCATTTGCAACACGAGGATGAACTGGACGGAGATTTCGCTCTGGCTGATCATTGTCTTCATCTTGAGCATTGGCTTCAGGCTGAGCATTGTCTTTAGTTTGACTTGGTGCAATGATGATTTCCTCTTCAGCCTGAGCTTCTGATGGTATGATCTCTCTAGTTCCCATAAGCTTGATCGATTCACTAGGTGGAACTTCATCTAGCACATTTGGCAGGTGCTCTCTTTGCGAGCCGTTAGTCTCATCGAACCGCACATCCACAGTTTCAACCACTTTATAGTGAAAGAGGTTGAATACTCTGTAGGAGTGCGAATCCTTTCCGTAACCAAGCATAAAACCTTCATGTGCTTTCGATGCAAATTTTGAAGTGTGATGTGGATCCTTGATCCAACACCTAGCATCAAATACTCTGAAATAACTGACATTTGGCTTCTTACCAGTTAGTAGCTCATAGGATGTCTTCTTCAAAAGCTTATGGAGATAAACACGATTGATGACGTGGCATGCAGTGTCAATAGCTTCAGGCTATAACTTCCTTGGAGTCTTGTACTCATCAAGCATCGTTCGAGCCATCTCAATGAGTGTCCTGTTCTTGCGCTCCACGATGCCATTCTGCCGAGGTGTGTATGGAGCAGAGAACTCATGAGTGATGCCCAATGTATCAAGATAAGTGTCGAGGCCGGTATTATTGAATTCTGTGTCGTTGTCACTTCTGATGTGCTTTTTCTTGATGCCATAGTTCATCATGGCACGATTGGCGAAGCATCTGAAGACATCCTGCACTTCATTCTTGTAGAGGATTATATGCAACCATGTATATCTCGAGTAATCATCAACAATGACAAAACCACAGAGGCAAGCAGTGGTAATAAGAGTAGAGTAGTGAGTAGGGCCAAATAGGTCCATGTGAAGCAGCTCGAAGGGTTGAGATGTCGTCATGATTGTCTTCGAGGGATGCTTGGCCCTTGTCATCTTTCCAGCTTCGCAGGCACCACACAGATGATCCTTCTTGAACTTGACGCCCTCGATGCCTACGACATGTTTCTTCCTCACGAGTGTGTGCAAGTTACTCATGCCCGCATGCCCTAGCCTACGATGCCAGAGCTAGCACTCTGAAGCTTTTGCTAGAAGACATACGGCCATGTTGGAAATATGCCCTAGAGGCAATAATAAATTAGTTATTATTATTATATTTCCTTGTTCATGATAATCGTTTATTATCCATGCTATAATTGTATTGATAGGAAACTCAAATACATGTGTGGATACATAGACAACACCTTGTCCCTAGCAAGCCTCTATTGGCTAGCTCGTTGATCAATAGATGGTTACGGTTTCCTAACCATGGACATTGGATGTCATTGATAACGGATCACATCATTAGGAGAATGATGTGATGGACAAGACCCAATCCTAAGCCTAGCACAAAGATCGTAGTTCAGTATGCTAAAGCTTTTCTAATGTCAAGTACCATTTCCTTAGACCATGAGATTGTGCAACTCCGGATACCGTAGGAATGCTTTGGGTGTACCAAACGTCACAACGAATCGGGTGGCTATAAAGGTGCACTACAGGTATCTCCGAAGTGTCTCATTGGGTTGGCACGAATCGAGACTGGGATTTGTCACTCCGTGTGACGGAGAGGTATCTCTGGGCCCACTCGGTAGGACATCATCATAATGTGCACAATGTGACCAAGGGGTTGATCACAGGATGATGTGTTACGGAACGAGTAAAGAGACTTGCCGGTAACGAGATTGAACAAGGTATCGGTATACCGACGATCGAATCTCGGGCAAGTACAATACCGCTAGACAAAGGGAATTGTATACGGGATCAATTGAGTCCTTGACATCGTGGTTCATCCGATGAGATCATCGTGGAACATGTGGGAGCCAATATGGGTATCCAGATCCGCTATTGGTTATTGACCGGAGAACGCCTCTGGTCATGTCTACATGTCTCCCGAACCCGTAGGGTCTACACACTTAAGGTTCGATGGCGCTAGGGTTATAAAGGAAGTTTGTATGTGGTTACCGAATGTTGTTCGAGTCCGGATGAGATCCCGGACGTCACGAGGAGTTCCGGAATGGTCCGGAGGTAAAGATTTATATATGGAAAGTTGTTGTTCGGGTTAGGAAAAGTTCGGTTTTTTCTCAGATTGTACCGGAAGCTTCGAAGGTTCCGGAGGATTCGGAGGGTCCGGATGTCCGGAAATAGTTCCACCACGTCCAATATAGTAGCATGGGCTGTAAGGGGCGCCCTAGCCTTAATGGGCCAGGGCACCAGCCCCCCCAAGGCCCATGCGCATGGGAAGGGAAAACCCTAAGGGGAGGGCCTCCACTTGACTTGGGAGGCACTCCTCCCCTCTGGCCGCCCCAAGTCCCATCTAGGGCTGGCCGCACCCCTTGGGGTGGGAAACCCTAAAGGGGCGCAGCCCCTTCCCCTATATACTTGAGGTTTTGGGCTGCCATACACACGAGAGCCTCTCCTCTCCAGTGCAGCCTGCCTCTCCTCCTCCTCTCCCTTGGTGCTTGGCGAAGCCTGCGGGATTGCCACGCTCCTCCATCACCACCATGCCGTTGTGCTGCTGCTGGATGGAGTCTTCCTCAACCTCTCCCTCTCTCCTTGCTGGATCAAGGTGTGGGAGACGCCACCGGCTGTACGTGTGTTGAACGGAGGTGTCGTCCGTTCGGCACTAGGATCTCCGGTGATTTGGATCACGAGTCGACTCCTTCAACCCCGTTCTCTTGAACGCTTCCGCTTAGCGATCTACAAGGGTATGTAGATGCACTCTCCTTCCCTCGTTGCTAGTTTCTCCATAGATAGATCTTGGTGACACGTGGGAAAATTTTGAATTTCTGCTCGTTCTCCAACAAAGGCATCATGAGCTAGGTCTATTATGTAGATTCTTTGCACGAGTAGAACACAAAGTATTTGTGGGCGTTGATGATGTTCAATATGCTTACCGTTACTAGTCCAATCTTGTTTCGACGGTATTGTGGGATGAAGCGGCCGGACCGACCTTACACGTATTTTCGTGAAACAGGTTCCACCGATGACATGCACTTGGTGCATAAGGTGGCTAGCGGTGCCGCTCTCCCACTTTAGTCGGAACGGATTCGATGAAAAGGGTCCTTATGAAGGGTAAATAGCAATTGGCATATCACGTTGTGGTTTTGCGTAGGTAAGAAACGTTCTTGCTAGAAACCCATAGCAGCCACATAAAACATGCAAACAACAATTAGAGGACGTCTAACTTGTTTTTGCAGGGTATGCTATGTGATGTGATATGGCCAAGAAGAATGTGATGAATGATATGTGATGTATGAGATTGATCATGTTCTTGTAATAGGAATCACGACTTGCATGTCGATGAGTATGACAACCGGCAGGAGCCATAGGAGTTGTCTTTATTTATTGTATGACCTGCGTGTCATTGAACAACGCCATGTAATTACTTTACTTTATTGCTAACCGGTAGCCATAGTAGTAGAAGTAATAGTTGGCGAGACAACTTCATGGAGACACAATGATGGAGATCATGATGATGGAGATCATGGTGTCATGCCGGTGACGATGATGATCATGGAGCCCCGAAGATGGAGATCAATGGAGCTATATGATATTGGCCATATCATGTCACTACTATATAATTGCATGTGATGTTTATTATGTTTATGCATCTTGTTTACTTAGAACGACGGTAGTAAATAAGATGATCCTTACAACAATTTCAAGAAGTGTTCTCCCTAACGTGCACCGTTGCCAAAAGTTCGTCGCTTCTAAGCACCACGTGATGATCGGGTGTGATGGATTCTTACGTTCACATACAACGGTGTTGACGAGCCTAGCATGTACGCATACATGGCCTCGGAACACACGCAATACACTTAGGGTTAACTTGACGAGCCTAGCATGTACAGACATGGCCTCGGAACACGAGACCGAAAGGTCGAGCATGAGTCGATAGTAGATACGATCAACATGAAGATGTTCACCGATGATGACTAGTCCGTCTCACGTGATGATCGGACACGGCCTAGTTGACTCGGATCATGTAATCACTTAGATGACCGAGGGATGTCTATCTCGAGTGGGAGTTCATAAGATGAACTTAATTATCTTGAACATAGTCAAAAGACCTTTTGCAAATTATGTCATAAGCTCGCGCTTTAGTTCCACTGTTTAGATATGTTCCTAGAGAAAATATAGTTGAAAGTTGACAGAGGCGATTATGCGGACGAGAAAGCTTATGTCCTTAATGCACCGCTCGGTGTGCTCAACCCCAAACGTCGTTTGTGGATGTTGCGAACATCGGACATACACGTTTTGATAACTACGTGATAGTTCGGTTAAACGGTTTAGAGTTGAGGCACCAAAGACGTTTTGAACGTCGCGGAACATATGAGATGTTTCGAGGGCTGAAATTGGGTTTCGGGCTCATGCCCACGCCGAGAGGTATGAGACCTCCGGCGATTTTCTTAGCCTACAAACTAAGGGAGAAAAGCTCAATCGTTGAGCTTGTGCTCGATTGTCCGAGTACAACAATCACTTGAATCGAGTGGGAGTTGATCTTCCGGATGAGATAGTGATGTTTCTCCAAAGTCATTGCCACCAAGCTGCTAGAGCTTCGTGATGAACTATAAAATATCGGGGATAGATATGATGATACTTGAGGTATTCACGATGTTTGACACAGCGAAAGTAGAAATCAAGAAGGAGCATCAATTGTTGATGGTTGGTGAAACCACTAGTTTCAAGAAGGGAAAGGGCAAGAAGGGATACTTCATGAAGCGGCAAATCAGTTGCTGCTCTAGTGAAGAAACCCAAGGTTGAACCCAAACCCAAGACTAAGTGCTTCGTAATAAGGGAACAGACCTTTGGAGCAGAATTACCCTAGATACTTGGTAGATGAGAAGGCTGGCAAGGTCGATAGAAGTATATTGGATATACATTATGTTAATGTGTACTTTACTAGTACTCCTAGTAGCACCAGGGTATTAAGATACCGTTCGGTTGCTAAGTGTTAGTAACTCGAAATAAAAGAGCTACGGAATAAACGGAGACTAGCTAAAGGTGAGTCGACGATATGTGTTGGAAGTGTTTCCAAGTTTGATTTGATCAAACATCGCACGCTCCCTCTACCATCAAGATTAGTATTAAACCTGAATAATTGTCATTTGGTGATTGCGTTGAGCATAGACATGATTGGATTATGTCTATCGCAATCTGATTATTCATTTAAGGAGAATAATGGTTACTCTATTTATTTGAATAATACCTTCAATGGTCTTGCACCTAAAAGGATGGTTTATTGAATCTCGATCGTAGTGATACACATTTTCATGCCAAAGATATAAGATAGTAATGATAGTACCACTTACTTGTGGCAATCGCCATGTAAGTCATATTGGTGTAAACGCATGAAGAAGCTCCATGTTGATGGATCTTTGGACTCACTCGTTTTGAAAAGTTTGAGACATGCGGACCATGTCTATTGGTGTATACGCATGAAGAAACTCCATGCAGATGGATCGTTTGGACTCACTTGATTTTGAATCACTTGAGACATGCAAATCATACCACATGGGCAAGATGACCTGAAAAGCCTCGGTTTCATAAGATGGAACAAGATAGCAACTTGTTGGAAGTAACACATTTTGATATGTGCAGTCCAATGAGTGCCGAGGCATGCAAAGAATATCGTTATGTTCTTACTTCACGATGATTCGAGTAGATGTTGAGTATATTTACTTGATGAAACACAAGTCTGAATTATTGAATGGTTCAAGTAATTTCAGAGTGAAGTTTAAGATCTTCGTGACAAGAGGATAGAATGTCTATGATATGATCATAGAGATGAATATCTGAGTTACGAGTTTTGGCACACAATTAAGACATTGTGCAAATTGTTTCACAATTAATACCGCCTGGAACACCATAGTGTGATGGTGTGTCCGAACATCATAGTTGCACTCTATTGGATATGGTGCGTACCATGATGTCTCTTATCGAATTACCACTATCGTTCATGGGTTAGGCATTAGAGACAACCGCACTCACTTTAAATAGGGCACCACGTAATTCCGTTGAGATGACACCGTATGAACTATGGTTTAGAGAAACCTAAGTTGTCATTTCTTAAAGGTTTGGGGCTGCGACGCTTATGTGAAAAGTTCCAGGTTGATAAGCTCGAACCCAAAGCGGATAAAATACATCTTCATAGGACACCCAAACAGTTGGGTATACCTCCTATTTCAGATCCGGAAGCAATAGGGATTGTTTCTTGAATCGGGTCCTTTCTCGAGGAAAAGTTTGTCTCGGAAAGTTGAGTGGGAGGATGGTGTAGACTTGATGAGGTTATTGAACCGTCACTTCAACAAGTGTGTAGCAGAGCACAGGAAGTTGTTCCTGTGGCACCTACACCAATTGAAGTCGAAGCTTATGATAGTGATCATGAAGTTTTGGATCAAGTCACTACCGTACCTCGTGGGGTGACAAGGATGCGTCTTGCTTGAGTGGTACGGTGATCCTGTCTTGAAGGTCATGTTGCTAGACAACAATGAACCTCGAGCTATGGAGAAGCGATGGTGGGCCCAAATTCCGACAAATGGTTAGAAGCCATGAAATCCGAGATAGGATCCATGTATCATAACAAAGCATGGACTTTGGTGGACTTGCCCGATGATCGGCAAGCCATTGAAATAAATGGATCTTTAAGAAGAAGACGGACGTGGACGGTAATGTCACCGTCTATGAAGCTCGACTTGTGGCGAAGAGTTTTTCAAAAGTTCAAGGAGTTGACTACGATGAGATTTTCTCATCCGTAGCGATGCTTAAGTCCGTCGGAATCATGTTAGCACTAGCTGCATTTATGAAATTTGGCAGATGGATGTCAAAACAAGTTTCCTTACCAGTCTTCATAAGGAAAGGTTGTATGTGATACAATCGAAAAGTTTTGTCGATCCTAAGGATGCTAAAGGTATGCTAGCTCCAATGATCCTTTCTAAGGACCGGAGTAAGCATCTCGGAGTTGGAATGTGCGCTTTGATGAGATGATCAAAGATTTTGGGTTTATACAAAGTTCATGAGAAACTTGTATTTCCAAAGAAGTGAGTGGGAGCACTATGGAATTTCGATAACAATATGTTGTTGACATATTGATGATCGAAATGATGTAGAATTCTCGAAAGCATATAGGGTTATTTGAAAAGTGTTTTCAAGTGAAAACCTGGATTAAGCTACTTAAACATTGAGCATCAAGATCTATGAGGATAGATCAAAACTGCTTAATGGTACTTTCAAATCAGCATATACCTTGACATGATCTTGAAGGTGTTCAAGATGGATCACCAAAGAAGGAGTTCTTGCCTGAGATGTAAGGTATGAAGTTAAGACTTAAAGCTCGACCACGGCAGAACAGAGAGAAAGGACGAAGGTCGTCCCCTATGCCTTAGACGTAGGCTCTACAGTATGCTATGTTGTGTACCGCACCGGAAGTGTGCCTTGCCATGAGTCAGTCAAGGGGTACAAGAATGATCCAGGAATGGATCATTGGACAGCGGTCAAAATTGTCCTTGGCATAAATAAGGACATGTTTCTCGATTATGGAGGTGATAAAGAGTTCGGCATAAAGGGTTACGCCGATGCAAGCTTTAACACCTATCCGAATGACTCTAAGTAGAAAACAGGATACGTATAGTGGAACAACCATTTGGAATAGCTTCAAGTGGAGCGTGGAAGCAGCATTTATAATATGACCTAGAAATTTGCAAAGCACACACGGATCTGAAAGGTTCGGACCCGTTGACTAAAACCCGTTGACTAAAACCTCTCTCACAAGCAAAACATGATCAAACCTCAGAACTCATTGAGTCTAAATCACATAATGATGTGAACTAGTTTACAGACACTAGTAAACTCTTTGGGTGTTGGTCACATGGCGATGTGACCTATCAGTGTTAATCACATGACGATGTGGACTAGATTATTGACTCTAGTGCAAGTGGGAGACTGTTGGAAATATGCCCTAGAGGCAATGATAAATTAGTTATTATTATTATATTTCCTTGTTCATGATAATCGTTTATTATCCATGCTATAATTGTATTGATAGGAAACTCAAATACATGTGTGGATACATAGACAACACCTTGTCCCTAGCAAGCCTCTATTGGCTAGCTCGTTGATCAATAGATGGTTACGGTTTCCTAACCATGGACATTGGATGTCATTGATAACGGGATCACATCATTAGGAGAATGATGTGATGGACAAGACCCAATCCTAAGCCTAGCACAAAAGATCGTAGTTCGTATGCTAAAGCTTTTCTAATGTCAAGTATCATTTCCTTAGACCATGAGATTGTGCAACTCCGGATACCGTAGGAATGCTTTGGGTGTACCAAACGTCACAACGAATCGGGTGGCTATAAAGGTGCACTACTGGTATCTCCGAAAGTGTCTGTTGGGTTGGCACGAATCGAGATGGGATTTGTCACTCCGTGTGACGGAGAGGTATCTCTGGGCCCACTCGGTAGGACATCATCATAATGTGCACAATGTGACCAAGGGGTTGATCACGGGATGATGTGTTACGGAACGAGTTAAGAGACTTGCCGGTAACGAGATTGAACAAGGTATCGGTATACCGACGATCGAATCTCGGGCAAGTACAATACCGCTAGACAAAGGGAATTGTATACGGGATCAATTGAGTCCTTGACATCGTGGTTCATCCGATGAGATCATCGTGGAACATGTGGGAGCCAATATGGGTATCCAGATCCCGCTATTGGTTATTGACCGGAGAACGTCTCGGTCATGTCTACATGTCTCCCGAACCCGTAGGGTCTACACACTTAAGGTTCGATGACGCTAGGGTTATAAAGGAAGTTTGTATGTGGTTACCGAATGTTGTTCGGAGTCCCGGATGAGATCCCGGACGTCACGAGGAGTTCCGGAATGGTCCGGAGGTAAAGATTTATATATGGAAAGTTGTTGTTCGGGTTCCGGAAAAAGTTCGGGTTTTTTCGGTATTGTACCGGGAAGCTTCCAGAAGGTTCCGGAGGATTCCGGAGGGGTCCGGATGTCCGGAAATAGTTCCACCACGTCCAATACAGTAGCATGGGCTGTAAGGGGGCGCCCTAGCCTTAATGGGCCAGGGGCACCAGCCCCCCCAAGGCCCATGCGCATGGGAAGGGGAAAACCCTAAGGGGGAGGGCCTCCACTTGACTTGGGAGGCACTCCTCCCCCTCTTGGCCGCCCCCCAAGTCCCATCTAGGGCTGGCCGCACCCCTTGGGGTGGGAAACCCTAAAGGGGGCGCAGCCCCCCTTCCCCCCTATATATACTTGAGGTTTTGGGCTGCCATACACACGAGAGCCTCTCCCTCTCCAGGCGCAGCCCTGCCTCTCCTCCTCCTCTCCCTTGGTGCTTGGCGAAGCCATGCGGGATTGCCACGCTCCTCCATCACCACCATGCCGTTGTGCTGCTGCTGGATGGAGTCTTCCTCAACCTCTCCCTCTCTCCTTGCTGGATCAAGGTGTGGGAGACGTCACCGGGCTGTACGTGTGTTGAACGCGGAGGTGCCGTCCGTTCGGCACTAGGATCTCCGGTGATTTGGATCACGACGAGTACGACTCCTTCAACCCCGTTCTCTTGAACGCTTCCGCTTAGCGATCTACAAGGGTATGTAGATGCACTCTCCTTCCCTCGTTGCTAGTTTCTCCATAGATAGATCTTGGTGACACGTAGGAAAATTTTGAATTTCTGCTACGTTCTCAAACAGGCCAAATGTGGTCCTGCTGAGAAATCTACCATGTACAAATCATCTTTCTGATACCCTTCAAAGACTAGAGACTTGTCAGATTCCATTAGAACAAGGCAATGATATTTTCCAAATATCACAATCATGTTCAAATCACAAAGCATTGAGACAGACATTAAGTTGAAACCAAGGGATTCAACAAGCATCACTTTATCCATGTGTTGATCCTTTGAGGTTGCAACTCTACCTAGGCCCAATACCTTGCTTTTACCAGTGTCAGCGAATGTAATGTGACTCTTGTCAGATGGACGTAAGGTTGAGTCCATGAGAAGACTTCAATCACCAGTCATGTGATTAGTGCATCCACTGTCCATAATCCATTCTCAAGCATGTGGTGTCATACCCTACAGTGCGGTTAGGGGGATAGGCTTCACCAAGGGTATTGTGAAGCATAAACATTTGACGAACAAGCGGATTATCAAAGCTCAGATCCAGATTAGGACTAATAGGATGATTGGCAATTGATTCAGGAACAAAATACATAGTAAGACCAGTTGGGCATTTTATCTTGCGCCCCACAAGATGTTAAGGTCCCCAGCATAAGCATCAGACGCCTTTGATTTCCGGCTGGAGACCTTTCCCTGCAAAAGAGAGTTAAGTTTTCTTAACCACCCACATTTTCAGGGGTGGCTTCGAAGCAACGAGTCTAAGTGCAGCATCTGAGAACGTCGGCTTTGGAGCCTTAGCAAATAGCCTTGCAAGAGGTGAATAATATGAAGGAAATATGCCCTAGAGGCAATAATAGTTATTATTTATTTTCTTATATCATGATAAATGTTTATTATTCATGCTAGAATTGTATTAACCGGAAACATAATACATGTGTGAATACATAGACAAACATAGTGTCACTAGTATGCCTCTACTTGACTAGCTCGTTTATCAAAGATGGTTATGTTTCCTAGCCATGGACAAAAGAGTTGTCATTTGATTAACGGGATCACATCATTAGGAGAATGATGTGATTGACTTGACCCATTCCGTTAGCCTAGCACTTGATCGTTTAGTACGTTGCTATTGCTTTCTTCATAACTTATACAAAGTTCCTACAACTATGAGATTATGCAACTCCCGTTTACCGGAGGAACACTTTGTGTGCTACCAAACGTCACAACATAACTGGGTGATTATAAAGGTGCTCTACAGTGTGTCCGAAGGTACATGTTGGGTTGGCGTATTTGAGATTAGGATTTGTCACTCCGATTGTCTGGAGAGGTATCTCTGGGCCCTCTCGGTAATGCACATCACTTAAGCCTTGCAAACATTGCAACTAGTGAGTTAGTTGCGGGATGATGTATTACGGAACGAGTAAAGAGACTTGCCGGTAACGAGATTGAACTAGGTATTGGATACCAACGATCGAATCTCAGGCAAGTAACATATCGATGACAAAGGGAACAACGTATGTTGTTATGCGGTTTGACCGATAAAGATCTTCGTAGAATATGTAGGAGCCAATATAAACATCCAGGTTCCACTATTGGTTATTGACCGGAAACAGTTCTAAGTCATGTCTACATAGTTCTCGAACCCGTAGGGTCCGCACGCTTAACGTTACGATGACAGTTTTATTATGAGTTTATGAGTTTTGATGTACCGAAGGAGTTCGGAGTCCCGGCTGAGATCGGGGACATGACGATGAGTCTCGAAATGGTCGAGACGTAAAGATCGATATATTGGACGACTATATTCGGACATCGGAAAGGTTCCGAGTGATTCGGGTATGTTTCGGAGTACCGGGGAGTTACGGGAATACGGGGAAGAGTAATGGGCCTTAATAGGCCTTAGTGGGAAGGAGCTAGGAGGTGGCGCGCGCCCCTCCCAAGCCCAGTCCGAATTGGACAAGGGGTTTGGGGCGCGGCCCCCCTCTTCCTTCCTTCTCCACTTCCCTCCTTTCCCCCCTTCTCCTAGTTGGACTAGGAAAGAAGGAGTCCTACTCCCGGTGGGAGTAGGACTCCCCTTGGCGCGCCCTCCTCCTAGGGCCGGCCTCCTCCTCTTGCTCCTTTATATCTGAGGGCAGGGGCACCCTTGGACACAAGTTGATCTACGGATCGTTCCTTAGCCGTGTGCGGTGCCCCTCCACCATATTACACCTCGGTCATATCGTCGCGGAGTTTAGGCGAAGCCCTGCGCCGATAGAGCATCATCATCGTCACCACGCCGTCGTGCTGACGGAACTCATCCCCGACACTTTGCTGGATCGGAGTCCGGGGATCGTCATCGAGCTGAACGTGTGCTGAACACGGAGGTGCCGTACGTTCGGCACTTGGATCGGTCGGATCGTGAAGACATACGACTACATCAACCGCGTTGTTATAACGCTTCCGCTTTCGGTCTACGAGGGTACGTGGACACACTCTCCCCTCTCATTGCTATGCATCACCATGATCTTGCGTGTGCGTAGGAAATTTTTGAAATTACTACGTTCCCCAACAGTGGCATCCGAGCCAGGTTTTATGCGTTGATGTTATATGCACGAGTAGAACACTAGTGAGTTGTGGGCTATACAAGTCATACTTCTTACCAGCATGTCATACTTTGGTTCGGCGGTATTGTGAGATGAAGCGGCCCGGACCGACATTACGCGTACGCTTACGCGAGACTGGTTTCACCGCTCGAGCACTCGCGTTGCTTAAAGGTGACCAAGGGTGTCTGTCTCTCTCACTTTAGTTGAACTGAGTGTGGCTACGCCGGTCCTTGCGAAGGTTAAAACAACACCAACTTGACAAACTATCGTTGTGGTTTTGATGCGTAGGTAAGAACGGTTCTTGCTCAGCCCGTAGCAGCCACGTAAAACTTGCAACAACAAAGTAGAGGACGCCTAACTTGTTTTTGCAGGGCATGTTGTGATGTGATATGGTCAAGACGTGATGCTATATTTTATTGTATGAGATGATCATGTTTTGTAACCGAGTTATCGGCAATGGCAGAGAGCCATATGGTTGTCGCTTTATTGTATGAAATGCAACGCCATGTAATTGCTTTACTTTATCACTAAGCGGTAGCGATAGTCGAGAAGCAATAGTTGGCGAGACGACAACGATGCTACGATGGAGATCAAGGTGTCGCGCGGTGGCGATGGTGATCACGACGGTGCTTCGAGATGGAGATCACAAGCACAAGATGATGATGGCCATATCATATCACTTATATTGATTGCATGTGATGTTTATCCTTTATGCATCTTATCTTGCTTTGATTGATGGTAGCATTTTAAGATGATCTCTCACTAAAATTATCAAGAAGTGTTCTCCTGAGTATGCACCGTTGCCAAAGTTCGTCGTGCCCCCGGACACCACGTGATGATCGGGTGTGATGAGCTCTCGTCCATCTACAACGGGTGCAAGCCAGTTTTGCACACGCAGAATACTCAGGTTAAACTTGACGAGCCTAGCATATGCAGATATGGCCTCGGAACACGGAGACCGAAAGGTCGAGCGTGAATCATATAGTAGATATGATCAACATAGTGATGTTCACCATTGAAAACTACTCCATCTCACGTGATGATCGGTTATGGTTTAGTTGATTTGGATCACGTGATCACTTAGATGACTAGAGGGATGTCTATCTGAGTGGGAGTTCTTAAGTAATACGATTAATTGAACTTTAAATTATCATGAACTTAGTCCTGGTAGTATTTTGCAAATTATGTTGTAGATCAATAGCTCGCGTTGTTGCTTTCATATGTTTGTTTTGATATGTTCCTAGAGAAACTGTGTTGAAAAATGTTAGTAGCAATGATGCGGATTGGATTCGTGATTTGAGGTTTATCCTCATTGCTGCACAGAAGAACTATGTCCTTGATGCACCGCTAGGTGACAGACCTATTGCAGGAGCAGATGCAGACGTTATGAACGTTTGGCTAGCTCAATATGATGACTACTTGATAGTTTAGTGCACCATGCTTAACGGCTTAGAATCGGGACTTCAAAGACGTTTTGAACGTCATGGACCATATGAGATGTTCCAGGAGTTGAAGTTAATATTTCAAGCAAATACCCGAGTTGAGAGATATAAAGTCTCCAACAAGTTCTATAGCTAAAAGATGGAGGAGAATTGCTCAACTAGTGAGCATGTGCTCAGATTGTCTGGGTACTACAATCGCTTGAATCAAGTGGGAGTTAATCTTCCAGATAAGATAGTGATTGGCAGAATTCTCTAGTCACCATCACCAAGTTAGTAGAACTTCGTGATGAACTATAGTATGCAAGGGATGACGAAAACGACTCCCGAGCTTTTCATGATGATGAAATCGATGAAGGTAGAAATCAAGAAAGAGCATCAAGTGTTGATGGTTGGCAAGATCACTAGTTTCAAGAAAAGGGCAAAGGGAAAAAGGGGAACTTCAAGAAGAACAGCAAGCAAGTTGCCGCTCAAGTGAAGAAGCCCAAGTCTGGACCTAAGCCTGAGACTGAGTGCTTCTACTGCAAATGGACTATTCACTGGAAGCGGAACTACCCCAAGTGATTGGCGGATAAGAAGGATGGCAAAGTGAACATAAGTATATTTGATATACATGTTACTGATGTGTACTTTACTAGTGTTTATAGTAGCCCCTGAGTATTTGATAGTCGTTCGGTTGCTAAGATTAGTAACTCGAAACAGGAGTTACAGAATAAACAGAGACTAGTTGAAGGGGAAGTGACGATGAGTGTTGGAAGTAGTTCCAAGATTGATATGATCATCATCACACACTCCCTATACTTTCGGGATTAGTGTTAAATCTAAATAAATGTTATTTGGCTTTTGCATTGAGCATAAATATGATTTGATCATGTTTATTGCAATACGGTTATTCATTTAAGTTAGAGAACAATTGTTGTTCTGCTTACATGAATAGAACCTTCGATGGTCATACACCCAATGAAAATAGTTCGTTGGATCTCGATCGTAGTGATACACATATTCATAATATTGAAGCCAAAAGATGCAAAGTTAATAATGATAGTGCAACTTATTTGTGGCAATCGCCGCTCAGGTCATATTGGTGTAAAGCGCATGAAGAAACTCCATGCTGATGGGATTTTGGAATCACTTGATTATGAATCACTTGATGCTTGCGAACCATGCCTTATGGGCAAGATGACTAAAGACTCCGTTCTCCGGAACAATAGAGAGAGCAACTGACTTATTGGAAATAATACATCTTGATGTATGCGATCCGATGAGTGTTGAGGCTCATGGCAAGTATCATTATTTTCGACCTTCACAGATGATTTGAGCAGATATGGGTATATCTACTTAATGAAACATAAGTCTGAAACGTTTGAAAAGTTCAAAGAATTTCAGAGTGAAGTTGAAAATCATCGTAACAAGAAAATAAAATCTCTACGATCTGATCGTGGAGGAGAATATTTGAGTTACGAGTTTGGTCTACATTTGAAACAATGCGGAATAGTTTCAAACTCACACCACCGGAACACCACAGCAGAATGGTGTGTCCGAACGTCATAACCGTACTTTATTAGATATGGTGCGATCAATGATGTCTCTTACCGATTTAGCACTATCATTTTGGGGTTATGCATTAGAGACAGCTGCATTCACGTTAAAAAGGGGCACCATATAAATCCGTTGAGACGACACCGTATAAACTATGGTTTAGCAAGAAACCAAAGTTGTCGTTTCTTAAAGTTTGGGTTGCGATGCTTATGTGGAAAAGTTTCAACATGATAAGCTTGAACCCAAATCGGAAAAGTGCGTCTTCATAGGATACCCAAAATGTTGGGTACACCTTCTATCACAGATCCGAAAGGCAAGACATTCGTTGCCAAGAATGGATCCTTTCTAGAGAAGGAGTTTCTCTCGGAAGAAGTGAGTGGGAGGAAAGTAGAACTTGATGAGGTAATTGTACCTTCTCCTTATTGGAAAGTAGTTTATCACGTAAATCAGTTCCAGTGATTCCTACACCAATTAGTGAGGAAGTTAATGATGATGATCATAAAACTTCAGATCAAGTTGCTACCAAACCACGTGGGTCTTCCAGAGTAAGATCCGCACTGTGAGTGGTACGGTAATCATGTTCGGAAGTCATGTTACTAGACCATGATGAACCTACGAACTATGAGGAAGCGATGATGAGCCCAGATTCATGAAATGGCTTGAGGCCATAAAATCTGAGATATGATCCATGTATGAGAACAAAGTATGGACTTTGATTGACTTGCTCGATGATCAGCAAGCCATGTTAAATAAATGGATCTTCAAGAGGAAGGAAGATGTTGATAGTAGTGTTACTATCTACAAAGCTAGACTTGTCGAAAAGGTTTTGACAAAGTTCAAGATGTTGAATACAATGAGATTTCTCACTCGTGATCGATGCTTAAAAGTCTGTCCGAATCATGTTAGCAATTGCCACATTTTATGAAATCGGCAAATGGATGTCAAAACTGCATTCCTTAATGGTTTTCTTAAAGAAGAGTTGTATATGATGCGACCGTAAGATTTTGTCAATCCTAAAGGTGCTAACAAAAGTGCAAGCTCCAACGATCCATCAATGGACTGGTGCAAGCATCTCGGAGTTGGAATATACGCTTTGATGTGTTGATCAAAGCATATGGTTTTATACAAACTTTTGGAAGGGCCTGTATTTACAAGAAAGTGAGTGGGAGCACTACACCTTTCGATAAGTATATGTGAATGACATATTGTTGATCGGAAATAATGTAGAATTATTCGCAAAGCATAAAGGAGTGTTTGAAAGGAGTTTTTCAAAGAAAGACCTCGGTGAAGCTGCTTACATATTGAGCATCAAGATCTATAGAGATAGATCAAGACGCTTGATAAGTTTTTTAATGAATACATACCTTGACAAGATTTTGAAGTAGTTCAAAATGGAACAGTCAAAGAAAGAGTTCTTGCCTGTGTTACAAGGTGTGAGATTGAGTAAGACTCAAAACCCGACCACGGCGAAGATAGAAAGAGAATGAAAGTCATTCCCTATGCATCAGCCATAGGTTCTATAAAGTATGTCATGTTGTGTACGGATCTATTGCATACCCTACCACTAAGTTTGGCAAGGAGTGCAATAGTGATCTAGGAGTAGATCAATGGACAACGGTCAAAATTATCCTTAGTGGAATAAGGATATGTTTCTCGATTATGGAAGTGACAAAAGGTTAAATCGTAAAGGGTTACGCCGATACAAGTTTTGACACCAATCTGGATGACTCTAAGTCTCGATCTAGATACATATTGAAAGTGGGAGCAATTAGCTAGAGTAGCTCCGTGCAGAGCATTGTAGACATAGAAAATTGCAAAATACATAACGGATCTGAATGTAAAAGACCCGTTGACTAAGATTCTCTCACAAGCAAAACATGATCACACCTTAGTACTCTTTGGGTGTTAATCACATAGCGATGTGAACTAGATTACTGAATCTAGTAAACCCTTTGGGTGTTGGTCACATGGCGATGTGAACTATGGGTGTCAATCACATGATGATGTGAACTATCGATGTTAATCACATGGTGATGTGATCTAGATTATTGACTCTAGTGCAAGTGGGAGATCAAGGAAATATGCCCTAGAGGCAATAATAAAGTTATTATTTATTTCCTTATATCATGATAAATGTTTATTATTCATGCTACAATTGTATTAACCGGAAACATAATACATGTGTAAATACATAGACAAACATAGTGTCACTAGTATGCCTCTACATGACTAGCTCGTTTATCAAAGATGGTTATGTTTCCTAGCCATGGACAAAAGAGTTGTCATTTGATTAACGGGATCACATCATTAGGAGAATGATGTGATTGACTTGACCCATTCCGTTAGCCTAGCACTTGATCGTTTAGTACGTTGCTATTGCTTTCTTCATAACTTATACAAAGTTCCTACAACTATGAGATTATGCAACTCCCGTTTACCGGAGGAACACTTTGTGTGCTACCAAACGTCACAACATAACTGGGTGATTATAAAGGTGCTCTACAGGTGTCTCCGAAGGTACATGTTGGGTTGGCGTATTTCGAGATTAGGATTTGTCACTCCGATTGTCGGAGAGGTATCTCTGGGCCCTCTCGGTAATGCACATCACTTAAGCCTTGCAAACATTGCAACTAATGAGTTAGTTGCGGGATGATGTATTACGGAACGAGTAAAGAGACTTGCCGGTAACGAGATTGAACTAGGTATTGGATACCGACGATCGAATCTCGGGCAAGTAACATATCGATGACAAAAGGAACAACGTATGTTGTTATGCGGTTTGACCGATAAAGATCTTCGTAGAATATGTAGGAGCCAATATGAACATCCAGGTTCCACTATTGGTTATTGACCGGAAACAGTTCTAAGTCATGTCTACATAGTTCTCGAACCCGTAGGGTCCGCACGCTTAACGTTACAATAACAGTTTTATTATGAGTTTATGAGTTTTGATGTACCGAAGGAGTTCGGAGTCCCGGATGAGATCAGGGACATGACGATGAGTCTCGAAATGGTCGAGACGTAAAGATCGATATATTGGACGACTATATTCGGACATCGGAAAGGTTACGAGTGATTCGGGTATGTTTCGGAGTACCGGGGAGTTACGGGAATACGGGGAAGAGTAATGGGCCTTAATGGGCCTTAGTGGGAAGGAGCCAGGAGGTGGCGCGCGCCCCTCCCAAGCCCAGTCCGAATTGGACAAGGGGTTTGGGGCGCGGCCCCCCTCTTCCTTCCTTCTCCACTTCCCTCCTTTCCCCCCTTCTCCTAGTTGGACTAGGAAAGAAGGAGTCCTACTCCCGGTGGGAGTAGGACTCCCCTTGGCGCGCCCTCCTCCTAGGCCGGCCTCCTCCTCCCTTGCTCCTTTATACACGGGGGCAGGGGGCACCCCATGGGACACAAGTTGATCTACGGATCGTTCCTTAGCCGTGTGCGGTGCCCCCTCCACCATATTCCACCTCGGTCATATCGTCGCGGAGTTTAGGCGAAGCCCTGCGCCGATAGAGCATCATCATCGTCACCACACCGTCGTCTTGTGGAACTCATCCCGACACTTTGCTGGATCGAGTCCGGGATCGCCATCGAGCTGAACGTGTGCTGAACACGGAGGTGCCGTCGTTCGGTACTTGGATCGGTCGGATCGTGAAGACGTCACGACTACATCAACCGCGTTGTCATAACGCTTCGCTTTCGGTCTCACGAGGGTGCGTGGACACACTCCCTCTCGTTGCTATGCATCACCATGATCTTGCGTGTGCGTAGGAAATTTTGAAATTACTCGTTCCCCAACAAAGGCATCCGAGCCAGGTTTTATGCGTTGATGTTATATGCACGAGTAGAACACAAGTGAGTTGTGGGCTATACAAGTCATGCTGCTTACCAAAGATGTCATACTTTGGTTCGGCGGTATTGTGAGATGAAGCGGCCCGGACCGACATTACGCGTGACGCTTACGCGAGACTGGTTTCACCGCTGCGAGCACTTTCGTTGCTTAAAGGTGACCGGCGGGTGTCTGTCTCTCTCACTTTAGTTGAACTGAGTGTGGCTACGCCCGGTCCTTGCGAAGGTTAAAACAGCACCAACTTGACAAACTATCGTTGTGGTTTTGATGCGTAGTAAGAACGGTTCTTGCTCAGCCCATAGCAGCCACGTAAAACTTGCAACAACAAAGTAGAGGACATCTAACTTGTTTTTGCAGGGCATGTTGTGATGTGATATGGTCAAGACGTGATGCTATATTTTATTGTATGAGATGATCATGTTTTGTAACCGAGTTATCGGCAATCGGCGAGAGCCATATGGTTGTCGCTTTATTGTATGAAATGCAAACGCCATGTAATTGCTTTACTTTATCACTAAGCGGTAGCGATAGTCGTAGAAGCAATAGTTGGCGAGACGACAACGATGCTACGATGGAGATCAAGGTGTCGCGCCGGTGACGATGGTGATCACGACGGTGCTTCGGAGATGGAGATCACAAGCACAAGATGATGATGGCCATATCATATCACTTATATTGATTGCATGTGATGTTTATCCTTTATGCATCTTATCTTGCTTTGATTGACGGTAGCATTTTAAGATGATCTCTCACTAAAATTATCAAGAAGTGTTCTCCCTGAGTATGCACCGTTGCCAAAGTTCGTCGTGCCCAGACACCACGTGATGATCGGGTGATGAGCTCTCGTCCATCTACAACGGGTGCAAGCCAGTTTTGCACACGCAGAATACTCGGGTTAAACTTGACGAGCCTAGCATATGCAGATATGGCCTCGGAACACGGAGACCGAAAGGTCGAGCGTGAATCATATAGTAGATATGATCAACATAGTGATGTTCACCATTGAAAACTACTCCATCTCACGTGATGATCGGTTATGGTTTAGTTGATTTGGATCACGTGATCACTTAGATGACTAGAGGATGTCTATCTGAGTGGGAGTTCTTAAATATGATTAATTGAACTTTAAATTATCATGAACTTAGTCCCGGTAGTATTTTGCAAATTATGTTGTAGATCAATAGCTCGCGTTGTTGCTTTCATATGTTTGTTTTGATATGTTCCTAGAGAAACTGTGTTGAAAAATGTTAGTAGCAATGATGCGGATTGGATTCGTGATTTGAGGTTTATCCTCATTGCTGCACAGAAGAACTATGTCCTTGATGCACCGCTAGGTGACGGACCTATTGCAGGAGCGGATGCGACGTTATGAACGTTTGGCTAGCTCAATATGATGACTACTTGATAGTTTAGTGCACCATGCTTAACGGCTTAGAATCGGGACTTCAAAGACGTTTTGAACGTCATGGACCATATGAGATGTTCCAGAGTTGAAGTTAATATTTCAAGCAAATACCGAGTTGAGAGATATAAAGTCTCCAACAAGTTCTATAGCTAAAAGATGGAGGAGAATTGCTCAACTAGTGAGCATGTGCTCAGATTGTCTGGGTACTACAATCGCTTGAATCAAGTGGGAGTTAATCTTCCAGATAAGATAGTGATTGGCAGAATTCTCTAGTCACCATCACCAAGTTAGTAGAACTTCGTGATGAACTATAGTATGCAAGGGATGACGAAAATGACTCCCGAGCTTTTCATGATGATGAAATCGATGAAGGTAGAAATCAAGAAAGAGCATCAAGTGTTGATGGTTGGCAAGATCACTAGTTTCAAGAAAAGGGCAAAGGGAAAAAGGGGAACTTCAAGAAGAACAGCAAGCAAGTTGCCGCTCAAGTGAAGAAGCCCAAGTCTGGACCTAAGCCTGAGACTGAGTGCTTCTACTGCAAATGGACTAGTCACTGGAAGCGGAACTACCCCAAGTGATTGGCGGATAAGAAGGATGGCAAAGTGAACATAAGTATATTTGATATACATGTTACTGATGTGTACTTTACTAGTGTTTATAGTAGCCCCTGAGTATTTGATAGTCGTTCGGTTGCTAAGATTAGTAACTCGAAACAGGAGTTACGAGATAAACAGAGACTAGTTGAAGGGAAGTGACGATGAGTGTTGGAAGTAGTTCCAAGATTGATATGATCATCATCACACACTCCCTATACTTTCGGATTAGTGTTAAATCTAAATAAATGTTATTTGGCTTTTGCATTGAGCATAAATATGATTTGATCATGTTTATTGCAATACGGTTATTCATTTAAGTTAGAGAACAATTGTTGTTCGCTTACATGAATAGAACCTTCGATGGTCATACACCCAATGAAAATAGTTCGTTGGATCTCGATCGTAGTGATACACATATTCATAATATTGAAGCCAAAAGATGCAAAGTTAATAATGATAGTGCAACTTATTTGTGGCACTGCCGTTCAGGTCATATTGGTGTAAAGCGCATGAAGAAACTCCATGCCGATGGGATTTTGGAATCACTTGATTATGAATCACTTGATGCTTAAGAACCATGCCTTATGGGCAAGATGACTAAAGACTCCGCTTCTCCTAACAATAGAGAGAGCAACGACTTATTGGAAATAATACATACTTGATGTATGCGATCCGATGAGTGTTGAGGCTCATGGCAAGTATCATTATTTTCGACCTTCACAGATGATTTGAGCAGATATGGGTATATCTACTTAATGAAACATAAGTCTGAAACGTTTGAAAAGTTCAAAGAATTTCAGAGTGAAGTTGAAAATCATCGTAACAAGAAAATAAAATCTCTACGATCTGATCGTGGAGGAGAATATTTGAGTTACGAGTTTGGTCTACATTTGAAACAATGCGGAATAGTTTCGCAACTCACGCCACCAGGAACACCACAGCGTAATGGTGTGTCCGAACGTCATAACCGTACTTTATTAGATATGGTGCGATCAATGATGTCTCTTACCGATTTAGCACTATCATTTTGGGGTTATGCATTAGAGACAGCTGCATTCACGTTAAAAAGGGGCACCATATAAATCCGTTGAGACGACACTGTATGAACTATGGTTTAGCAAGAAACCAAAGTTGTCGTTTCTTAAAGTTTGGGTTGCGATGCTTATGTGGAAAAGTTTCAACATGATAAGCTTGAACCCAAATCGGAAAAGTGCGTCTTCATAGGATACCCAAAATGTTGGGTACACCTTCTATCACAGATCCGAAAGGCAAGACATTCGTTGCCAAGAATGGATCCTTTCTAGAGAAGGAGTTTCTCTCGGAAGAAGTGAGTGGGAGGAAAGTAGAACTTGATGAGGTAATTGTACCTTCTCCCTTATTGGAAAGTAGTTTATCACAGAAATCAGTTCCAGTGATTCCTACACCAATTAGTGAGGAAGTTAATGATGATGATCATAAATCTTCAGATCAAGTTGCTACCAAACCACGTAGGTCTTCCAGAGTAAGATCCGCACCAGAGTGGTACGGTAATCATGTTCTGGAAGTCATGTTACTAGACCATGATGAACCTACGAACTATGAGGAAGCGATGATGAGCCCAGATTCCGCGAAATGGCTTGAGGCCATAAAATCTGAGATATGATCCATGTATGAGAACAAAGTATGGACTTTGATTGACTTGCTCGATGATCAGCAAGCCATGTTAAATAAATGGATCTTCAAGAGGAAGACAGATGTTGATAGTAGTGTTACTATCTACAAAGCTAGACTTGTCGAAAAAGGTTTTTGACAAAGTTCAAGATGTTGAATACAATGAGATTTCTCACTCGTATCGATGCTTAAAAGTCTGTCCGAATCATGTTAGCAATTGCCACATTTTATGAAATCTGGCAAATGGATGTCAAAACTGCATTCCTTAATGGTTTTCTTAAAGAAGAGTTGTATATGATGCGACCAGAAGATTTTGTCAATCCCAAAGGTGCTAACAAAATGTGCAAGCTCCAGCGATCCATCAATGGACTGGTGCAAGCATCTCGGAGTTGGAATATACGCTTTGATGTGTTGATCAAAGCATATGGTTTTATACAAACTTTTGGAAAGGCCTGTATTTACAAGAAAGTGAGTGGGAGCACTACAAGCCTTTCTGATAAGTATATGTGAATGACATATTGTTGATCGGAAATAATGTAGAATTATTCTCCAAAGCATAAAGGAGTGTTTGAAAGGAGTTTTTCAAAGAAAGACCTCGGTGAAGCTGCTTACATATTGAGCATCAAGATCTATAGAGATAGATCAAGACGCTTGATAAGTTTTTTAATGAATACATACCTTGACAAGATTTTGAAGTAGTTCAAAATGGAATAGTCAAAGAAAGAGTTCTTGCCTGTGTTACAAGGTGTGAGATTGAGTAAGACTCAAAACCCGACCACGGCAGAAGATAGAAAGAGAATGAAAGTCATTCCCTATGCATCAGCCATAGGTTCTATAAAGTATGTCATGCTGTGTACCAGATCTATTGCATACCCTACCACTAAGTTTGGCAAGGGAGTGCAATAGTGATCTAGGAGTAGATCAATGGACAGCGGTCAAAATTATCCTTAGTGGAATAAGGATATGTTTCTCGATTATGGAAGTGACAAAAGGTTCGTCGTAAAGGGTTACGTCGATACAAGTTTTGACACCAATCTGGATGACTCTAAGTCTCGATCTAGATACATATTGAAAGTGGGAGCAATTAGCTAGAGTAGCTCCGTGCAGAGCATTGTAGACATAGAAAATTGCAAAATACATAACGGATCTGAATGTAAAAGACCCGTTGACTAAGATTCTCTCACAAGCAAAACATGATCACACCTTAGTACTCTTTGGGTGTTAATCACATAGCGATGTGAACTAGATTACTGAATCTAGTTAACCCTTTGGGTGTTGGTCACATGGCGATGTGAACTATGGGTGTCAATCACATGATGATGTGAACTATCGATGTTAATCACATGGTGATGTGATCTAGATTATTGACTCTAGTGCAAGTGGGAGACTGAAGGAAATATGCCCTAGAGGCAATAATAAAGTTATTATTTATTTCCTTATATCATGATAAATGTTTATTATTCATGCTAGAATTGTATTAACCGGAAACATAATACATGTGTGAATACATAGACAAACATAGTGTCACTAGTATGCCTCTACTTGACTAGCTCGTTTATCAAAGATGGTTATGTTTCCTAGCCATGGACAAAAGAGTTGTCATTTGATTAACGGGATCACATCATTAGGAGAATGATGTGATTGACTTGACCCATTCCGTTAGCCTAGCACTTGATCGTTTAGTACGTTGCTATTGCTTTCTTCATAACTTATACAAAGTTCCTACAACTATGAGATTATGCAACTCCGCTTACGGAGGAACACTTTGTGTGCTACCAAACGTCACAACGAATCGGGTGATTATAAAGGTGCTCTACAGGTGTCTCCAAAGGTACATGTTGGGTTGGCGATTTGAGATTAGGATTTGTCACTCCGATTGTCGGAGAGGTATCTCTGGGCCCTCTCGGTAATGCACATCACTTAAGCCTTGCAAACATTGCAACTAATGAGTTAGTTGCGGGATGATGTATTACGGAACGAGTAAAGAGACTTGCCGGTAACGAGATTGAACTAGGTATTGGATACCGACGATCGAATCTCGGGCAAGTAACATATCGATGACAAAGGGAACAACGTATGTTGTTATGCGGTTTGACCGATAAAGATCTTCGTAGAATATGTAGGAGCCAATATGAACATCCAGGTTCCACTATTGGTTATTGACCGAAAACAGTTCTAAGTCATGTCTACATAGTTCTCGAACCCGTAGGGTCCGCACGCCTAACGTTATGATGACAGTTTTATTATGAGTTTATGAGTTTTGATGTACCGAAGGAGTTCGGAGTCCCGGATGAGATCGGGGACATGACGAGGAGTCTCGAAAGGGTCGAGACGTAAAGATCGATATATTGGACGACTATATTCGGACATCGGAAAGGTTACGAGTGATTCGGGTATGTTTCGGAGTACCCGGGAGTTACGGGAATACGGGGAAGAGTAATGGGCCTTAATGGGCCTTAGTGGGAAGGAGCCAGGAGGTGGCGCGCGCCCCTCCCAAGCCCAGTCCGAATTGGACAAGGGGTTTGGGGCGCGGCCCCCCTCTTCCTTCCTTCTCCACTTCCCTCCTTTCCCCCCTTCTCCTAGTTGGACTAGGAAAGAAGGAGTCCTACTCCCGGTGGGAGTAGGACTCCTCTTGGCGCGCCCTCCTCCTAGGGCCGGCCTCCTCCTCCCTTGCTCCTTTATATATGGGGGCAGGGGGCACCCCATGGGACACAAGTTGATCTATGGATCGTTCTTTAGCCGTGTGCGGTGCCCCCCTCCACCATATTCCACCTCGGTCATATTGTCGCGGAGTTTAGGCGAAGCCCTGCGCCGATAGAGCATCATCATCGTCACCACGCCGTCGTGCTGACGGAACTCATCCCCGACACTTTGCTGGATCGAGTCCGGGATCGCCATCGAGCTGAACGTGTGCTGAACACGGAGGTGCCGTACGTTCGGTACTTGGATCGGTCGGATCGTGAAGACGTATGACTACATCAACCGCGTTGTCATAACGCTTCCGCTTTCGGTCTACGAGGGTACGTGGACACACTCTCCCCTCTCGTTGCTATGCATCACCATGATCTTGCGTGTGCGTAGGAAATTTTTGAAATTACTACGTTCCCCAACATAATACTCATATGAATAAGTAGAAAAGTTCTTAGTTTTATGAACATAGCGGTTTGAGGAAACACGCTCATATTCATAGGTCTGAATATGATTTCCCTGCAAAACATTGGCGTTAGGGTGACTCTGTTGAGTCCTCTGTCTGTATGAAGCCTTTGGACCATATGAAGCCTTTGGTAAGGGGTGTGTCTTCTTCCCAGGTGGTGTCATGATGACATTTACACGAAGATTCTCAAGACAACTTTTGGGAACCCAGATCTTCTTCATAGGTGGCCCATTCCTGTAGTTAGTACCAATATACCTCGCAAACACTTCACCATTCTGATTCTTAAACATTTTATAGTTTGCATCAAAGGATTCATCAATGATAATTGGGGTAGCACAAGTGAAGCCAGATAAGGTGGATGGATCCACTGAAGGTCCCTTTGCAGCAACCCATGTGGTTTTGGGGTACTGCCCACGCTTCCAGTAAGAACCATCAACATTCATTTTCCTCTCGAACCCAACACCCTCTTTCCTAGGGTTTCGGTTCAGAATCTACTGTTTGTGGACGTCACATAGTGTCTGATGCCCTTTGAGACTTTTGTACATCCCTGTCTCAAGTAATGTCTTCAACCTGGCATTCTGATCAGCAATAGTAGTGGTATCCTGATGTCTACTACACAACCTTCTTCTTGTAGACGTTGTTGGGCCTCCAAGTGCACAGTTTTGTAGGCCAGTAGCAAATTTCCCTCAAGTGGATGACCTAAGGTTTATCAACCCGTGGGAGGCATAGGATGAAGATGGTCTCTCTCAAGGAACCCTGCAATATCTTCAACATATCAGTCCTCTACTATTATGATACGTCTCCAACGTATCTATAATTTTTTATTCTTCCATGCTATTATATTATCTATTTTGGATGTTTATGGGCTTTTTTTCCCTTTGGTTTTTTCCCAAAAAAGGAAAAAATTTTTTTTTTTTTTAAAAAAAAATTTTTTTTCCAATTTTTTTTTTTAAAAAAAAAGGGGGTTTTTTTTAAAAGGGTTTTTGGGGGGGGGGTTTTTTTTGGGGGGGAAAAATTTTCCTTTTTTTCCCCGGGGGGGAAAATTTTTTTTTGGGGGGGGGGGGGTTTTTTTTGGGGGTTTTTATTTAAAAAAAGGGGGGGGGCCCCCTTTTGGGGGCGGGGTTTTGGCCCCCCTTTCCCCCCCCCCCTTTTTTTAAAAAAAAAGGGGGGGGTTTGGGTTTTCCCCCCCCCCTTTTTTTTTTGGGGGGGGGCCAAAAAAAAGGGTTCCCCTTTTTTGGGGGTTTTTAACCCTTTTCAATTTTTGGGGCCGCCCAAAATTATTTTGGGCCCTTTTTTTTTTTTTTTGGGGGAAAACCCCCCCGGGGGGGGGTTTTTTCCCTAAAAAACCCAAAGGTTTTTGGGTTTTTTTTTGGGGGGGGGGTTTTTTTAAGGGAAAAAAGGGGGGGGTTTTTTCCCTTTTTGGGGGGGGGTTTTGGGGTTGGGGCCCTTTTTCCCCCAAAAAGGGAAAACCCCGGGGTTTTCCCCCCCCCCCCCCTTTTGGGGGGAAAGAAATTTTTCCCTTTGGGGGTTTGGGGGTTCCTGGGGCCCCCTTTTTTTTTTGGGTTTGGAAATTAAACCAAAACCCCTTTAAAAATTTTTTTTTTTCCCCCCCGGGGGGAAGCCCCCCAAAAACCCCAACCAACCCGGGTGGGGGGTTTTTTTTTGGGGGGGGGGGGAAAAATTAAAGGGGAAATTAATTTTGGAAATTTTTTTGGGGATTTGGGGGAAAAAAAAAACCCCCCTTTTTGGGCGGCCCGGGTTTTTTAAACATTTTGGGTAATTTTAAAAATTTGGGGGGGAAAGGTTTTGGGGTTTTTCCCCCCCGGGGGGGAAAAATTTTCCCCAAAAAAAATTTTCCAATTTTTTTCCCGGGTTTTTTTTTTTTGGGGGAAAAGGGGGGCCCCCCCTTAAAAAATTTCCCCGGTTTAAAAAAAAAAAAGGGGGTTGGGCCCCCCCCCCTTTTTAAAAAAAACCCGGGCCCAAATTAAAACCCCCAAAAAAGGGGGTTTTTTTTTTTTTCCCCCCCCCAAAAAACCCCCAAAAAGGGGGGTTTTTGTTTTTTCCCCTTTTTTGGGGGTTTTTGGGGGTTTTTTTTTAATTTAAAAATTATCATGTTTTTTAAAATTTTAAAAAATTTGGTTTGGCTTAATTTTTTAAAATTTTTTTTTTTTTTAAAATTTTAAAGCAAAAGGGGGAAAATTTAATTTTGGGAAAACCCCCCGGGGGAAATTTTGGCCGCCCGGGGGAAAAGGGGGGGCCCCGGGGAAAAAATTTAAAACCCAAAAAAGGGGGCCCTTTTACCCCAAAATTTTTTTTTAAATTTTAAAAATTTTTGGGTTTAAAAAATTTTTTAAAAAAAAAAAAAAATTTTTTTTTTTAAGGGGAAAAACCCTTTAAAGTTAATTTGGGGGGTTTTTTTTTTTCCCCCCAAAAAACCCCAAATTTTAAATTTTTGGGGGTTTTTTAAAAAAGGGAAAAAAGGGGGGTTTTAAAATTTGGAAAAATAAAAAAAAAAAAAAAGGGGGGGGGGGGGCCCCCCCCGGGGGTTTTTCCCAAAGGGTTTTTTGGGGGAAAAATTTTTTAAAAAATTAAAATTTAAATTTATTAAAATTTTTTTTTTTTTTAAAAATTAAAATAGGGTTTGGTTTAAAAAAAGGGGGGCCTAAAAAGGGGAAAAAAAAAAGGGGGGGGGGTTTTTTTTCCTCATTTTTTGGGGGTTTTTTCCCCTTTTTTTTTAAAACCCCAAAAAATTTTTATTTTTTAAAAAAAAAAAAGGGTTGTTTGGAAAAAAACCCCCCAAAAAAATGGGGCCCAAAAAAAATTTTTCAAAATTTAAAAAAGATTAAAAAAAATTTTCCTTAAAAAATTTTTTTTAAAAAAATTTAAAACCCCAAAATTTTTTTTTTAAAAATTTAATTTTTTCCCCCCCCGGGGGAAAAGGTTTCCCAAAAAAAAAATTAAAAGGTTTTTTTGGTTAAACCCGGGGGGGGTTAAAAAAAACCCCCGGGTTTTTTTTTTTTAAAAAAAAAGGGGGGAAAAAAAAGGGGGAAAAAAAACCAAAAAGAAAAAATTTTTAAAAAGGGGCCCCGGGGTTTTTTAAAAATTTTTCCCCCCAAAAAACCCAAAGGGGGTTCCCAAGGTTAATTTTTAAAAAAAAAAAATTTTTAAAATTTTTAAACTTTTTTTTTGGTTTTAAAAAAAAAATAAATCCTTTTAAAAAGGGGGAAAAAAAAAAATTATTTTTAAAGTTTAAGGGGGGGGTTTAAAATTTCCAAATTTTTAAAAAAAAAATTCCCTTTTAAAATTTGGGGAAACCCAAAAAAAAAATTTTTTTTAAAAAAATTTTTGGAAAATTTTTTTGGGGGTTTTTAAAAAAAAAGGGGTTTTTTTTTTGGAAATTTTTAAAAAAGGGAAATTTTTAAAATTTGGGGAATTAAATTTTAAAATTAAAAATTTTAAAAAAAGGGGTTTTTTCCCCCTTTTTGGGAACCCGGAAAAAAAAAAAAGGGGAAAACCCGGGGAAAAATTTGAAAAAAAATTTCCTTTAAAAAAAAGGGGGAAAAATTTTTTTTGGCCAAAAAAAATTTAAAAAAGGGGAAAAATTTTAATTAAAAGGGAAAAAAATTTTTTAAAGGAAAAAATTTTTTCCTTTAACCTTTAAATTTGGCCAAATTTTGAATTTTTAAAAGGAAAATTCCTAAACCTTTTTTTAAAGAAATTTTAAAAGGGGAAAATTTTTTTAAAAAAAAGAAAAAAATTTTTTCCGGGGGGTTTTTTAAAAATTTTTTTTTTTTTAAAAAAAAAAATTTTTCAAAAAAGGGGGAAACCCCAAAATTTGGGGAAAAGGGAAAAAATTTTTTTTAAAAAAAAAATTAAAATTTTTTTTTTAAAAACCCCTTTTTTTGGGGTTATAAAAAAATTTTTTTTTGAAAAAAAAAAAAAAAGGGGAAAAAAAATTTTTTGGAAAGGGGAAAAATTTTTTAAAAACCCCAGGGAAAAAGGGGAAAAAAAAAACCCAAAAATTTAAAAAATTTTTTTTTAAAAAAATTTCCCCTTTTTCCAAAAAGGGAACCCTTTTTTTTAAAAAAGGGGTTTTTTTAAAGGGGGGAAAAAGGAAAAAGGGTTTGGGGTAAATTTTTCCCCAAATTGGAAATTTTATCCCCTTTAAAAGGGGGGGGGGGAAATTTTTGGGGAAAAAAAAAAAGGGGGGGTTTTTAAAAACCCCCAAAAAAAAAAATTTTTTTTGGGGAAACCCGGGAAAAAACCAAAAACCCCCGGGGTTGGGGGGGGGAAAAAAAAAAAATTTTTGTTAAAAAAAGGGGGTTTTTTTTGGCTTGGGGGGGCCCCAAGGGAAAAAAAGGAAATTTTTCCAAAAAGGGAAAAATTTTTTTAAAAATTTTTTCAAAAAAAACTTTTTTTCCAAAAATTTTTTTTTCCCCCCCAAAAATTTTTGGTTTTAAAAGGGGGAAAAATTTATTTGGGAAAATTTTGGAAAAAAGGGGGAAAACCCTTTTTTGGTTTTCTTTAAAAATTTTTTTTTAATCCCAAAATTTTTAAATTTTTCCCCCAAAGGGGGCCCCCAAAAAAAACCGGGATTTAAAGGTTTTTTTTTTTTGGGAAAAATTTTGGTTTTTCCCCAAAAAAAAAGGGGGGGGGGGGCCCCTTTAAAAAAAAAAAGGGGGGGTTTTTTTTAAAAAAAGGGGGAATTTTAAAGGGCAAAAAAAAAAATAATTTTTTAAAAAAAAAAGGAAAAATTTTTAAATTTTTTAAAAAAAAATTTTTTTTTTTTAAAAAGGGTTTTTTTTAAAGGGGTTTTTAAAGAAACCAAAACCCCCAAAAAAGGGAAAAAAAGGGGAAAAAAAAAAAAATTTTTAATTAATGCATCTATATACTTGGTAAAGGGTGGAAGGCTCGGCCTTATGCCTGTGTTTTGTTCCACTCTTGCCGCCCTAGTTTCCGTCATATCGGTATTATGTTCCCGGATTTTGCGTCCCTAACGCGGTTGGGTGATTTATGGGACCCCTTGACGGTTCGCTTTGAATAAGACTCCTCCAAAAAGGTCCAACCTTGGTTTTACCATTTGCCACCTAAGCCTTTTTCCCTTGGGTTCTGCAGACTCAAGGGTCATCTTTATTTTAAACCCGGGCGGTGCTCCTTGAGTCTTGGCCCAACTGGCGATGTCCGCGCCCCCAGGCAATCCGGGGTCTATGCCAACCCGACGTCCGCCCATCCGATGTGCCACGAGAACGAGATATGTGCAGCTCCTATCGGGATTTGTCGGCACATTCGGGCGGCTTTGCTGGTCTTGTTTTACCATTGTCGAAATGTCTTGTAGTCCGGATTCCGAGACTGATCGGGTCTTCTGGTAGAAGGAATATCCTTCGTTGACCGTGAGAGCTTATAATGGGCTAAGTTGGGACACCCTGCAGGTATTATTTTTCAAAGTCGTGCCGCGTTATGAGGCAGATGGGAATTTGTTAATGTCCGGTTGTAGAAAACCCGAAGTTGACCTTAATTAAAATACATCAACGCGTGTGTAACTGTGATGGTCTCTTCTCGGAGTCCGGAAGTGAACACGGTGTTGGAGTTATTTTGACGTAAGTAGTTTCGGGATCACTTCTTGATCATAGTTGTTCGATTGTGCCTTGCTTCTCTTCTCGCTCTGTTTTGCGAATGTAGCCACCAGATATGCTAGTCGCTGCTGCAGCTCCATCTCACTACCTTCTCCTACCCATAAGCTTAAATATTCTTGATCTCATGGTGTGAGATTGCTGAGTCCCGTGACTCACGTGATACTTCAAAACCAGTTTGCAGTGCCGATGAAACCGTCAGGTGGCGATCCGGGCTCAAGGAGGAGCTCGATGAAGATCTTGTTCATTGTGTTGTTTCGTTTGATTGATCGATAGTGGAGCCAGTTGGGACGATCGGGATCATGTAGCATTTGGGGTAGTCTTCTTTGATTTTGGTTCCGTAGTCGGACCTTGAGTGTAATCTGGATGATGGATGTTTATTTATGTATTGTGTGAAGTGGCGACTGTAAGCCAACTATGTATCTCTTTCCCTTATGTATTACATGGGTTGTGTGAAGATTACCTCACTTGCGACATTGCTTCCAATGCGGTTTTGCCTCTAAGTCGTGCTTCGACACGTGGGAGATATAGCCGCATCGAGGGCGTTACAGGAACGCCGTTCTTGACGACATACCAGAGGTCGACATCAATGGCTTCAAGATGCATGCGCATCTTATTCTTCCAGTAGGGATAATCTATGCCATCGAAGACAGGGCACGCAGCAGAGACTTTGATTATCCCTGTAGTTGACATAGCTAAAACTCCAGGTGGTTAAATCGAATCACACAGATCAAGGGAGTACCTTGCTCTGATACCAATTGAAAGTGCTAGTTATTGACTAGAGGGGGGGTGAATAGGTGATTTTTATGGAAGTCTTCAAAACACAGGGGCTTTGAAGACAAACAATAGAAATGAGCCTATTGACATGCAGCGGAAGGTAGACTACACTAGACAAGCCATAGCCAAGTAAGCAATGAAGTGAAAGCACAAAGACTATTAGCAGCTAGGTAGTATGGATCAGGGCGGAAGATAGTATGAAGCCAAACAACAATAGTCATCACACAGTGAAGTCAATCAGACCAGGCAAGCAGGCAATGACTTCACCAAGACAAACTGTAAGTAAAGAGAGGGAGGAGATAGAACCAGTTGCTTGGTGAGGACAGGGATTTGTTGGACCAGTTCCAGTTGCTGTGGCAACTGTACGTCTGATTAGGGAGGCTGAGATTCAACTCAGAAGACCGCATCTTCACCTTATTCCCCTTGAGCTAAAGACACTTAGTCCTCGCCCAATCACTCTGGTAAGTCTTCAAGGTAGACTTCCGAACCTTCACAGACTTTGTTCACCGGCAATCCACAATGACTCTTGGATGCTCAGAACACGACGCCTAACCGGCTGGAGAATTCACAGTCCTCAAGTGTAACAAGTCTTCAGATCACGCGGACAGAAAGACTTCAGTGATGCCTAACACTCTTTGGCTCTGGGTGTTTTGTGCTTTGTCCTCGCAAGGATCTCTTTCTCAAATGCTTTGGAGGTGGGTTGCTCTCAAACGACAAAAGCCGTGTACTAACTCTGAGCAGCCACCAATTTATGGTGTAGGGGGTGGGCTATTTATAGCCAGGAGGCAACCCGACCTGATTTGTCCGAAATGACCCTGAGTCACTAAGGAACTGACATGTGTCCAATGGTCAGATTTCAAACACACGCGGCAGCTTGACTTGGGCTACAAGTAAAGCTGACTTATCCAGCTCTGGATAAGATTTGCTCTCATTGTCTTCACTCGAAGACATAGGATTTGGTTGAGCATCACATCAGTCACTCTGACTTTGTTCACTTGGACCCCACTTAACAGTGCGGTGGTTCCTATGACTCATCAAAGAAGAAAAGGAAACTACGAAACAACTATGTCTTCGCACTCCATAGTCTTCACGTGAACGTCTTCTCGAGTCATAATCTTCGTTGTGAATATCTTCACATACCACCATTGTCTTCAATGTCTTCATACATTTTAGGGGTCATCTCCGGTAGGTAAACTGAATCAATGAGGGACTACTACCTGTGTTATCCTGCAATTCTCACAAACACATTAGTCCCTCAGCCAAGTTTGCCGTCAATACTCCAAAACCAACTAGGGGTGGCACTATATGCACTTACACATCATCTCTTCAATGGTGTCGTGACAATGATCTATTCAAGTGCAACTATCAGTTTGCAAAGGAGTATGCTGCTAAGAACAAAAAAGGCATTCAGACTCAACTTCAACCCCGGTCCGTCTGCTCCAAGGTCTGATGGCACTCATGAAGCTAATCCAAATGTCATCGGCCCCTTCAATGGCTTCGAGTGGCTTCTCTCCCATATTGTAGCTCAAAGGGCCACAGTTGATCAATCTGCTAATGACGCAGACTCTGAGGATGCTCCTGTGCCCCCCAAGCAGAAGAAGAAGACAAAAGCTTCAAAGCCCGCTGCTGCTCCTAAAGCTTCTACGGTGAAGCCATTGAAAACAGTACCTCCTGAATCCAGTGTGCAGTCTGAAGATCTATCTCGCGTCTCCAAGAAGACCAAAAAGCCCATGAAGATTTTTGGGCATGACCTTACTCCTGCTGCCATTCTGCGCAATGAGGACAACACCATCGATCTGTCAAGTGATGAAGATCTCACAGATGATGCTATGGAAATGTTGATCAAGAGCAAAACAAGAGGCTGAGATATTCCAAGATCTGCCTCTGTTTGATGCTGATATACTCAATAACTTCATAGATGAATGGTTTGAAGACCAAAGCATCAACATTGATGATCTACAGCTGCCAGTGGACATCAGCGTCACATTTCAAGGAGCCATTGCCAATGAACTTGCCATAGCTCAGAAAATTGTTGAGCTGAAAAACAAGATTGACTATGAGAAGGCAGAGTTCAAGAAGCACATGGCCAAGCTCAGTGTTGCTGATGTGCAAAACTTCAAGCAAATGATGAATGACCTCAAGGCCCAGTTCAACAAAAAGCGTGAAGAAGCCAAAGGCTCACGTGAGCGCGTGAAGTATTATGTGCAGAAGTGTGTGCAAGCACGCAATGAGGCTGTGAAGAGAAAGGCACTTGGGCATCCTGGCATCGACCCCAAGATGGCTGCCAAGAAGAAGAAGAAGTCTGCTGAAGCTAAACCCGAAGCTTCAAGGCAGGGCCAACCAAGCATTGTCTACCTTGCCAACATGACTGGCTCGAAGCCAAAGGTCCCCTCAGCAGCTTCAGAGCAAAAGAAGACAAGGCAAGCTGAGGCTGAAGCCAGGAAGAGGAAGCATCATGACACCTCTGATGTTGCTCCCTCCAAGAAAAGGTTGAAGACAAAGGCTTCAAAGTCTTCAAGAAGAGAGCATGTTGCTGCCCAAGAGCCCCTGAATGTTGAACCAATCTATGTTTCTCTACCTGCCTCCACCAATCGTGGGTGCCGCCTTGTGATCCATGAGCCTGCTTCCACAGAGGCTCTAGAAAGTGAAGAGATTCCAGCTACTGACTCCAACGTAGCTGAAGACATTGGTCATGAGGACCGTGTTGAAGATGATGAAGTCCTTCCTCAGCTTGAGCCCAAATCGGTATCATTGCCTGCTCTTACGAGCAGTGAACTCATAAGCATTGGCCGTCCCTTGATGCCAACTGCTCAAGATGATTTATGGGCTGAGCAACGACCAAACACCCCCCCTGAATGATGATGATGAGATCCCCCGTACTCCACCAGCTCAAGTCACCACTCTGGTGCTTGATGATGATTACATGGAACAAACCACTCCCTCACCAAAGGTGTCGTCCGCATTTCGCAGGCTTCGCAAAGGCCTCAGGCCCCAGGTCTCCATGTCAAGCATTCCAGAAGAGGATGTGCTGCAACAAACCAGCTCAGTAGCACGTCAAGTGTTCCCTGAAGCCATCCCTTCTGCGTGTGCTCATGAGTCTAAAGCCAAAGCTGCTGAAGACATTCCGGCTGCATCAGCCGATGAAGGAAAAGAAGAAGAAAGAGATGTTATTCCCCTTGTTAGTGATCCAGTCATCCATGAAGAGAATGTGATCGTGCCAGATCCTCTAGTCATTGAAGATATGGAGGTTGAAACCAATGAGGCTGCCACCACTGAAGCCAATGATGCAGTCATGGCTGAAGACAATGTGGATCCCGAAGCCAATGCTGCCCCTGAAGACAATATGCAGCTAACCACCTCTGACGTAGCCATTCCTCCACCAAGGCCTCACACAATGGAACGCGCTTACAACCGTGGTGGTGAGATTGTGACTGTCAGATGGCCTATTGTGGTTCCACCCACTGCTCATGGCCCTCAATATGATTATCATGTGGAGCAAAGGCGTCAAAACTCATAAGCCAAAGCCAAGATTGCTGAGGCTTCCCAGTGCTGCAACAACCCAAGGCTCCTTCAGTGTGCTTAGCTTTAGAGAGCACACCACATTCTTTGACAGCGCCAAGAACCCCTACAAGAATCCCAAGATCTCCTCTGACAGGTTTTGGAGCCATCAGCAACGAAGCTACCACTCATGCATTCTATACAACCAAGACCAGATTTTTTCACATAAGCGTCTGGATTGTGATGCCATTACTGGGCTGCCATGCCTTGAAGAGGCTCTTGACTGCTTCAGAGATGTTGGGCTGCTGCCATTTGTAACTGACAAAGAGCACTGGTACGAAGAGCTTCTGCTGCAGCTTTATGCCACATTGCACATCTGAGCCTACAACAGGATCCAAAGACTTGGATCCTTGAGTGGATGACAGGTGACGTCCATCATGAAGCTAAAGCTCAGGACATCATTGATCTTACTTCCCTTCCCACTCTTGGTGAGTTGTTTAAACTAGGTTGTCAGCTTCATCAAAATGAACTGCAAAGCATCTTTCATAAGCCAGAGCCAAATATGAGCCAGATGTTAAGCATGATGAAGCCTTTGCCACATGACGCCGAATACCCCAAGGAGTTCTTTTTCAAGGACCAGGAGTACTTGCCCCGCACAGTATATCACATTCTGAGGCATACTCTGTGGCCTATCAAAGGCAACTCTTCTGATGCCAAACTCGAAGGCGCCATGGAGACATTGGTCTTCTATATCATCAATGGCATCAGATTCAATATGCAAGATTTCTTTATCTGCCAGCTTGCAGCTTCTGGCATTGATCTCTTTGGACTGAAGTTCTATGCTCCCTGGGTTATGCACTTGATTAAGCTTCATTCCACTATCAACTATCAACCTTCAACTCACAACCATGTTGTATTCTTGCCTGATGTTGAAATGTCTCATGAAGCCATCTACCATGAGCCTGCTAAGAAGCCACTCCACTTGCAAAATGCAGAACATCACAGCTTCACTCAGCCAATTGAAGGCATTCTTGTGCTGAATTTTGCTACTCCTGTTTATCCTCTGGCTGGCAACTTGCGTCTGCCGCATCGTGCCAACACTGAAGCCACGACCAGTACAATTTCTCAAAGGCCTCAAAAGTGTCCCCGTGTCCTCAACGACCGAGAGCTTCTTGTATCCCTACATCAGAAACACGATAGGCATCATGACTGGCTGAAGCACCAAATGCAGAGTCTTCTGGTTGATGTCAATCGCATTCGCAATTCGACAACCAAGAATTCATTCATTGCACATGAAGCCTGTCGGCGGTCCTGGAAGAGCCTCACACTGCTCTGCTCTGAAGATGATCTTCACGAAGATGGCTTCATAGAGAAATTTAGTTTGATTCCAGGCCTCCACAATCTGCAAGTTGGCATCCAACACCGTCTATTGAAGATTCTGATTTTCCATCTTCGGCTGCAACTATTGTTGCGAGAGTCGTCGATGAAGAAGACGACGCCACTTCACCGGCAATGGCTTCACTGCACCACGACTCTGCATCAGCCCCTCTGCACCACCCAACTCCAACGTCGACCCTGCTGCTCTAACATCTTCTCCAACTAGGAACGAGTAGATCCTCTATGTCTTCAAACCTTTGTGGTCCTTACTGACAAAAGGGGGAGAAGCATATGAGGTTAATAGTCTTCAAGCAGGTCCATATGGGGTGGTTGCCTTATTTTTTGCTAAGTTCTTACAACTCTCTTTTTGAAACTATTTGGCACTTGAGTTGTAACACTTAAACTTAATGGTCCTCTGCTACTTTTGCTGCTACTTTGTGAAGCGATGATAAATTCCGCATGAAGTCATTCTGCAGATGCCCATTTCTCATTATGCATTTCATTATCTTCATTATACCTATGTATGCATGATGAGTTGTGTTCATGAGTTGAAGAGGATCTCCACAAAGTAAAACCTGCCATGTGCATTTGCATTCAAAAGCAAACTACTTATATGCACATCTTCAGGGGGAGCCTTTTACAACTTATGAAGACAATGACTTTGATCTTTAACTTTCACATACTTTTATCCCCGTTGAAAACTTCAACCAGTTTTTCATCAATCACCAAAAAGGGGGAGACAGTAAGTGCATCTAGTGCCACCCCTGGTTGGTTTTGGAGTATTGACGACAAACTTGGTTGAGGGACTAATGTGTTTGTGAGAATTGTAAGATAACACAGGTAGTAGTCCCTTATTGATTCAGTTTTCCTGCCAGAGATGACCCCTAAAAATGTGTGAATACATTGAAAACAATGGTGGTTCGTGAAGACACTCATGATGAAGATAATGACATATAAAGACATTCACTTGAAGACTATGGAGTGCGAAGACATAGTTGTTTCGTAGTTTCTTTTTCTTCTTTATTGAGTCCTAGGAACCACCGTACTGTTAAGTGGGGTCCAAGTGAACAAAGTCAGAGTGACTGATGTGATGCTCAACCAAAATCCTATGTCTTCGAGCGAAGACAATGAGAGAAATCTTATCCAGAGTTGGATGAGTCAGCTTTGCTTGTAGCCCAAGCCAAGCTGTCGCGTGTGTTTGAAATCCGACCGTTGGACACATGTCAGTTCCTTAGTGACCTGATACGCCCATTTTGCATCATGCTTTTATATTGATATTTATTGCATTATGGGCTGTTATTACACATTATGTCACAATACTTATGCCTATTCTCTCTTATTTTACAAGGTTTACATGAAGAGGAGAATGCCGCACCTGGAATTCAGGGTGGAAAAGGAGCAAATATTAGAGACCTATTCTCGCACAACTCCAAAAGTCCTGAAACTCCACGGAAGTTATTTTGGAAATAATAAAAATTATTGAGCGAAGAAAATACCGGAGGGGCCCACACCACAGCCACGGTGGGGCGCCCCCTACCTAGCGCCCCCGCCTCATGGGCCCCTGGCTGGCCCCCGTGCCCATCTTCGCTATATGAAGTCTTTCGTCCAGAAAAAATAATAAGCAAGCTTTGGGAAGAAACTCCGCCACCACGGCGGAACCTTGGCGGAACCAATCTAGGGCTCCGGCAGAGCTGTTCTTCCAGAAACTTCCCTCGGGGGGGAAATCATCGCCATCGTCATCACCAACGATCCTCTCATCGGGAGGGTCAATCTCCATCAACATCTTCACCAACACCATCTCCTCTCAAACCCTAGTTCATCTCTTGTATCCAATCTTTGTCCCAAAGCCTCAGATTGGTACCTGTGGGTTGCTAGTAGTGTTGATTACTCCTTGTAGTTGATGCTAGTTGGTTTACTTGGTGGAAGATCATATGTTCAGATCCATTATGCATATTAATACCCTGATGATTATGAACATGAATATGATTTGTGAGTAGTTACGTTTGTTCCTAAGGACATGGGAGAAGTCTTGCTATTAGTAGTCATGTGAATTTGGTATTCGTTCGATATTTTGGTGAGATGTATGTTGTCTCTCCTCTAGTGGTGTCATGTGAACGTCAACTACATGACACTTCACCATTGTTTGGGCCTAGAGGAAGGCATCGGGAAGTAATAAGTAGATGATGGGTTGCTAGAGTGACAGAAGCTTAAACCCTAGTTTATGTGTTGCTTCGTAAGGGGCTGATTTGGATCCATATGTTTCATGCTATGGTTAGGTTTACCTTAATACTTCTTTTGTAGTTGCGGATGCTTGCAATAGGAGTTAATCATAAGTGGGATGCTTGTCCAAGTAAGGACATCACCCAAGCACCGGTCCACCCACATACCAAATTATCAAAGTACCGAACGCGAATCATATGAACGTGATGAAAACTAGCTTGATAATTCCCATGGGTCCTCGGGAGCGCTTTTCTCTATATAAGAGTTTGTCCAGGCTTGTACTTTGCTACAAAAAGGATTGGGCCATCTTGATGCACTTTATTTGCGCTTGTTACTTGTTACCCGTTACAAATTACCTTATCACAAAACTATCTGTTACCGATAATTTCAGTGCTTGCAGAGAATACCTTACTGAAAACTGCTTATCATTTCCTTCTGCTCCTTGTTGGGTTCGACACTCTTACTTATCGAAAGGACTACGATAGATCCCCTATACTTGTCATCAAGACTCTTTTCTGGTGCCGTTGCCAGGGAGTGAAGCGCCTTTGGTAGGTGGAATTTGGTAAGGAAAAATTTATATAGTGTGCTGAAATTTACTGTCACTTGTTACTATGGAAAGTAATCCTTTGAGGGGCTTGTTCAGTGTATCTTCACCCCGACCGATAGAGCAAATAGTTGCTCCTCAACCTACTGAACCTATTGAAAATGTTTACTTTGAAATCCCTTCGGGTATGATAGAGAAACTGCTAGCTAATCCTTTTGCAGGAGATGGAACATTGCACCCCGATTTACACTTAATCTATGTGGATGAAGTTTGTGGATTATTTAAGCTTGCAGGTATGCCTGATGATGTTATCAAGAAGAAGGTCTTCCCTTTATCTTTGAAGGGAGATGCATTGACATGGTATAGGCTATGTGATGATATGGATCATGGGACTACAAGCGATTGAAATTGGAATTTCATCAGAATTTTTATCCTATGCATCTTGTTCATCGTGATTATAATTATATATATAATTTTTGGCCTCGCGAAGGAGAAAGCATCACTCAAGCTTGGGGAGGCTTAAGTCAATGTTATATTCATGCCCCAATCATGAGCTCTCAAGAGAAATGATTATTCAAAAAATTTATGCTCGGCTTTCTGACAACAATCGCTCCATGCTCGATACTTCTTGTACTGGTTCTTTTATGATGAAGACTATTGAATTTAAATGGGATTTATTGGAAAGAATTAAACGCAACTCTGAAGATTGGGATCTCGACGAAGGTAAGGAGTCAGGTATAACACCTAAGTTTGATTGTGTTAAATCTTTTATGGATACCGTTTGTGTTAAGTCTTTTATGGATACCGATGTTTTTTGTAAATTTAGCACTAAATATGGACTTGACTCTGGGATAGTAGCTTCTTTTTGTGAATCCTTTGCTACTCATGTTGATATCCCTAAGGAGAAGTGGTTTAAATATCATCCTCCCATAGAAGTAAAAGTATTTGAACCTATTAAAGTTGAAGAAAAGACTATCACTTATAATGATCCTATTGTTCCTATTGCTTATGTTGAGAAACCACCTTCCCTGTTAGGATAAAGGATCATGCTAAAGCTTGAACTGTGGTTCGTAAAAGTAATATTAGAACTTATACACCTCCTGAGCAAGTTAAAGTTGAACCAAATATTGCTATTGTTAAAGATCTCTTGGCCGATAATATCGATGGGCATGTTATTTACTTCTGTGATGAGACTGCTAGAATTGCTAAACCTGGTGCTAAAGATAAAGATAGACCTGTGGTAGGCATGCCTGTTATTTCTGTTAAAATAGGAGATCATTGTTATCACAGCTTGTGTGATATGGGTGCTAGTGCTATTGCAATACCTCATTCTTTTTACGAAGAAATTATGCATGATATTGCACCTGCTGAGATAGAAGATATCGATGTTACCATTAAGCTTGCCAATAGAGATACTATATCACCGATTGGGATTGTTAGAGATGTTGAAGTCTTGTGCGGGAAGGTTAAATATCCTGCTGATTTTCTTGTTCTTGGTTCCCCACAAGATAGCTTTTGTCCCATTATATTTGGTAGACCCTTCTTGAACACTGTTAATGCTAAGATAGACTGCGAAAAGGATGTTGTTACTATTGGTTTGGGTGATATGTCTCATGAGTTTAATTTTTCTAAATTTCGTAGACAACCCCGTGATGAGGAATTGCTAGTAAGGATGAAATTATTGGTCTTGCTTCTATTGCTGTGCCTCGTAATGATCCTTTAGAACAATATTTGCTTGATCATGAAAATGATATGTTTATGAATGAAAGAAGGGAAATAGATGAAGTATTCTTTAAACAGGGACCTATTCTGAAACACAACTTGCCTGTTGAAACCCTAGGGGATCCTCCTCCACCCAAGGGTGACCCCATGTTTGAGCTCAAACCATTACCTGATACTCCTAAATATGCTTATCTTGATGAAAAGAAGATATATCCTGTTATTATTAGTGCTAACCTTTCAGAGAAAGGGGAAGATAAATTATTGAAAACTCTGAAGAAGCACCGTGCTGCTATTGGATATACCCTTGATGATCTTAAGGGCATTAGTCCCACTCTATGTCAACACAAAATAAATTTGGAAAAAGACGCCAAACCGGTTATTGATCACAAACGATGGCTGAATCCTAAGATGAAAGAAGTGGTAAGGAAGGAAATATTAAAGCTCCTTGAAGCAGGTATAATCTATCCCGTTGCTGATAGTCAGTGGGTAAGTCATGTCCATTGTGTCCCTAAGAAGGGAGGTATTACTGTCGTTCCTAACGATAAAGATGAATTGATCAAGATTGGGATTTGTCAATCCGTGTATCGGAGAGGTATCTTTGGGCCTATCGGTTATACAACATCACAAGAAGCTTGCAAGCAAGGTGAGTAAAGGAGTTTGTTACAAGATAATGTATTATAGAACGAGTAAAGAGCCTTGCCGGTAAGGAGATTGAACTAGGTATGAAGATACCGATGATTGAATCTCGGGCAAATAACATACTGACAAACAAAGGGAATTACGTATTTTGTCATAAAGGTTTGACCGATATAGATCTTCATGGAATATGTAGGAACCAATATGGACATCCAGGTCCCGCTATTGGTTATTGGCCGGAGAGGCGTCTCGGTCATGTCTACATCATTCTCGAACCCGTAGGGTCCGCACGCTTAACGTTCATTGACGATATAGTATTATATGAGTTATGTGAGTTGGTGAACGAATGTTGTTTGGAGTCCCGGATGAGAACACAGACATGACAAGGAGCTCCGGAATGGTCCGGAGATAAAGATTGAAATATAGGACGATGCTATTTGGTCACTGGAAAGGTTTCGGGATGTACCGGGTATTCATCGGAGTGCCAGAAGGGGTTCCGGGAGGCCACCAGTAAGTGGTGGGCCTTATGGGCCAAAGGGGGGAAGCACATCAGCCCACAAGGGGGCTGGCACGCCCCTCCACCCCTACCCATTCACCAAGGAGGGAGGAAAGGAAGGGGGAGGCACCCCTAAGGCAGCCAGCCCCCCTTTACTCCCCAATGTCCATATATGGGGGGGGGTAGCTAGGCAGGCCTCTAGGGCAGCCGCCGACTGCTACCTCTTGAGCACTGCGTTGGTTTTCCCTTGAAGAGGAAAGGGTGATGCAGTAAAGTAGCGTAAATATTTCCCTCAATTTTTGAGAACCAAGGTGTCAATCCAGTAGGAGACCACGCTCAAGTCCCACGCACCTACACAAACAAATAAGAACCTTGCAACCAACGCGATAAAGGGGTTGTCAATCCCTTCACGGCCACTTGCAAAAGTGATATCTTATAGAGATGATAAGATAATATTTTTGGTATTTTTATGATAAATACTAAAAGTAAAGAAAGCAAAATAAACATTAATAGAAATAGCTTGTTGACGGGAGATTAATATGATGGAAAATAGACCCGGGGGCCATAGGTTTCACTAGTGGCTTCTCTCAAGATATCATAAGTATTACGGTGGGTAAACAAATTACTGTCGAGCAATTGATAGAATTGAGCATAGTTATGAGAATATCTAGGTATGATCATGTATATAGGCATCACGTCCATGACAAGTAGACCGACTCCTGCCTGCATATACTACTATTACTCCATACATCGACCGCTATCCAAAGATGCATCTAGAGTATTAAGTTCATAAGAGCGAGTAACGCTTTAAGCAAGATGACATGATGTAGAGGGATAAACTCATGCAATATGATATAAACCCCATCTTTTTATCCTCGATGGCAACAATAAATACGTGTCGTTTCCCCTACTGTCACTGGGATCGAGCACCGCAAGATTGAACCCAAAGCTAAGCACTTCTCCTATTGCAAGAAAGATCAATCTAGTAGGCCAAACCAAACTGATAATTTGAAGAGACTTGCAAAGATAACCAATCATACATAAATAATTGCGAGGAGATTCAAATATTGTTCATAGATAATCTTGATCATAAACCCACAATTCATCAGATCTCGACAAACACGCCGCAAAAGAAGATTACATCGAATATATCTCCAAGAGAATCAAGGAGAACTTTGTATTGAGATCCAAAGAGAGAGAAGAAGCTGTCGGTGTAAAAACCGGCGGATCTCGGGTAGGGGGTCCCGAACTGTGCGTCCAGGCGGATGGTAACAGGAGACAAGGGACACGATGTTTTTATCCAGGTTCGGGCCCTCTCGATGGAGGTAAAACCCTACTCCTGCTTGATTAACATTTATGATATGGGTAGTACAAGAGTAGATCTACCACGAGATCAGAAAGGCTAAACCCTAGAAGCTAGCCTATGGTATGATTGGTGTTCGTCCTACGGACTAAAACCCTCCGGTTTATATAGACACCAGAGAGGGTTAGGGTTACATAGAGTCGGTTACAAATGGGAGGAGATCTACATATCCGTATCGCCAAGCTTGCCTTCCACACCAAGGAAAGTCCCATCCGGACACGGGACGAAGTCTTCAATCTTGTATCTTAATAGTCCAGGAGTCCGACCAAAGGTTATAGTCCGGCCATCCGGACACCCCCTAATCCAGGACTCCCTCAGTAGCCCCTGAACCAGGCTTCAATGACGACGAGTCCGGCGCGCAGATTGTCTTCGGCATTGCAAGGCGGGTTCCTCCTCCGAATACTTCATAGAAGATTTTGAACACAAGGATAGTGTCGGCTCTGCAAAATAAGTTCCACATAACACCGTAGAGAGAATAATATTTACACAAGTCCAATCTGCCGGCGTATTCCGCAGTGTGGCATCACACCACCACCAAGCCTTTATTGAATCGTTTTCTTGTCCCACCTCGGCGCGCACTTAGCGAGGCAGTTTCCTTGGCACGTCTTGTCGAAGCAGAGATCGTGTTCCCCTTATTCCGGGATTCTCATCAATACGGACGTGGGTAACCCAACCGCGCCATTAATTACGGCGCTTGGGAGATAAGCGAGTTTTACCAGGCTGGTGGGGGCACATAGTTTTGTCCGCCCATATACGGGGATAAGGATCCACCTTTTCCATCTACGCCTTATTCCTCCTTTGCTTATCCATTTTCGCGCACTCGAGCTCCAGCGCCCAAGTCCGCACTTCCCACCTCAACCTTCTCCAGGAATGTACGGAGCGGGAGGCAAGTGGATGGTCTCCTCCGTCACGGAGGGACACATCAAAAAGCTGAGGGAGGCCGGATACTTGTCTAACGACATCGTGCACCGGCTTCCCAACAAGGGGCAGCTCATCCCCACCCCCAGGCCCCATGAGAGGGTGGTGTTCCTCACCCATTTCCTCCGCGGACTAGGTTTCCCACTTCACCCATTTGTCCGGGGCTCATGTTCTACTACGGTGCAGATTTCCATGATCGGCCCCAACTTCATCCTCAACATCTCGGCGTTTATCGTGGTAGTGCGAGGCCTTCCTCCGCATCAAGCCCCACTTCGCTTATGGTGAAGACCTTCAATGTCAAGCAAGGTAGTGGGCGGCCAGCAAGCGGAGTCGGAGGCGCCATGGTGGGCAAGATGCCCAACGTTACATGGCTCGAGGCTCCTTCGTGGAGACCATAAAGGGGTGGCAATCGGGTGGTTCTATATCACGAGCCGCGCGTGACCTGAATGGGCAGCGGCCCCAATTCGATCTGGCATCCCCACACGGCTCACCTCTGGATAGAGAAGGGCCTGTCGTGGGGTAATTCGGAAGAGTGGACGGACTCCAAACCTGCGTCCAGACTTGGTGGACAAAAGGTTAAACTTCGTCAGCGTAGTCGAGGTCATGCTCATCCGCGGATCCTCCGTGTCAACGACGGGCTTTTAACTTGTGGGAGTTCAACCCAGCCCAAGCACCAAATCCTGACCGGGCTCTTTGACACAACGCACGAGGATGCAGGAAGGTGCTATTCAAGGGCGCCGAGGTTCCCCCCCATCACCGAGGATCGCGGATTCAGCGCGCGTAAACCAGCGTAGTAAGCTTATTTTACCCTTTACGGGATACTTGTTTTCATAGTTTGACTCTATCACGGGATCTAAGCTCCCGTTCCATTGTGAGAATGGCGAAGAAGACCGACGGATCGACCGACCAGCTCCTTTGCCCGAGACCAGCGGATGCCCGCTGACGGGTCTGCTGGTTCCGCACCTTACGTGGTGCCGAGAAGAAGGCTAAGACGAAGGCCACGGGAACTCGAAGAGTTCCGGCGCCCGTGGTGTCGGATTCATCGTCCGATGACTCGAGCGGACTCCTCCACGAAGACGAGGAGGAGGAAGAAGAGGCCTCTCCCCTCCAAATGGGGAGTAACGAAAAGGAAGGCCGCCTAATCGGGGGCGGAGGGTCCAGAAGGAAGGACCCTTCCTCCGGACTACTCCACCAACGCCGCCGACGACGAAGAGGAGTGGCCATCCAGGGCCAAGCCCCTGGCAAAATCATAAGTATCCGGATACCAGAAGAACTCATGGTGTTCCTCTGTTGCACAGTACCTTCTGACGCCGAATATAATCATGCAGTCCATCCAATGATGGGCTCGACGCTTCGTCGAGCGGCTCCCTGGTTCGTCATATGTGAATAGCACTTCACTTCCGGCCGCCTCCTCCCCTCGCGCTGCGGATGATGCCGAGGTGGGGTCCCAAAAGGGGCCAAGCCAGGAGGAGGTGGTCCTGGAGGCGCCGCAAGGCGACCTCCCGGACTCCAGGCGCAAAGGGATAAAACCCCAAGGGCTCCAAGTCCGCCCTGGGCGGACACCGCACGGAACCTTCAGCAGTTCGAATCCGCAACGTGCCCCTAGTAAGAAGGGCAACCCTACGACGCTGGTGACCTCCGTCCAACCGGAGGCACCGGATAATCTGCTAGAGGTGCTTAACGGCGCCCCCATCGACGAGGAGCACCACACTATTATGAGTGTGGTGATCCAGAAGGTTCGGTCCGCCAAGAGCGGGCTGACTGAAGCCTGTGCCAGCCTTCTAACAGGCTTTGAGGTATGTATTTAAGATATGTAAAAATATTACGCATAGACGGTAGCCTCGATGCTCAGTTTGGTGTTCGGAAAGAAAAGCCGAACGAGGATCAAAAAGATATACTCAGGAGTCTAACATAAGTATGTCAATATGGGAATGCAGGCTGCTTGCTTCTTGACCTCTGCCAGACCGATCATGGAGGTCGATGCATTGAAGCGAGCCTCGGCGGTCCGAGAACGAGCTCGGCCTTGCCAAGAAGCAGCTCGAGGACAAGGAAGGTAAGTAATACCTTATGTAAGTATAGAAAAGATGTGGTTGCAAAAATGACAGGACCAGCGTGAGTATTGCAGGGCCACAACCGAGGTGGCAACCACGAAGGAAGCATTGTCCAAGGCCGAAAACAATGCGGCCGTGGAGCGACCAGTGAGAGAAGCAGGAGGCGCGGTGGCGGAGGTGCATCAAGAGCTCCGTGCTCTCGTGGAAAAACGAGAGTATGGAGCTTGACTCAAAGACTCGAGAGTCGAACTCGCCTCGGCCCTTGAGGCGCCAAATCTGCTAAGGCGAAGCCCAAAAAGCCCTCCGTGAAATTGAGGCGATGAAGAAGATAGCGGCGGGTAAGGCATTCTTTATGCAAAGTAAGCACGTGAAAGTGAATTACTTGTTACTTAGCCGAGTCCGGAGCTCTCCGGGAGCATTCGCAGATCTTCCCTTGAGCAGGTCCGACGCTGCCGCATTCTACCGAGCCGAGGAGGGAGCTCGACGGAGAAGCTGTTCGGTCTCAAGATCTTTGAGGCGGATACCCGTGCCCTTGAGCGACCAGTGAAGCAGCTGGTCAAGCTCCATAAGGTGGCGAACAGGCCATGAAGGGTCTCGTAGTCCGGTGTGGGCTCGAGGAAGCCATGCACAGGAGCTACTTGGCTGGTGAGGCGGCTGGTGGGCCTTTGTCCATGGATTGAAGTCATCAAGCGCTCCATATGCATCGAAGGTGCCCGTAGGGCCCTTGCCCGTGCTAAAGTGCACTGGGGTAAGATGGACGCTGAGAAGCTTATGACGGACGGACCACCGCCGGGCAAGGAGCATCGCAAGCCCGAGATGTATTATGAGGGCGTCCTGAAGGGTGCCCGCCTTATAGCGATGAATGCTCCAAAGATGTAATTTTTAGTAAACTTCGCATTTGTGATCCTCAGCTGAAAACTTGTTCATATCGCTAAGCAACGCTTTTGAATTTAAAATATTACCTTTTGTGCGGCCGTTTATTAAATTTGAGAGATGGCGAGTCGTCGGCTTCGCCTCGCGCCACAGTCTTTGGGGTGTTCGGGATAAACTTGAGCTCTTTTTCCCATTCTTGGGTCCTTCGAGGCGCTCCAACACAACGAACAAGGCAACCGGACTATAATGCTTGAACACTCTCACTTAGCCATAGAATTCTATAATTTTAAATTTCGTCGAAGCCCCTAGTATTCGGAAGACCGAGTTCAGGGCGCTATCCACGCCTAGGCCGGACAAAGCCGACTCCTCGCTCTAAGCGGCATACGTCTTTAGGGACTCGAAAACCGCTCGAACAGAGACAGGCTCTCGCCCTATCATGACGGTCAGTTTTAGCTTTCTCCACTGAGGTGCTTAGCCCAGCTCAACCGGGCCACAATCGCAGTGGTTCTCCAGCGCTACCTTAGCCGATATAACGGAACGTAAGGTACCAAAACATGGGAGCCGGGCAAACCCAACTATTGACCCAAGACATGATTCGGAGCCGATGCATATAATGCAATAAGTTCGGGGTGCCGCACTTGTGAAAGTGTTCGGAATTATCACATCGTATTTTGGGGTACTTAAGCCCCTGGTGTATTTGGTCGTACCAAAGCGTACGGGTGCAACATGTCATTAATGAACATGTATAGATAAAAAAAAGGAATGCAATAATAGACAAAAGCTATGTATTGTTTATTCGAAAAGGCTGCGGTAAAAGCAGAACGATACAAATAGTGCGATAAGCAAGAGATGGGACTATTTGACATGTCCTCCTCCAGGGGCGAGCTGCGGGATGATATGTGAAACAAGTATACTGCTCGTTATAGGGACCACCTAGACACTCGACGTAGCTTTCTGCCTCCCTGGCTGTTGCATCGTGTGTTCGGCGATTGTACTGCTGGACAGGCCTTCCGGAAAGTGGAGTCCTGAAAGTAAGAAAAAAAAGAATGACAAGATCAGGAGCCCCTGGTGCGGTCGAGCCGCATTTTGGGCATGCCGTGGTCGTACCCCTCCCCCTATGCCCATGGTATTTCCAGAGCATAATTATGTACGCGTAGTACTGGTTTCGCAATTTCGCGAGGGCTGGGGTTGGGGCCGCATTGCTACGCGTGCTCGGAACGGGCCAGACGGTCTTGTTGTAGGTTACTCCGGGCGCGCTTGACGGTGTCCGGACGTTTAATGGCCGGACTCAAGAATTGCCTTGAGAGGCTGCTTTGTACTTCCGCCGCGAGGGCCGTCGTGTGCTCCTCCGTTCGGAGAGAGCGTTCGGTGTTTCCATTGACCATAATGACTCCTCGAGGGCCTGGCATCTTGAGCTTGAGGTATGCGTAGTGCGGCACCGCATTGAACTTTGCAAATGCGGTTCGTCCGAGCAAAGGCGTGATAGCCATCATGAACGGGACTATGTCAAGATTAACTCCTCGCTTCGGAAATTATCCTGGGATCCGAAGACCACCTCAAGTGTAATTGAGCCTGTGCAGTTGGCCTCTACACCTGGTATGACGCCTTTAAAGGTCTTCTTTGTGGGTTTAATCCTTGAGGGATCTATACCCATTTTTCGCATTGTATCCTGATAAAGTAGGTTTAGGCTACTGTCGCCGTCCATAAGGACTCTAGTGAGGTAAAATCCGTCAATTATTGGGTCTAGAACCAATGCGGCGAATCCGCCATGGCGGATGCTAGTGAGGTGGTCCCTTCGATCAAAAGTGATCGGGCAGGAGGACCATGGGTTGAACTTTGGGGCGACTGGCTCCAACGCATATACGTCCCTGAGTGCATGCTTCCGCTCCATTTTGGGTATGTGGGTTGCGTATATCATGTTCACCGTCCACACTTGTGGGGGGAAACCCTTCTGTCCCCTATTGTTTGGCGGCCGGGGCTCCTCCTCGTCATCGCTGTGCAGCCCCTTGTCATTGTTCTCGGCATTTAACTTGCCTGCCTGCTTGAACACCCAACAATCCCTGTTGGTGTGGTTGGCTAGTTTTTCGGGGGTGCCGTGTATCTGGCACGAGCGATCGAGTATTCGGTCCAAACTGGACGGGCCCGGAGTATTTCTTTTAAATGGTTTTTTCCGCTGACTGGGTTTAGAGCCTCTGAATCCGGCATTAACTTTCGTATCCTCCGCATTGTCGCCGTTAATGCGGCGCTTTTGCTTGTTGCGACGCGACCTGCCATTGCTGTCCTTGGTATCCGAATTACCAGGGCTCTTGGTCATATTATTACTACGAGCTAGCCACTTGTCTTTTCCCATAAAAGCGGGTCATGAGTGTTGTGAGGGCTGCCATGGATTTCGCTTTTCTTGTCCCAGTGCCGGGCAAGCCACTCGTCGCGGATGTTATGTTTGAAGGCTGCAAGGGCCTCTGCGTCCGGACAATCGACTATTTGATTTTTCTTGGTTAGGAACCGTGTCCGTAATTGTCGGCCGATTCCTCCGCTCTCAATTATGTGGCTTAGGTCATCGGCGTCTGGTGGTCGCACATAGGTGCCCTGGAAATTGTCGAGGAATGCGGCTTCCAGGTCCTCCCAACAACCAATTGACTCTGCTGGCAAGCTGTTAAGCCAATGCCGAGCTGGTCCTTTAAGCTTGAGGGGGAGGTATTTGATGGCGTGTAGATCATCACCGCGGGCCTGTGGATATGAAGGAGATAATCCTCGATCCACACCGCAGGATCTGTTGTGCCATCGTATGATTCGATGTTTACGTGTTTGAAACCCTTAGGGATTTGATGATCCATTACTTCATCTGTGAAGAAAAGTGGGTGTGCGGCGCCTCTGTACTGGGCTATATCACGACATAGCTCAAATGAGCTTTGTCAACTGTGTTCGGCCCGGCCGGATTTGCTATATCTGGCATGACGGTTATCGTCACGTGTCGTGGGGCGCCCACGCGATCCGTAGATCGATCTTGTTTGCCTTGCCTTGTCCTCCAATATATCTCGCAGGTCTGGCGCATTTCCCCATGCCTTGGTTTTCTTTGAGCGACGCCGGGGTGCGGCTTGAGTGGAGGGCCGAGAGGCCTCTCTGTCGCGGCCACGAGGTGGACGGTCGGCCGGATCATGCACTGGTGATGTAGGTTTAGGTGCTTCCTCCTCTAATCGGGGTAGCAGCCTGCATTTTGGGTAGCTCTTGGAGGGGCGTTCGAGTTCGTACTCTTCAGCCGCAAGGACTTCAGTCCATCTGTCGGCTAGCAAGTCTTGGTCAGCTCTAAGCTGTTGCTGCTTTTTCTTGAGGCTGCTCGCCGTGGCCATAAGCCTGCATTTGAAACACTCTTGTTTGAAGGGATCCTCAGGCATGACAAATTCGTCATCGTCGAGGCTTGCCTCGTCTTCGGAGGGAGGCATGTAATTAGCGTCCTCTACCTCTCCGTCTGCCGCTCTCTCATGAGGGCTGGCTTCTCCATCCTCCTGTGTTGAATCCTGCCGGAGGGTTGTCTTGACCTTTATGGGTGTTATTATCTCCCGTGCCGGAATCGCCATTTTTGTTTTGGCGGGATTTAGAGCGGCGCCGCTGACGTCGGCGCTTAGGTTGCTTCTTGGAGGGGTCATCCTCCGTTGTTCCATCGCCATTCCCTTCTTTTGGGGTGTCCACCATGTATATGTCATATGACGAGGTGGCCTTCCAGTGCCCTATAGGCGCTGGTTCTTGGTCGTCTCCTTCATCGGCGTCCATACCGTCGATGTCTTCGGAGTCGAAGTCGAGCATGTCGGTTAAATCATCGACAGTGGCTACGAAGTGGGTGGTGGGTGGGCTTTGAATTTCTTCGCCGTCCGCATCCCAGCCTTGTTGACCATAGTCCGGCCAGGGCTCTCCTGATAAAGAGAGAGACTTTAGTGAATTCAGAATGTCGCCGAAGGGCGAGTGCTGAAAGATGTCCGCAGCGGCAAACTCCATGATCGGCGCCCAATCGGATTCCATTGGCAGGGGCGCGGAAGGTTCGGAGTCCGGAGAGGAGTCCGACACCTTGGAGTCGCGAGCTTCGCAAAGGACAAGGCTGGTATTCGGCTCGATCGCCGTAGAGATTGCGGCCCCCGAGACGGTGTCCAGCCACCCGTCCTCGATCGGCGCGGTCGGCTCCGAACTAAGGGTCGGGCGACATCGTGCGACTGCGCAGGCACCGTCGCGGCAGAGCTATATCATGCCCATCATGACAGTGCGGCGCGCTTGGCTGTGGCTCGAACCCGTCGAAGATCAAGTCTCCGCGGACGTCAGCCGTGTAGTTCAAACTTCCAAATCTAACCTGATGGCCAGGGGCGTAGCTTTCGATCTGCTCCAGATGGCTGCTTAATTGCCCGCAGCAAAGCCGCCGAATCGAAGATCTGTCCGGGGAGAAAAGTCTCACCCTGGACCGCGTTGTTGTTGATGATCGGAGGAGCCATCGGGCCTAAAGATGACGACACAGAGGAACTCTCAATGAAAGCACCAATGTCGGTGTCAAAACCGGCGGATCTCGGGTAGGGGGTCCCGAACTGTGCGTCTAGGCTGATGGTAACAGGAGACAAGGGACACGATGTTTTTACCCAGGTTCGGGCCCTCTCGATGGAGGTAAAACCCTACTCCTGCTTGATTAATATTGATGATATGGGTAGTACAAGAGTAGATCTACCACGAGATCAGAGAGGCTAAACCCTAGAAGCTAGCCTATGGTATGATTGTTGTTCGTCCTATGGAATAAAACCCTCCGGTTTATATAGACACCGGAGAGGGTTAGGGTTACATAGAGTCGGTTACAAATGGGAGGAGATCTACATATCCGTATCGCCAAGCTTGCCTTCCATGCCAAGGAAAGTCCTATCCGGACACGGGACGAAGTCTTCAATCTTGTATCTTCATAGTCCAGGAGTCCGGCCAAAGGTTATAGTCCGGCCATCCGGACACCCCCTAATCCAGGACTCCCTCAGAAGCCATCTAGCTAATAACTATGGACCCGAAGGTCTAAGGTAAACTACTCACACATCATCGGAGAGGCTATGGTGTTGGTGTAGAAGCCCTCCGTGATCGATGCCCCCTCCGGCGGAGCGCCGGAAAAGGCCCCAAGATGGGATCTCATGGGTACATAAGTTTGCGGCGGTGGAATTAGGGTTTTGGCTCCGTATCTGATGTATTCGGGGTACGTAGGTATATATAGGAGGAAGAAGTAGGTCGGTGGAGCTACGAGGGGCCCACAAGGGTGGAGGGCGTGCCCAGGGGGTAGGCGCGCCCCCTGCCTCATGGCCTGCCCGTTGATTGCTTGACGTCCACTCCAAGTCCTCTGAATCACGTTTGTTCCAAAAATCACGTTCCCGAAGATTTCATTCCGTTTGGACTCCGTTTGGTATTCCTTTTCTGCGAAACACTGAAATAGGCAAAAAAACAGCAATTTGGCTGGGCCTCCGGTTAATAGGTTAGTCCCAAAATTAATATAAAAGTGTATAATAAAGCCCATTAAACGTCCAAAACAGAATATATAATAGCATTGAACAATAAAAAATTATAGATACGTTGGAGACGTATCAAGCATCCCCAAGCTTAATTCTTGCTCGTCCTCGAGTAGGTAAATGATAAAAACAGAATTTTTGATGCGGAATGCTACTTAGCATAATTTTCAATGTAATTATCTTAATTGTGGCATGAATATTCAGATCCAAAAGATTCAAGATAAAATTTTAATATTGACATAAAAATAATAATACTTCAAGCATACTAACAAAGCAATCATGTCTTCTCAAAATAACATGGCCAAAGAAAGTTATCCCTATAAAATCATATAGTCTGGCTATGTTCTATCTTCATCACACAAAGTATTTAATCATGCACAACCCCGATGACAAGCCAAGCAATTGTGTCATACTTTTGATGTTCTCAAACTTTTTCAATCTTCACGCAATACATGAGCGTGAGCCATGGACATAGCACTATATGTGGAATAGAATGATGGTTGTGGAGAAGACAAAAAAGAAGAAGATGGTCTCACATCAACTAGGCGTATCAATGGGCTATGGATATGCCCATCAATAGATATCTATGTGAGTGAGTAGGGATTGCCATGCAACGGATGCACTAGAGCTATAAGTGTATGAAAGCTCAACAAAAGAAACTAAGTGGGTGTGCATCCAACTCGCTTGCTCACGAAGACCTAGGGCATTTTGAGGAAGCCCATCATTGGAATATACAAGCCAAGTTCTATAATGTAAAATTCCCACTAGTATATGAAAGTGGCAACATAGGAGACTCTCTATCATGAAGATCATGGTGCTACTTTGAAGCACAAGTGTGGTAAAATGATAGTAACATTGTCCCTTCTCTCTTTTTCTCTCATTTTTTTATTCGGGCCTTTTCTCCTTTTTATGGCCTCTTTTTTTCTTTTTTTATTTCGTCCAGAGTCTCATCCCGACTTGTGGGGGAATCATGGTCTCCATCATCCTTTCCTCACTGGGACATTGCTCTAATAATGATGATCATCACACTTTTATTTACTTACAACTCAAGAATTACAACTCATTACTTAGAACAAAAATATGACTCTATGTGAATGCCTCTGGCGGAGTACCGGGATATGCAATGAATCAAGAGTGACATGTATGAAAATTATGAACGGTGGCTTTGCGACAAATACGATGTCAACTACAAGATCATGCAAAGCAATATGACAATGATGAAGCGTGTCATAGTATACAGAACGGTGGTAAGTTGCATGGCAATATATCTCGGAATGGCTATGGAAATGCCATAATAGGTAGGTATGGTGGCTGTTTTGAGGAAGATAATGGTGGGTGTATGGTACCGGTGAAAGTTGCGCGATACTATAGAGGCTATCAATGGTGGAAGGGTGAGAGTGCGTATAATCCATGGACTCAACATTAGTCATAAAGAACTCACATACTTATTGCAAAAATCTGTTAGTTATCGAAACAAAGTACTATGCGCATGCTCCTAGGGGGGTAGATTGGTAGGAAAAGACCATCGCTCGTCCCCGACCGCCACTCATAAGGAAGACAATCAATAAATAAATCATGCTCCGACTTCATCACATAACGGTTCATCATACGTGCATGCTATGGGAATCACAAACTTTAGAACAAGTATTTCTCAAATTCACAACTACTCAACTAGCATGACTCTAATATCACCATCTTCGTATCTCAAAACAATTGTCAAGTATCAAACTTCTCTTAGTATTCAATGCACTTATAAGAAAGTTTTTACTAATCTTGGATGCCTATCATATTAGGACTAATTTCACAACTTAAGAAAATTACCATGCTGTTTTGTAGGACTCTCAAAATAATATAAGTGAAGCATGAGATAACAATAATTTCTATAAAATAAAACCACCACCGTGCTCTAGAAGATATAAGTGAAGCACTAGAGCAAAAACTATATAGCTCAAAAGATATAAGTGAAGCACATAGAGTATTCTAATAAATTCTGAATCATGTGTGTCTCTCTCAAAAGGTGTGTACAGCAAGGATGATTGTGGTAAACTAAAAAGCAAAGACTCAAATCATACAAGACACTCCAAGCAAAACACATATCATGTGGTGAATAAAAATATAGTCCCAAGTAAAGTTACCGATAGACGAAGACGAAAGAGGGGATGTCTTCCGGGGCATCCCAAAGCTTAGGATTTTGGTTGTCCTTGAATTTTACCTTGGGGTGCCTTGGGCATCCCCAAGGTTAGGCTCTTTCAATCCTTGTTCCATAATCGATCAAGTCTTTACCCAAAACTTGAAAACTTCACAACACAAAACTTAACAGAAAATCTCGTGAGCTCCGTTAGCGAAAGAAAACAAAACACCACTTCAAGGTACTGTAATGAACTCATTATTTATTTATATTGGTGTTAAACCTACTGTATTACAACTTCTCTATGGTTTATAAACTCTTTTACTAGCCATAGATTCATCAAAATAAGCAAACAACACATGAAAAAACAGAATCTGTCAAAAACAGAACAGTAGGTAGTAATCTGTATCTAATGCAAACTTCTGTAACTCAAAAAATTCTACCAAAATAGGATGACCTAAATAATTTGTTTATTGATCTACTGCAATTGGAATCAGTATTTTATCACGTTCTGGTGATTTTAAACAATTGTTTTCGTGAACAGAAAGTTTCTGGAATTTTCAGCAAGATCAAATAACTATCATCCAACAAGATCCTATAGGTCTCACTTGGCACAAACACTAATTAAATCATAAAAACACATCTAACCAGAGGCTAGATCAAAGATTTATTACTAAACAGAAATAAAAAGCAAGAAAGTTAAAATAAAATTGGGTTGCCTCCCAACAAGCGCTATCGTTTAACGCCCCTAGCTAGGCATAAAAGCAAGGATAGATCTAAGTATTGTCATCTTCGGTAGGTAATCCATAAATAAGACACCTATAACCCCTAGGAGTTTCTTTATTTTTATTCATTATCAAACTCCTAGGCACAAAATCGAGAAAATCATTTGTAGCAAAAGGTTCCTTAAGGATAGCAAGAAAGTTGGGGTGAACACTTATGGATTTGAGATCCGCATCTTCCTTACTAGAAGTTTCACCCTTATTTTTAGGAACATACATTAATTTGGCAATGTTAGCATTAGAAGGAGTGTTTTTCATGGAATAAAAGGGAGACCCTAGGTTGGTAATAATATCCTCAATTTTATCAATTCTAGAGGAATCTTGATCTATCTTTTCATTAATCATAGGTTCCTTTTATTTAAAAAACTTAAGTGCAACTCCTACCTTAGATCTGTATTGGGTAATTTGGTTGTGGATCTTCTATCCAAATAATAAACTCTATGGTGGCAACTTTATTTTCAATAATTTCAAGCCGTTGCATCACATGTTCCAAAGTTAAAGTAGTTCCATTAACCAAAAAAGGTGGAGGGCCAAACAAATCTATCATAGCATTATAACAATCAAAAGTACGGCTACCCAAGAAATTTCCTCTGGTAATGGTATCACGAATATATCTATTCCAAGGAGTGATGCCTATATAAAAATTGCGAAGAAGAATGGAAGTAGATTGCTTCCTAGTAGATCTATTTTGCGCATTGCAAATTCTGTACCAAGCATCTTTTAGATTTTCTCCCTCCCTTTGTTTAAAATTAGGAACTTCATTCTCGGGAGACAAAGGAATAGATAAAGGACTAGCCATAACGACGAAGCAAGCGAAAAAGAGGCGAACGGAAAGAGAGGGCGAATAAAAAGGCAAGGGTGAAGTGAGGGAGAGGAAAACGAGAGGCGAATGGCAAATAATGTAATGCGAGGGATAAGAGTTTGTGATGGGTACTTGGTATGTCTTGACTTGTGTGTAGACTCCCCGGCAACGGCGCCAGAAATGGCTAGTTGTTGGGAAATCAAATCTTAACTTGTCTTGGCGTAAGCCTCCCCGGCTACGGCGCCAGAAATCCATCTTGCTACCTCTTGAGCACTACATTGGTTTTCCCTTGAAGAGGAAAGGGTGATGCCGTAAAGTAGTGTAAGTATTTCCCTCAGTTTTTGAGAACCAAGGTATCAATCCAGTAGGAGACCACGCTCAATTCCCACGCACCTACACAAACAAATAAGAACCTTGCAACCAACGCGATAAAGGGGTTGTCAATCCCTTCACGGCCACTTGCAAAAGTGAGATCTTATAGAGATGATAAGATAATATTTTTGGTATTTTTATGATAAAGACTAAAAGTAAAGAAAGCAAAATAAACAGTAATAGAAATAGCTTGTTGACGGGAGATTAATATGATGGAAAATAGACCCGGGGGCCATAGGTTTCACTAGTGGCTTCTCTCAAGATAGCATAAGTATTACGGTGGGTAAACAAATTACTGTCGAGCAATTGTTAGAATTGAGCATAGTTATGAGAATATCTAGGTATGATCATGTATATAGGCATCACGTCCGTGACAAGTAGACCGACTCCTGCCTGCATCTACTACTATTACCCCACACATCGACCGCTATCCAAAGATGCATCTAGAGTATTAAGTTCATAAGAACGAGTAACGCTTTAAGCAAGATGACATGATGTAGAGGGATAAACTCATGCAATATGATATAAACCCCATCTTTTTATCCTCGATGGCAACAATACAATACGTGTCGTTTCCCCTACTGTGACTGGGATCAAGCACCGCAAGATTGAACCCAAAGCTAAGCAATTCTCCTATTGCAAGAAAGATCAATCTAGTAGGCTAAACCAAACTGATAATTCGAAGAGACTTGATATCCAATCATACATAAAGAATTCAGAGAAGATTCAAATATTGTTCATAGATAATCTTGATCATAAACCCACAATTCATCGGATCTCGACAAACACACCGCAAAAGAAGATTACATCGAATAGGTCTCCAAGAGAATTGATGAGAACTTTGCATTGAGATCCAAAGAGAGAGAAGAAGCCATCTAGCTAATAACTATGGACCCGAAGGTCTGAGGTAAACTACTCACACATCATCGGAGAGGCTATGGTGTTGATGTAGAAGCCCTCCGTGATCGATGCCCCCTCCGGCGGAGCGCCGGAAAAGGCCCCAAGATGGGATCTCACGGGTACAGAAGATTGCGGCGGTGGGATTAGGGTTTTGGCTCCGTATCTTATGTATTCGGGGTACGTAGGTATATATAGGAGGAAGAAGTAGGTCGGTGGAGCTACGAGGAGCCCACGAGGGTGGAGGGCGCGCCCCTGCCTCGTGGCCTCCTCGTGATTGCTTGACGCCCACTCCAAGTCCTCTAGAGAAAGTTCTACTATTGCTAACGCTCCAACTGAATAAGAAATATGATTTTTTTAATTGAAGAAGAAGCCAGTTTCTAGAAGGAATACAGAATAATATTTTGGATTATTTACTTGAGGTATTTCCATGACTTCATTCTTTATTTTCTCATCCCTCATTATTGGTACTATATAATGGCAATTTGGGACGTTGCAACATAAAGTTTGGGCAAAGTCTCTACTTTTTACCAGGCTATCCACCATCTACACAGCAGGATTCACAAAGACATGTGGATGCTAGCAAAGTGATAAAATTTGGATGTTTTTGGAAATATAGCATCACAGGCCCAGTAAGGGAAAAGCCAACATCATGAAGAATGCATTACGATAATGATTTTACCTTGGGGTTATAATCTGCATTATGCGCCTAGGGAGCTATTTGCTTTCAAGTCCAATTCACAATCCAGGCGGACCGTCGACACAATATTCTTGTCATCAAATCAGACACCAGAAAGCAGAGTACACCCAGGAGAAATCAGACTAGGAAATAGCTCTGGCTCATACTGTCAAGTAACCATATAAAATATCATTTCCAACACAAGGAAAGAGATAAGTTCTAGGAAAGAAAGAATAAAAATATCATACATGATAAAATAGTGCTGAGAGAACAGATTTCAACTTAGTAACTTACACTTCAGAAAGCCGTGAAAATATGTGAGACCCAAGCCTGATAGCTTCTTGATGTAATGGTTCTTGTGTTTGTCCTTCCATTCAAGACAAATATACCTGGTCAAAAACCTAATGGTTGAAAAACATATGTATCGATGAATTAGTGAAACAAAGTTGTATCACTGATGCTGTGTTTTTCATTGAAGCAAAATATGACAATGTACTAATCTAATAGTGCAGATGTAGATTATCTCGACTAACCTGATCGCATGCTTCAAAGTTAGATTTTGGTCCAGTATATATTTAATGTGTACAGTTCACAGAAATAATAATGGTTTATTTTATTTCACAAGCACCAACAGACCATGACGCTTGAAGATACGGAGGCTACAAATCTGTGCCGATCCCTCTTGGTGATAACTCTAGCCGAGCCCCTTGGTGACATTCCTAATCTTGAGCATCCTTCCTAATGACTCCAGGTTAGTGCTGTAATTATGCAGCATAATTTCTTGTTGTTGATCGATTGGGGCATACATATAGTTGATACGGCTTTTTCATCGTTAAATTTTTGCTGCAGAAATACAAAATTATATACAAATCAGAACTAACATCACAACATGTTCTTAAACACAATGGTGTTAGCACACAAAATCTAGCTAACAACAGGAACTACGGTTTTAACCCAGGCTATTAACTAAGGTAAGGGAGAGAATTTACGGAAATTACCTCTTGTGCAAGTAGTACATGTGCTTTCAAGAGGAGCCAACCATGCGCCAACCATGCTTCAAGTGATACACAGGCAAATCCCACGCCTCGATTCCTCTTACTTCATCAGCTCACTTGAGTAATGCCCTGCTTGTTTAGCAAATAAAATTTAGTTGTGTCCGAAGATGATACATAGCTGTCTATTATATCATGAAGAGCATGGCTCCAATGTATTTCTGTACTTATGTCTAGCTTCAACAGATGACATCGCTAATACTGAACCTTTCTTTTTCCAGATAATGCATCCAGATGTCTCGATTCATATGCTTATGTATATCCTTGAATCCATTTTAGTCAAACATTGTGATCAATAGCTCACAAGAAAAAGAACATTGTACAAGAGAAGAGGCATATGTTAAACAACCGATACCACATTGTATTCTCCAAAATATGAAAGTATGAAAAGAAGTATTCTACACTTTGGAAATTCAGAGATTAATTGGCTACATTGTGCATTACCTATCGGCCGGGTGGCCTCGTCATGGAGATCGACGAGGCAGCAGCTGCGGATCGTTTCAATAGCTTGAGGGGGTAGAAGACCGGCTCGACTTAAGGGCTCCGTGGTCTTCCCACCCACATCCGGACGGCACAGCCACGTTGCTTCATGTACGGAGAGCCGTGAGCCTCTTCAAGAATCTACCATCCGTTCTCTGCCCAGATGCTGCATCGGGCAAGGCTGCGGGATTGATGCCGACGGCGGCGCGAGATGTTGACGGGAGAGAAGGAGGCGGCGGACGCTGTCATGGGCGTAGGGATCCACAAGGAGCTTGACGTGAGGCAACACTCAAGCGGGAGGGAAGGATCGGCGACGCCTGCCGATGGGAGGGGCGCCATCGACCGAGGCAGTGGAGGAGAGAGGAGAGGAACTACTACTGCCGTCGGTGCATCGAGGATAAGCATGCTGTTTTAGGGATAAGACTTTAGAGGTAAGGCTGTGTGGGTGGAAAAAGTTTGGTTTGTTCCACTTTTGTTTATATATGTTTAATATTAATATATAAAATATTTTTATACAAAACTAAAAAATTTAAACACAGGAATTTTGTAGATCTGAACGGATCCTTTGCCATCCGATCTGAATCCTATGTTGGTTGTACGTCCGTAATTGCCTTTTCATTCTTTGTTTGCTTATGTCCACACTAATCCAGTGATCGCCCGCACTCCCGGCAAATTCCTTTATTGCCCGCACTGATTTTTAATGATTGATGGCGGTAAACAAAGGTGGGATTGAAAAATATGTCGCGAACAAGGGACTAGAACCCACGATCCATCAGACTGCAATTGAGGGCACAACCATCTCAGCCAACTTAACTTTCAATTTGTTCAACACTTGTGCTTTTGAATTGGGAGTCTCCAAGTTTTGATTCAATTTATTAGAATGATTGCTACTATCTGCTTGATGAATGGAATGTGAAGATTATATAAAACAGTAGGATTTTTAGTTTGTATGCTCGCCCAGAACTGAGTTTTTACAGGTTTCATGATACAGTAATTGTGCAAATGTGTTGACTTTCTAATTACTTTTGTAGTGCCATTTAATTGTTAAATTTTCTATTGGGCATGCTTCTCAGATCCAAGGCATGGAAAACTCCAAGGAGTTTGGTCGACAAGCTGTTCGGGATATGTCGATAGGCAGAGGAACATTGAGCCGGATGAAGGCACAAGGATCGCTTAAAGAGGTCTAGACGGAGATTACTGACCACATCTTGACTAAGCTATGTTCAGTTTAAGTCAATCTAACATACTGATAAATTTTTTCCTTTGGGTGTCTCACATTAACAGTGGAACATGAACATTGATGGGATGCTCACAAAAGATGAGAGGTCAAGAAGGTGGCTACAAATGATCACAGAGAAGACTACTGCTGGTCTGCCTTCCCCGCCTTTTAAATATGTTCACGCTCTGACATCAATCTATCGATATTGTTTGGGATATTTTTCCGGCCTTTTGATCAATTAATGTCTTTAGAAAAAAGATAGATAATTAGAGTATATATATATCTCACAAATTTTTAAAGTATATATATAATTATATATTAAACATGGTTCATACAAATAAATATTTTTATACTTATTAAATATATTGGGAGTATCACAAGAAAAATTGAGAGAAGAAGTCAATATACTTGGTTTATGTTGGTTTGCTTGCATGTTCTTATCTTTTGTTGGACAATTTTCCATAGCATACATAAATAATTTAAAATGATTTGAGAAAGTTTAGATGACTACTTATTTATATATGAACATTATTGTTGGTTGTTTTCCCCACGAGAAATGCAACATCTTTTTTAATAATATGAAAAGGCTTTTTTACAAAATAAAACAGTTGTGTTAGTTTCACTTTATTTTTATTATACATTATATAGTTTTATTTATATGATGCAAGAAAATTTCATTTATATTTCATCGAGATAGAAAGTGATACATGATAATACAAAAGGTGTATTTTTATATTTTTTTAGAATATAGGAGACATAGATATGAATTTTGGAGATGCACAAAAGAATCCATCGATAAAGGTTCCAAGCGACGTCGTTGAAAAGGGCCAAAATTCACGAGTTTTTACAACATAATGATGTGAAAGCGTGATATCTCATAAAGACCAAAAAAGATGCCAATTTAAATGTCATCGTGACAAGGTATTTTTCATATTATTATTGATCTTTCCTTTGTCATATTTTTTGTATTCAACTAATTTGGCTCATTTTGTTTACTAATTTGGCTCATTTTGTATCATGTCGACAAACTATGTTTGTATCCCTAGAGATATTACGCCAATCAAATAATCATGTCTCTTCCCAAGAAAACCAAGTTCGTGGATATTGCAAGTGAAGTGGACTTCAATTATTAATTAATTGTGTCCGTGTTATATTGTCTCGATGTGTAAAATTTAACATGCATTATCTTTATATAACTCTTACAAAATATTTCAAGAGCCCGTGGCAACGCACGGGCATTCGACTAGTTAAAGGTAATAGCCGTGGTTACCCATGGGTTTATTGTTGCTACTTGGTAGACTTCGGAAGGCTACGAGTGTTCGCTTCTCGTGATATTATTTGATGCGAAAGTCTCAAGATTGTTAATACCAGACGGTATCCCTCGGTCGGTGCTCTAGAGCTAGAAGTCGCCACTTTGGCCACCGCCGTAGTATCCAACATGCTCTAAGGCTATGAGTTGGAGTGGCGCCTGACTATGAATTTTAAAGGGTCCATTGAGCCATCCCTCCCAGACGGTTCCATGCCCTATAGAGGGTTTTTGCTTTTCGGTATTTAACCTGTGCTCGCGATGATGCACCCTTTATTTCGGACCGTTGTATTTAAGGCCGGATTGTCCCAAAATCTTGCTTCGTTTTCCAGCGCTTTCCATCGTGACAAGATTTTCAGATTATGGACGCCAAGTCGGCAAAGCGTAATGTCATGGCGACTTATAGCGTTGAGGATCCGGTTGTCAGTGCAATTATTGCGAAGAATGAGATTGCGACTGCCAGCAATCCTTTATCATGTTCATAACCAGAGGAATCTGCCCAAAGAATGGTGTATCGCTTCGGCTCTTGCGAATTTGAGATAGGTCGCTATGTTTGGGTAAGGTGTGGAATTAAATCCAAACCCTTCCATCTCGAGACTTAGGCCAATGAGCTTCAAACTTGGAAGCTTGATTCTTGGATGTTGTCCAATGAATCTAGCCTTCATTTCGACTTTAGGTCCGGCTTGATCGACGCCCTCTCCTCCGGGAATCCAGATGGAGGATCGAATCCTGACGTAGCTATCCTTAAGATAGAAGAAGGGTCGCTTTATTGTTCCTCTACCACAACAACATGGTGGGTAACCTCGTAGAGTTAATCTCTCGATCGTGTTTAGCCCAATCGATCATAGTCTCAGAAGCGATTCGGCTACGATCCAAGAGCTCAGGAAGAGAGCTCCATCGGATCTAATCGCTTCTACGAAGTTCAGTTAACGGAAGATTGCCGATGACCCGAGAAGTCGCTACATGCAACCGGTCAGCGGTCATAAGAAAACCGCTTAGCCGGAGAGTTTGCCGATACCAAAGCTTTTAGCAACAAAGGCTGCTTTTAAAGACGGATGAGGCATCCTTCCGACGGCGACGACATAGAGGAACTCTCAATGAAAGCACCAATGTTTGTCAAACCGCGGATCTCGGTAGGGGTCCCGAACTGCGCGCCTAGGCGGATGGCAGGAGACAAGGGACGATGTTTTTACCTGTGTTCGCCTCTCGATGGAGGTAAAACCCTACTCCCGCTGATTAATATTGATGATATGGGTACAAGAGTAGATCTACCACGAGATCGAGGCTAAACCCTAAGCTAGCCTATGATATGATTGTTGTTCGCCCCACGGACTAAAACCTCCGCTTATATAGCACCAGAGGTTAGGGTTACACAGTAGTCTGCATACAATGGTAGGAGATCTACATATCCAGACGCCAAGCTTGCCTCCACGCCAAGGAAAGTCCCATCCTATTACACGGATGAAGTCTTCAATCTTGTATCTTCATAGTCCAGAGTCCCGCTAAAGGTCATAGTCCCTTATCCCGACACCCCTAATCCGGACTCCTCGTTCTTTCCATGGTCACAACCTTGCTTCAGTCAAAAAACAAGCAAAGGGCGTATGTGTATTGATTACACTAGCCTCAACAAAGCATGCCCTAAGGACCCGCTCACTTGCCAAGGATCGACTAAGGATAGACCACACCAGATGCGAGTCAGCCGAGTTTTTTGATGCATATTCAGATATCACCGTCAAGTCGAACCCGATCGACAGATCGAAGAACCTTCATCACGCCATTTGGAGCCTTCGCTTTGACCATGACGCTCGGCTTGAGGAATGCTTACCACATTTCAATGTTGCATGCGGCGCCTCCTCGCAACAGCATGTAAACGCCACGCCACGGACGATGTGGTGAAGACGAGAAGCGTGAATGTCATAGAAGACCTCAAGGAGACCTTTTGAGAACTTGCGCCGATTTCAAATCAAGCTCAACCCAGAAATGCGCCTTCAGAGTAACAACCGCCATCTTCTTGGCTTCCCGTCTCGTAACGCCGACATAGAGTGCAACCTGCGGAAGATCAAGGCCATCGAGAGGATGGAAGTACCCACCTACCGGACGTGCGTAAGTTCACCGGCCGCTGGCATCCATCACCGATTCATCACGCACTGCGAGAAGGCTCTTCCCCGCATCAAATTTCATGAAGAAGACCACTTTTCGAGTGGAATGACAAGGCGGACGAAGCTTTTCTCCAAATTTCAAGATGTTGATCACTCCACCGTCTCCGGCGGTTCGACCCTAAGGAGCCCATGCCCTTCACATCGCCGCCACCACCGAAAGTGGTTAGCACAATCATCGTGGTAGAGCGCAAGGAGGCAAGGCACTACCATCCAGAGAACAAGATATTATTTGAGTGAAGATCACGACTCCAAGCGTAACTACCCCACTACCGTAAGATGTGCTACGGCAGCACTTTACGCCAAAAAATTGAAGTCGTATTTCAAGAGCACCGATCACCGTGGTCCGCATACCCACTAGCCGAGATCTGGTCGAGATGCTTCGGGTCGAAAGGGCCAAGGGGCCATCGATCGGCCCTACACCATCTACTACCGCCTCGCACCGCCATCAAGTCACAAGCGCCGTCGATTTCGCCGACCGGGCCGACACTCAAGATCTCGCCGCCATACCGACTCCACCTATCATGATGCATTTTGATGGTTCCAAATGCACACCCTTTGGGAGCCAGATCGCCCTCACCTCTCCCAAAGGCGACAAGCTCAAGTATGTGTCGAATCCATTTTGCCGCTTCCAACAATGTCACCAATACGGCACTCATTCACTGCCCCAGATGTTAAAGAACTCTCAGATTCACGGATCCTCGTGCTATGGTGACTCGACTTGGTGGTCCATTATGTCGTCAGCGATCGACGCCAAAGATGCAACATGGCAAGCTACCACTTCCTCAGACAAAGAACTCGCGGATATTTTGAGGGTCATGAAGTTTCTCCATGTGCCAAGAAACGACAACGAGCAAGCAGACGCCTGCACGAATCGACTCCACCCGCCAGCATTACCAACTGTATCGCTTCTTCAGCCTCGCCCGGCTGCTTCATCGCTAGAGTTTGATTCTATTCGGCTGCCTCCCCGGCAATGGATCCAACTCTCGAGCTCCAAAGAATGCTGCGGAGTTCGCGACAACAAGTAGGGCCGGCACGTGACTGCCCGGGATCGCAGCTGCCAAATGAGACTTCAGAGTCTTACCGGGATCATACACTGGCCCTGTGGACTTCATCGACCAAAGAAGCTATCCGACTCCAACCCGCCACCTCCCGCCCACCTTTCGCCCAAGTCGCAATTCTAATCAGCCATGTAAATCACAAGACCTTCATGGGCCCAACCATCCTCAACCGGTGAACAAAGAGTCGCTAACCGATGAGATCTCGCCGGCAAGTACAAAGGTCGGCAAGAGTATACACCATAGTCAAGAGAACTTGTCAGCGCAGGTCACCGGTGTTCACCAGATCAAGGGAGCCGAGCAAGGCCAAACAATTTCAAAGACATTCATCAAGGCGAATGTGGCTACCACGCGGCTTCAAGAGCACTTGTCGCGAAAGCTTCCGCCATGGTTTCTTCCGCCGATCGCTTTAGAAGACGCCAAGGACTTGGTCCAAAATGCAGGTGCTGAAGTTCGCTCAAAGCCACATCACGGCCAGACTCAATACTATCCCCATTGCTCGCCCTTTGTCGCTTGGGGCCCGGACATGGTAGGACCATTCAAGACGGCGCAAGGCGGCTCGACTCACTTACTTGTCGCAGGGACAAGTTCACCAAGTGGATAGAGGCCAAACCAATCAAGAAGTTGAATCCGATCCGACCGACTTTCATCTCCGACATCACAACCGTACCAGATACCACATCATCATCACAACAACAACACAAACTTTGCTAAGGGTGCCTTGGCCCGCTTTCATGTGGCGTACCGATCGACTTAGGTCCGCTGCCCATCCGGCAATAAACCAAGTAGAGCGAGCAAAGGCCTCATCTTGTTCAAGATCAAGCCTCGATCGTCGAGCCTTTAAAGCGTCTCGCAATACCGTCATTGGCCGCCACCGCCCCTCTGAGCTCGTGCATAACTCCAAAGTCAACCGGCCACCCTTCTTCCTCGCTTACGCGGTCAAGCCGCCATCCCAACGGACATAGAATTCGACCCTCGAGTCACCATGTACACCAAAGACAAGGCAGAGAAGATGTCAAGACGGCCGATTCATCGGAGGAGGGCTCACTGTTAACTCAAATTATCCAGCCGCTTACCAAACAGAAGTCCATACGATACTACAATCAAGGTCAAGACGAGATCTTTCCAAGAAGGAGACAGTTCACCGATCCAAATAATACCGCCAAAGACAAGCTTTCAACGCCTGGGAAGGCCCTTCATCATCAAGCAAGTAATAACGATTTACTAACCGATCGACGCCAAGCCCTCGAGCACGCAAGAGGATGACTCCAAGGAGACGCGAGGTTATGGAATGCAAATCCTCCAAGATTTTACTTGATGCAAAGATACCACGCTACCTTTTGTATTAGCATTTAAGATCCGGCCCCGAGAAGAGCCTTGGCCTCTTTGTAACGCCTGATCCAACGCCAGTGTCCGCTATTCGCTTATTGCTACTCATGTCATGTTTATGTGTTGTATTTTGCCATGTCATCATGTGCATCTCATTTTGCATATGTGTTCGCCTCATGCATCCGAGCATTTTCCCCGCTGTCCGCTTTCGTGATCCGACACTCCTATGTCCTCCGGCCTTTTGCTTTTTTTCGTGAGAGGGTGCCAAACTTTCTCGTATGGATCAATGTTTCCAAGCGGCCTTGGTACACCACCGTAGAGATCACAAGTTTCTGCTCCATTTGAGGTCGCTTGATGCTCCAACTAACCGGTAGCAGAAAGGCCTCTTGTGTGCAGCCCAACACCCTCCAAAGTGGCCCAATAACCCATCCAAAACCCTCCATGATCTCCGCTGCTCGATCATGATCGATAGGTGAAAACTGCACTCCATTTGGAGTCTCCTAGCTCCTACCTATAAATATGTGCACTTCGAAAATCCCGCAGACTAAACCCTAGAACTTCCTCTCCAAGGCCACGGACAAAACCTCGCCGCATGGACATGTCCGCCGCCAACCACGCGCCGGACCAATCCGGCGACGTCGTTGCCGCTGCCGCTTACGCCCAATCAAGGCTTTTGCCAGGCAGCCGCTGCTGGCTCTGGCTGCTCACATGTTTGCTGCCTCTGCTTCGGTTCACCACCACCAAGGCTGAAGGCCAAGGCTTATTCGCTGCTCGCCTGGGCCAAGGCCACCTTAAGGCCACGCTGGCCGCTTCTGCCGCTGTCTCACTGTCGAAGGCCACACAAGGCTTCACATGGCTGCTGCTTACCGGCGGATCCGCCTCGCTGCTTCCGGCCACTCTATCGTCTGTCCACCTTTCCGTTCTTCCGCTGCTCGCTTCACAACTCCTAAGATTCGGCAAGGTCCGGATCTAATCGATCCACCACCACTCATCCAACGCCGCCCCGCCACTTCGATCCTCCGTCTCCGCTTCCTCGCCCCGCTGACTTTTCGCGAGGGTAAAATTCTTCCAAGTCCCCGCCAGCATTTTATTGCCTCGCTCATCATGCCATATCTCCTAGCATACCGCTCCGCTTATGTATGATTTATAGAAATGTTCATCGTGGGATGCTCTTCATTTTGTTCCATTGTGTCATGTTCATTTGAGTTCATCTTGATGCCCTAATCATTGTTGCAAGAGTGTTATGTGATGTTGTTTGCTGTAGTTTATCAGAACATGCTCATTTGTCATTTTTGCATCTTTTTGTGTGATTTTCTTTGAGCATGAAGTCTACATGTGTTATGAGCTACAACATGCCACCTTTTGTCGTGGTGCAATCCACTCTTCATGATATGCCATGTGTTGATTGTTACAAGCATTGCAAACTAGGCTTCGTGATGTTGCTGATTTCAGGGACTTAGAATTTCACTGTCTTTTCCCTGCTGTTATTTTTATGCCATGTATTCATGTTGCTACAGTGAGATCCATGCCTCTTTGAGTATGTTCAATAAGGATGTTTTGGACATATGGATGTGCTCTATCCATCGATGCCTCTGCTCGCATTTATAGAGTGCTCTAGCATGTCTTAATCTTACACTACTTTTGCATAATATGTTCCTCGTGATTGTTTACATGTTAATCAATTTTGCCAAGGTTGTTATAGTTGATCCTTGCATGCTATGAGCTTGTTCTTGACATGCTTAGCTTCATGGACATGTCTTTATCCGATGCCATGCTTGTCTTGCCATGCAATGCCTTGTGGTGAGTGAATCGAGCTCGCAGTTGCCTTCATGTCATTGCTTATGCCATGCCTGCTTTTTCCGCCAATTCAACCTCGATAATAAACTTGCTATGTTTACATGGGTGCCATCATATCTTCAGGCTCTTTTTGGCTCATGGTAACTAATAGACTTTGGTTATATGCATTAGTAGATTCATGCCATGCCTTTGGTTGCCATGATAAGTTCCTCGTAAATATGTTGTTTGATAGCTCTAAACATTGCAACCTGATGTTATTTCCTGCCATGTCCGTGAATTCCCTGGCCCTGTGAACCTATTATTATTTGCAATTTTGCCATGTCTTTTTGAGCATGTTCTAGTAGTTTCGGAGATAGCTCAAGGTTCATGTATTGTTATGTTTTACCTGCACATCATGTCCATGCCTTTTGTTTTCATGTTGAGATCCTCAGAGCATGTTGTTTTGATGCTTGAATGTGCCTAGTTGCTGTTTTGGACAGATGCCCTTTAAACTTGTATTGTGTGTATGTGTTGATCCGCTGTCTTTTTGAGTGTGCTCTATATGGAACTTGCTTAGTTTTGTATGTAGTTTTATGTTACCTTGTTGCATCCATGTTTTGAGGTGTGTTTGATGTTTGAATGCATTTTGCACCAATGCCATGCTTATCTTGTTTTGCTCATATCTTATAGGTCAGAATCTCAATTAAATGAACTTTATATGTAACTTGACTAGAATTTTGTGAGATCATTTTGGTGCATTTTGCATCATTTTGGCTCCCAATTCAATGGGCCTGTCTTCCCCTCAAGACTCAACCAAGGAAGGCGCCTGCCGCTTCTGGGTCCGGATCGAGGAGCCAAGCTCCAGAGGCGCCAGGCCAAGCCGCTGGTGGAGAGACAAGGACGGTTACGGCCGGCTCGAGAACAGGCCCGCCACCACTTGTTTAGTCGGCCAAGACTGGTCTCACGGTCCTTCCGCTTGCGCCCTAGATGGCGGCGGTATGACGATCACGTCTCGGCATGGCGGTCGCCACCGTCTTCATGACTGCTGCTCACCACGGCCCCAGCCACGCCATGAACCCGGAGGTGGGGGGCTGAGTTCAGAGGAATAACAAACCGCCACGGCTTCTTTCACCGCGATTCATCATGGGCTTGCGGCCCGCCCGCCTGGGCGGCGACCTCCTTTCTCGGCCCGCCTCCAGAGGGCGGCCGCTCACGCTGCCCGCCTGCCTCCTGAGGTCGGCGGCTGGATCGATCCGCCGAGTAGGAGTGAGGTCTCCGCCACCCCACGATGGAGGCGGTCAACCTTATCAAGAGAGAGGGAGCCTTGTTGGGGAACGCTATGTAAAATAAATTTTTTACGGTTTCACCAAGATCAATCTATGAGTTCATCTAGCAACGAGAGAGAGGAGCATCTACATACCCTTGTAGATCGAGCGGAAGCGCTCAAGAGAACGGGTTGAGGAGTCGACTGCCGTGATCCAAATCATCGATGATGCTAGTGCTCAACGGACAAGACCTCCGCTCAACACACGCACGATTGAGGAAGACGCCTCCTTCTTGATCTAGCAAGGGGAAGGAGAGGTTGATGAAGATCCAAAGAAGACGATGGTGTGGTGGTGGATGCAAGAATGATCCTGCAGGCTTCGCCAAGCTTCTACGAGAGGGAGAGGTGTAGCGGGGAGAGGAGGCCAGCATGGGTGCGCTGCCTCCTCCCCGCTTTTTTATATAGGCCTCCTAGGGCGCTGCCCCAGGAGATGCAATCTCCGGGGGCAGGGGTGGCTTACCCCCTGCCGTGGAGGCGCCCCACCCCAGGGTTTCCAACCCAGGCTAGGGGGCCTCAGTGGGGCGCACCAGCCCACCAGTGGGCTTCCTCCCACTTCAGCCTGGGGGGCCTCCGGATAGCGGGCCCCACCCGATGGACCCTCAGGGTTCTTCCGGTGGTCCCTGACAATACCGGTGACTTCTAAACTTTCCGATGGCCGAACTGACTCTTCCTATATATAATTTTTACCTCCGACCATTCCTAACCTCGTGACGTCGTGGATCTCATACGGACCAACAACTTTCGGGTTATGACACTCATATCTATACAACCCTAGGCCACCGAACCTTATGTGTAGACCCTACGTTCGGGAGACATGCGATATGACCGAGACGCCTCTAATCAATAACCAACAACGGATCCGGATACCCATGTTGGTTCTACATGCTCCTCGATGATCCTACCTGATGAACCACGATGTCGAGGATTCAAGCAACCCCGTGATACAACCCTTTGTCAATCCAGATGTTATTGTTCGAGATTCGATCGTAGGTATCCCAATACCTCATTTAATCTCGCATCGCAAGTCACTTTACTCAGACTGTAATGCATGATCCCGTGACTGCATTAATTTGTCGATTGAGCTCATTATGATGATGCATTACCGAAAGTGGGCCCAGAGATACCTCTCATTACACGGAGTGACAAATCTCGCCTCGATTCATGCCAACCCAATGTACACTTTCGAGATACCCGTGTGTACCTTTATAGTCACCCAAATACGCCAGACGCTTTACACCCAAAGAACTCCTACGGTATCCGGAGTTGCACAATCTCATGGTCTAAGGAAATGATACTTGACATTTGGAAAAGCTCTAGCTAAACTAACTACACGATCTTTGAGCTATGCTTAGGATTGTCTTGTCCATCACATCATTCTCCCAATGATGTGATCCCGTTATCAATGACATCCAATGTCCATAGTCGTGAAACCATGACTATCTCGCTGATCAACGAGCTAATCAACTAGAGGCTCACTAGGGACACGCTGTGGTCTATGTATTCACGCAGTATTACGATTTCCGGATAACACTATTGTAGCACCAACAATAGACTATTATCATGAACAAAGAAATATAATAATAACCATTTTATTATTGCTTCTTGGGCATTTTTCCAACAGCCTCCCACTTGCACTAGAGTCAATCATCTAGTTACATTGTGATGAATCTAACACCCATAGAGTTCGTGTTGATCATGTTTTGCCTTAGAGAGAGGTTTAGTCAATGGATCTCGCCACATTCAGTCCGTATGTAGTTTACAAATATCTATGTCTCCATCTTGAACATTTTCATGAATGGAGTTGAAGCGACGCTGATGTGCTCGGTCTTCTTGTGAAACCCGCCCTTGGCAAGTGCAATAGCTCCAAAGGTTGTCACAAGAGTGCGATCGGCCCGACGCATTGGGTATGACTCCTAGGTCGGTGATGAACCTTTCACCTGATTGCTTCATGGCCGCCTCCAGGCTGCCATGTACTCGCTCACATGTAGATCCCGCCACGACGCTTGCTTGCAAATCGCACTCACTTATTGCCTCACCATTCAAAAATATACATATCCGGTTTGTGACTTAGAGTCATGCAGATATGTGTCGAAGCTAGCCGACGTAACCCTTTATGGCAAGCTTTTCGTTACTTCCATAGATTTAAAACATGTCCTTTGTCCTTTCGTGTACTTCAGATATTCTCGATCACGTCAGTTGTTTCTTGCCGATTACTTTTGTACCTTCCTACCAAACTTACGCAAGGTTTACATGTGTCCGTACACAACATGGCATACATAAGCAGGGGATGACACTCATCTCTTCTTTATCTTCTGCGGGTCGGGCATTGAGCCGAGCTCAATCTCACACCTTGCACATGTGCAAGAACCCTTTCTTGACTGATCCATATTGAACTTCTTCAATATCTTATCAAGGTATGTGCTTGTGAAAGACCTATGAGGCGCCTTGATCTATCCCTATAGATCTTGATGCCTAATATGTAAGCGCCTTCTTCAAGGTCCTTCATTGAAAAACACTTATTCAAGTAGGCCTTAATGTCGTCCAAAAGTTCTATATCATTTCCGTCAAAAGTATGTCATCTACATATAATATGAGAAATGCTATGAGCTCCCACTCACTTTCTTGTAAACGCAGCTCCATGATCATCTCATCAAAGCGAATTTTCCAACTCCGAGATGCTTGCACAGCCCATAAATGGATCATTGAGCTTGCATACCTTGTTAGCATTCTCGTGGTCGACAAAACCTTCCTATTGCATCATACAGCTTCTTCCTTAAGATGGCCGTTATGAATGCCTTTTGACGTCCATTTGCCATATCTCATAATCATAGTATATGCAATTGCTAACATGATTCTGACGGACTTTAGCTTACGTGAGAGAAAGTCTCATCGTTGTCAACCCTTGAACTTGCCGATAACCCTTAGCGAGGAGGCCCAGGGAGAAGGAGCCTCCTTGCTGGTCTCCGACGACCGGCGTCGGCAGCACAACTGCTCTCCCCCAAGAGGAGGCCCTCCTTGTCGGCCTCTCCCGTGCTGGTGCTAGGGAAGCTCAATGCTCTCGGCAAGGCAAGTGATCACATTCAGATGGGCTCTTCTCTGTTGGTTTTTCTATCTGCCTTTTCTTTGAACTGATCCGACGCTGGGAAATTTTATTTCAGGAAGCCAGGAATAGGCGAGAATCAATGGCAAGCCGAGTCGACAGGTGACTTCACACATCAAATCGAATCAATGGTGTTTTTCTACTGGCACATCAGTGCAAAAATGACAATTGATAGCCTCTCCTTTAGCTATCATACCATGTGTTGTGTCACTAAGTTACGATCTCAGCTGCGGTCTACATATTTTCAGATTAATGAAGCTTATAGCCCTCCAATGCAGTATCTGTATGCTTTACAAAACTATCCGAGTATTGCAAAATTGCATGATACATCAAATTGGAGCGTAGCCTACATACTTATGGACTGTGGACTTATGTTGCTTATTTAGAGGCTGCCGACATGGATCAGGTATGATATTGATTGCAGAAATTTCTATATGACTCTTATGGATTTCAACCTTGTTCTTCTCCCTAATTTAGGAAAACTACAAGTATTTGGTGCACGATCTAAAATAGCTGCAGGCTAATCCTCCCTAATGTTCATAATGTTCTGTGGTACACAATATGGGTAAAGGAGAGCACATTGCTCTAATGTTTTTGCATATGATATTAAATCAGACATTTCAGTGGATAATATATGGTATTGACTTGGACATTGGTGTTGTGGAACAATCTAGCAGGTATTGGATCTTATAGAATTATAGAGTTGGCAGGGTCTGAAAATCATGGTGTTGGTGTTTCAGCCTATTAATCTGTAGATAAAGAAAGTCTGTAAATCTCTACAAATAATCCTGAAGAAAGTTCTACTATTGCGAACGCTCCAACTGAATAAGAAATATGATTTTTTTTAATTGAAGAAGAAGCCAGTTTCTCGAGAAGGAATACAGAATAATATTTTGGATTATTTACTTGAGGTATTTCCATGACTTCATTCTTTATTTTCTCATCCTCATTATTGGTACTATATAATGGCAATTTGGGACGTTGCAACATAAAGTTTGGGCAAAGTCTCTACTCTTTTACCAGGCTATCCACCATCTACACAGCAGGATTCACAAAGACATGTGGATGCTAGCAAAGTGATAAAATTTGGATGTTTTTGGAAATATAGCATCACAGGCCCAGTAAGGGAAAAAGCCAACATCATGAAGAATGCATTACGATAATGATTTTACCTTGGGGTTATAATCTGCATTATGTGCCTAGGGAGCTATTTGCTTTCAAGTCCAATTCACAATCCAGGCGCTGACCGTCGACACAATATTCTTGTCATCAAATCAGACACCAGAAAGCAGAGTACACCCAGGAGAAATCAGACTAGGAAATAGCTCTGGCTCATACTGTCAAGTAACCATATAAAATATCATTTCCAACACAAGGAAAGAGATAAGTTCTAGGAAAGAAAGAATAAAAATATCATACATGATAAAATAGTGCTGAGAGAACAGATTTCAACTTAGTAACTTACACTTCAGAAAGCCGCCGTGAAAATATGTGAGACCCTCAAGCCTGATAGCTTCTTGATGTAATGGTTCTTTGTGTTTGTCCTTCCATTCAAGACAAATATACCTGGTCAAAACCTAATGGTTGAAAAACATATGTATCGATGAATTAGTGAAACAAAGTTGTATCACTGATGCTGTGTTTTTCATTGAAGCAAAATATGACAATGTACTAATCTAATAGTGCAGATGTAGATTATCTCGACTAACCTGATCGCATGCTTCAAAGTTAGATTTTGGTCCAGTATATATTTAATGTGTACAGTTCACAGAAATAATAATGGTTTATTTTATTTCCTTACAAGCACCAACAGACCATGACGCTTGAAGATACGGAGGCGCATAAATCTGTGCCGATCCCTCTTGGTGATAACTCTAGCCGAGCCCCTCTTGGTGACATTCCTAATCTTGAGCATCCTTCCTAATGACTCCAAAGGTTAGTGCCGTAATTGCAGCATAATTTCTTGTTGTTGATCGCATTGGGGCATACATATAGTTGATAATGCTTTTTCACTGTTAAATTTTTGCTGCAGAAATACAAAATTATATACAAATCAGAACTAACATCACAACATGTTCTTAAACACAATGGTGTTAGCACACAAAATCTAGCTAACAACAGGAACTACGGTTTTAACCCAGGCTATTAACTAAGGTAAGGGAGAGAATTTACTGGAAATTACCTCTTGGTGCAAGTAGTACATGTGCTTTCAAGAGGAGCCAACCATGCGCCAACCATGCTTCAAGTGATACACAGTGCAAATCCCACGCCTGGATTCCTCTTACTTCATCAGCTCACTTGAGTAATGCCCTGCTTGTTTAGCAAATAAAATTTAGTTGTGTCCGAAGATGATACATAGCTGTCTATTATATCATGAAGAGCATGGCTCCAATGTATTTCAGGTACTTATGTCTAGCTTCAACAGATGACATCGCTAATACTTCAACCTTTCTTTTTCCAGATAATGCATCCAGTATGTCTGCATTCATATGCTTATGTATATCCTTGAATCCATTTTAGTCAAACATTGTGATCAATAGCTCACAAGAAAAAGAACATTGTACAAGAGAAGAGGCATATGTTTGCTAAACAACTGATACCACATTGTATTCTCCAAAATATGAAAGTATGAAAAGAAGTATTCTACACTTTGGAAATTCAGAGATTAATTGGCTACATTGGTGCATTACCTATCGGCCGGGTGGCCTCGTCATGGAGATCGACGAGGCAGCAGCGGATCGTGTTTCGCCATAGCTTTGAGTGGGGGTAGAAGACCGGCTCGACGACAAGGGCTCCGTGGTCTTCCCACCCACATCCGGACGGTACAGCCACGTTGCGGCATGTACGGAGAGCCGTGAGCCTTCTCAAGAACTACCATCCGTTCTCGCTGCCCAGATGCTGCATCGGGCGCTGCTGATTGATGCTGACACGGCGGCGCGAGATGTTGACGGGAGAGAAGGAGGCCGGCGGACGCCGTCGCGGGCAGAGGATCCAGCGGGCGGAGCTGTGACGTGAGGGCAACACCTCAAGGGAGAGGAAGGATCGGCGACGCTGCCGATGGGAGGGCGCCATCGATCGGAGTGGTCGAGGAGGTGAGAGTGAGAGGAACTAGCCGCTGTCGTGTGCATCGAGGATAAGCATGCTGTTTTAGGGATAAGACTTTTTAGGAGGGGCAAGGCTGTGTGGGTGGAAAAAAGTTTGGTTTGTTCCACTCTTGTTTATATATGTTTAATATTAATATATAAAATATTTTTATACAAAACTAAAAAATTTAAACACAGGAATTTTGCAGTAGATCTGAACGGATCCTTTGCCATCCGATCTGAATCCTATGTTGGTTGTACGTCCGTCAATTGCCTTTTCATTCTTTTGTTTGCTTATGTCCACACTAATCCAGTGATCGCCCGCACTCCCGGCAAATTCCTTTATTGCCCGCACTCCTGATTTTTAATGATTGATGGCGGTAAACAAAGGTGGGATTGAGAAAAATATGTCGCGAACAAGGGGACTAGAACCCACGATCCATCAGACTGCAATTGAGGGCACAACCATCTCAGCCAACTTAACTTTCAATTTGTTCAACACTTGTGCTTTTCAGAATTGGGAGTCTCCAAGTTTTGATTCAATTTATTAGAATGATTGCTACTATCTGCTTGATGAATGGAATGTGAAGATTATATAAAACAGTAGGATTTTTAGTTTGTATGCTCGCCCAGAACTGAGTTTTTACAGGTTTCATGATACAGTAATTGTGCAAATGTGTTGACTTTCTAATTACTTTTGTAGTGCCATTTAATTGTTAAATTTTCTATTGGGCATGCTTCTCAGATCCAAGGCATGGAAAACTCCAAGGAGTTTGGTCGACAAGCTGTTCGGGATATGTCGAGGCAGAGGAACATTGAGCCGGATGAAGGCATTAACAAGGATCGGCTTAAAGAGGTCTAGACGGAGATTACTGACCACATCTTGGACTAAGCTATGTTCAGTTTAAGTCAATCTAACATACTGATAAATTTTTTCCTTTGGGTGTCTCACATTAACAGTGGAACATGAACATTGATGGGATGCTCACAAAAGATGAGAGGTCAAGAAGGTGGCTACGAAATGATCACAGAGAAGACTACTGCTGGTCTGCCTTCCCCGCCTTTTTAAATATGTTCACGCTCTGCACATCAATCTATCGATATTGTTTGGGATATTTTTCCAGGCCTTTTGATCGACCACGCTTGTTCTAGAAAAAGATAGATAATTAGAGTATATATATATCTCACAAATTTTTAAAGTATATATATAATTATATATTAAACATGGTTCATACAAATAAATATTTTTATACTTATTAAATATATTGGGAGTATCACAAGAAAAATTGAGAGAAGAAGCCGAATATACTTGGTTTATGTTGGTTTGCTTGCATGTTCTTATCTTTTGTTGGACAATTTTCCATAGCATACATAAATAATTTAAAATGATTTGAGAAAGTTTAGATGACTACTTATTTATATATGAACATTATTGTTGGTTGTTTTCCCACGAGAAATGCAACATCTTTTTTAATAATATGAAAAGGCTTTTTTTACAAAATAAAACAGTTGTGTTAGTTTCACTTTTATTTTTATTATACATTATATAGTTTTATTTATATGATGCAGAGAAAATTTCATTTATATTTCATCGAGATAGAAAGTGATACATGATAATACAAAAGGTGTATTTTTATATTTTTTCAGAATATAGGAGACATAGATATGAATTTTGGAGATGCACAAAAGAATCCATCGATAAAGGTTCCAAGCGACGTCGTTGAAAAGGGCCAAAATTCACGAGTTTTTACAACATAATGATGTGAAAGCGGTGATATCTCATAAAGACCAAAAAAGATGCCAATTTAAATGTCATCGCACAAGGTATTTTTCAATATTATTATTGATCTTTCCTTTGTCATATTTCCTTTTGTATTCAACTAATTTGGCTCATTTTGTTTACTAATTTGGCTCATTTTGTATCATGTCGATAAACTATGTTTGTATCCCTAGAGATATTACGCCAATCAAATAATCATGTCTCGCTTCCCAAGAAAACCAAGTTCGTGGACATTGCAAGTGAAGTGGACTTCAATTATTAATTAATTGTGTCCGTGTTATATTGTCTCGATGTGTAAAATTTAACATGCATTATCTTTATATAACTCTTACAAAATATTTCAAGAGCCCGTGGCAACGCACGGGCATTCGACTAGTTAAAGGTAATAGCCGTGGTTACCCATGGGTTTATTGTTGCTACTTGGTAGACTTCTGGCAAGGCTACGAGTGTTCGCTTCGTGATATTATTTGATGCGAAAGTCTCAAGATTGTTAATACCGCATCGGTATCCTCGGTCGGTGCTCTAGAGCTAGAAGCTCTTCGCCACTTTGGCCACCGCCGTAGTATCCAACATGCTCTAAGGCTATGAGTTGGAGTGGCGCCCTCAGACTATGAATTTTAAAGGGTCCATTGAGCCATCCCTCCCAGACGGTTCCATGCCCTATAGAGGGTTTTTGCTTTCAGTATTTAACCTGTGTGCTCGCGATGATGCACCCTTTTATTTTGGATCGGGTTGTATTTAAGGCCGGATTGTCCCAAAATCTTGCTTCGGTTTTCCAGCGCTTTCCATCGCACAAGATTTTCAGATTATGGACGCCAAGTCGGCAAAGCGTAATGTCATGGCGACTTATAGCGTTGAGGATCCCGTTGTCTCAGGCAATTATTGCGAAGAATGAGATTGCGATTCTCGCGCGCCTTTATCATGTTCATAACCAGAGGAATCTCGCCCAAGAATGGTGTATCGCTTCTGCGGCTCTTGCGAATTTGAGATAGGTCGCTATGTTTGGGTGGGGTGTGAATTAAATCCAAACCTCGCCTCGATCCGAGACTTAGGCCAATGAGCTTCCAAACTTGGAAGCTTGGATTCTTGGATGTTGTCCAATGAATCTAGCCCACGCCTCGACTTTAGGTCCGTGGTTGATCGACGCCCTCTCCTCCGCTGAATCCTGCATGGAGGATCGAATCCTGACGTAGCTATCCTTAAGATAGAAGAAGGGTCGCTTTATTGTTCCTCTACCACAACAACATGGTGGGTAACCCGTGAGAGTTAATCTCTCTCGATCGTGTTTAGGCCCAACTCGATCATAGTCTCAGAAGCGACTCTTGGCGCGATACGATCCAAGAGCTCGCTTAAGGAAGAGAGCTCCATCGGATCTAACCGCCTCACGAAGTTCCGAAGTTAACGGAAGATTGCTTTCGATGACCCGAGAAGTCATCGCTTGCCACAAGCGATCGAACAGCGGTCATAAGAAAACCGCTTAGCCGGAGAGTTTGGCCGATACCAAAGCTTTTTAGCAACAAAGGTCGCTTTTAAAGACGGATGAGGCATCCTTCCCGACGGTGACGACATAGAGGAACTCTCAATGAAAGCACCAATGTCGGTGTCAAACCGCGGATCTCGGTAGGGGTCCCGAATCAGCGCCTAGGCGGATGGTAACAGGAGACAAGGGACACGATGTTTTACCTGTGTTCGCCCTCTCGATGGAGGTAAAACCCTACCCCGCTTGATTAATATTGATGATATGGGTAGTACAAGAGTAGATCTACCACGAGATCGAGAGGCTAAACCCTAGAAGCTAGCCTATGATATGATTGTTGTTCGCCCCACGGACTAAAACCCTCCGGCTTATATAGGCACCAAGAGGTTAGGGTTACACAGTAGTCGGTTACAATGGTAGGAGATCTACATATCCAGACGCCAAGCTTGCCTCCACGCCAAGGAAAGTCCCATCCCACACGGATGAAGTCTTCAATCTTGTATCTTCATAGTCCAGAGTCCGCTAAAGGTCATAGTCCCGCTTATCCCGACACCCCTAATCCGGACTCCTCGTTGTTCTTTCCGTAATGGTCGCCAACCCGGCTTCTTGTGCCGAAAAAACAAGCAAAGGGCGTATGTGTATTGATTACACTAGCCTCAACAAAGCATGCCCCAAGGACCCGCTCACTTTGCCAAGGATCGACTAAGTGATAGACTCCACACCCAGATGCGAGTCAGCCGAGTTTTTGGATGCATATTCAGATATCACCGATCAAGTCGAACCCGATCGACAGATCAAGACCGCCTTCATCACGCCCATTTGGAGCCTTCACATTTGACCATGACGCTCGCTTGAGGAATGCCGGCACCACATTTCAATGTTGCATGCGTATGCCTCCTCAAGCAACAGCAGGTAAACGCCCACGCTTACGCGGGACGATGTGCGTGAAGACGGAGAAGCGTGAATGTCGCTAGAAGACCTCAAGGAGACCTTTTGAGAACTTGCGCCGATTTCAAATCAAGCTCAACCCAGAAATGCGCCTTCAGAGTAACAACCGCCATCTTCTTGGCTTCCCGGTCTCGTAACGCCGACATAGAGTGCAACCTCGGAAGATCAAGGCCATCGAGAGGATGGAAGTACCCACCCTACCGGGACGTGCGTAAGTTCACCGGCCGCTTGGCATCCATCACCGATTCATCACCGGGGCGAGAAGGCTCTTCCCCGCATCACTCATGAAGAAGACCACTTTTTCGAGTGGAATGACAAGGCGGACGAAGCTTTTCTCCAAATTTCAAGAAGATGTTGACTACTCCACCGCCCCGGCGGCTCGACTCCTAAGGAGCCCATGCTCCTTCTACATCGCCGCCACCACCGAAAGTGGTTAGCACAATCATCGTGGTAGAGCGCATGAGTAAGGCAAGGCACTACCACCCGTAGAAACAAGATATTATTTGAGTGAAGTATCACGATTCCAAGCGTAACTACCCCCACTACCGTAAGATGTGCTACGGTGCACTTTACTACCAAAAATTGAAGTCGATTTTCAAGAGCACCCGATCACCGTGGTCCGCATACCCACTAGCCGAGATCATCTAAGTCGAGATGCTTCGGGTCGAGGGCCAAGTGGGCCATCGACGGCCCCCTACACCATCTACTACCGCCTCGCATCGCCATCAAGTCACAAGCGCCGTCGATTTCGCCGACCGGGCCGACACTCAAAGATCGCCGCCAAATACCGACTCAATTTATTGGATGCATTTTGATGGTTCCAAATGCACACCGGTTTGGGAGCCGATCGCCCTCACCTCTCCCAAAGGCGATAAGCTCAAGTATGTGTCAGAATCCATTTTGCCGCTTCCAACAATGTCACCAATACGGCACTCATTCACGGGCTCCGGCATGCTAAAGAACTTCGCAGATTCGCGGATCCTCGGCTATGGTGACTCGACTTGGTGGTCCAATAGTCGTCAGCGATCGACGCCAAAGATGCAAACATGGCAAGCTACCACTTCTCGACAAAGAACTCAAAGGATATTTTGAGGGTCATGAAGTTTCTCCATGTGCCAAGAAACGACAACGAGCAAGCAGACGCCTCGCACGAATCGACTCCACCCGCAAGCATTACCAACTGTATCGCTTCTTCGCCTCCTCAAGCCGCCCGCTGCCATCGCTAGAGTTTGATTCTATTCGCGTGCTGCCTCCCGGCAATGGATCCAACTTCAGAGCTCCAAAGAATGGGCTGGAGTTCGGGCAGACAACCAGTAGGCGCGGCAATGCAGACTGCCCGGGATCGCAGCTGCCACCGGAGACTTCAGAGTTCGCCCGGGATCATACACTGGCTGTGGACTTCATCGACCAAAGAAGCGGCCGACTCCAACCCGCCACCTCCCGGCCCAAATTACTCGCCCAAGTCGCAATTCTAATAGCCAGTAAATCACAAGACCTTCATGGGCCCAAACCATCCTCAATTTCGGTGAACAAAGAGTCGCCAACCGATGAGATCCTCGCCCGCAAGTACAAAGGTCGGGCAAGAGTATACACCATAGTCAACAGAGAACTTGTCAGCGCAGTGTCACCGGTGTTCACCAAAGATCGCGTGGAGCCGAGCAAGGCCAAACAATTTCAAAGACATTCATCAAGGCGAATGTGGCTACCACGCGCTTCAAGAGCACTTGTCGCGAAAGCCTTCCGCCATGGTTTCTTCCGCCGATCGCTTTAGAAGACGCCAAGGACTTGGTCCAAAATGCAGGTGCTGGTTCCGCTCAAAGCCACATCACGGCTTCAGACTCAATACTATCCCCATTGCTCGCCCTTTGTCGCTTGGGGCCCGGACATGGTAGGACCATTCAAGACGGCGCAAGGCGGCTCGACTCACTTACTTGTCGCAGCGGACAAGTTCACCAAGTGGATAGAGGCCAAACCAATCAAGAAGTTGAACGGTCCGATCACGCGTGACTTTCATCTCCGACATCACAATCCGACGGTGATACCACACATCATCATCACCAACAACGGCACAAACTTTGCTAAGGGTGCCTTGGCCTGCTTCGCGACACAGTGGCGTACCGATCGACTTAGCGTCCGCTGCCCATCCGCAATAAACGGCCAAGTAGAGCGAGCAAACGGCCTCATCTTGTTCGCAGATCAAGCCTCGATCGTCGAGTTTTAAAGCGCTCGCGTCACGGTCATTGCTCGACGAGCCGCCACCGCCCTCCGAGCTCGTGCATAACTCCAAACAAGTCAACCGGCTTACACCCTTCTTCCTCGCTTCACGGGTCAAGCCGCCATCCCAACGGACATAGAATTCGACTCCCTCGAGTCACCATGTACACCAAAGACAAGGCAGAGAAGCATGTCAAGACGGCGCCGATTCATCGGAGGAGGGTCACTGTTGGCACTCACCGATCCAAATACGCTTACCAAAGAGTCCATACGATACTACAATCTAAGGTCAAGACGAGATCTTTCCAAGAAGGAGACATTGTGCTCCTACCGATCCAAATAATACCGCCAAAGACAAGCTTTCAACGCCTTTGGGAAGGCCCTTCATCATCGCAAAGTGTTGGGTAACGACTTACTACCCGATCGACGCCGTAAGCCTCGAGCACGAAGAGGATGACTCCGAAGGAGACGAGCGGTTATGGAATGCAAATCTCCTCCAAGATTTTACAGCTTGATGCAAGATGTACCACGCTACCTTTTGTATTAAAGCATTTAAGACTCCGCCCCCGAGAAGAGCTCTGGATCGCCTCTTTGTAACGCCTCGGATCCAATGCGCCTGTGTCCGCCAGTTATTCGCCGTCGTTACCATGTCATGTTTGCGTGTTGTATTTTGCCATGTCATCATGTGCATCTCATTTTGCATATGTGTTCGCCTCATGCATCCGAGCATTTTCCCGCTGTCCGCTTCGTGATCCGACACTCCTATGTCCTCCTACGCCTTTTTGCCTCTTTTCGTGAGAGGGTGCCAAACTTTCTCGTATGGACCAATGTTTGCCAAGCGGCCTTGGTACACCACCGTAGACCGCTGTCAAGTTTCGCTCCATTTGGAGGTCGCTTGATGCTCCAACGTTAACCGGTAGCCGAAAGGCCTCTTTTGTGTGCAGCCCAACACCCTCCAAAGTGGCCCAATAACCCATCCAACCCCTCCATGATCTCCGCTGCTCGATCATGATCGATAGGTGAAAACCGCACTCCATTTGGAGTCTCCTAGCCCTCTACCTATAAATATGTGCACTTCGAAAATCCCGCAGACTAAACCCTAGCAACTTCCTCTCCAAGGCCACGGACAAAACCTCGCCGCATGGACATGTCCGCCGCCACCACGCCGCCGGACCAATCCTGGGCGACACGTCATTGCCGCTGCCGCCCACGCCCAACCAAGCTTTGCCACGCGGCACGCCGCCGCTGCCGCTCAAGGCTGCCACACATGGCTGCTCCCTCATGCGCTCGAATTCAGCCAAGGCTGCCGCTTCGAAGGCCAAGGCTTATTCGCTGCTGCCCGCTTCAAGCTTTCACTTTGGCCGCTGCGCTTCAGCCGCTCAAGGCCGCTTGCTGCTGCTGTTTCACTGCCGAAGGCCGCTGCTTGCTTCACCGCCGCCTGCCACTTACCGGATCCGCCCGCCTCAGCTGGGCTTCCGGCCACTCTATCGCTTGTCGGCCACCTTCTCCGTCCTCTCCGCTGCTCGCCTCACAACTCCTAAGATTCGCAAGGTCCGTGGATCGAATCGATCCACCACTCACTCATCCAACGCCGCCCCGCGACCCGGATCCTCCGTCTCCGCTTGCCTCGCCCCGCTGACTTTTCGCGAGGGTAAAATTCTTCCAAGTCCCCGCTTGCATTTTATGCCCCTGCTCATCATGCCATATCTCCTAGCATACCGCCCGCTTTATGCGGTATGATTTATAGAAATGTTCATCGTGGATGCTCTTCATTTTGTTCCATTGTGTCATGTTCATTTGAGTTCATCTTGATGCCCTAATCATTGTTGCAAGAGTGTTATGTGATGTTGTCTGTCAGAGTTTATCGTAACATGCTCATTTGTCATTTTTGCATCTTTTTGTGTGATTTTCTTTTGAGCATGAAGTCTACATGTGTTATGAGCTACAACATGCCACCTTTGCTGTGGTGCAATCCACTCTTCATGATATGCCATGTGTTGATTGTTACAAGCATTGCAAACTAGGCTTCGTGATGTTGCTGATTTCAGGGACTTAGAATTTCACTGTCTTTTCCCTGCTGTTATTTTTATGCCATGTATTCATGTTGCTACAGTGAGATCCATGCCTCTTTTGAGTATGTTCAATAAGGATGTTTTGGACATATGGATGTGCTCTATCCATCGATGCCTCTGTTCGCATTTATAGAGTGCTCTAGCATGTCTTAATCTTACACTACTTTTGCTATAATATGTTCCTGGCAGATTGTTTACATGTTAATCAATTTTGCCAAGGTTGTTATAGTTGATCCTTGCATGCTATGAGCTTGTTCTTGACATGCTTAGCTTCATGGACATGTCTTACTGCTGATGCCATGCTTGTCTTGCCATGCAATGCCTTGTGGTGAGTGAATCGAGCTCGCAAAGTTGCCTTCATGTCATTGCTTATGCCATGCCTGCTTTTTCCGCCAATTTCAACCTCGATAATAAACTTGCTATGTTTACATGGGTGCCATCATATCTTCTGTGCCTTTTTGGCTCATGGTAACTAATAGACTTTGGTTATATGCAATTAGTAGATTCATGCCATGCCTTTGGTTGCCATGATAAGTTCCTGTAACATGTTGTTTGATAGCTCTAAACATTGCAACCTGATGTTATTTCTGCCATGTCCCGTGAATTCTGCTGTCTGTGAACCTATTATTATTTGCAATTTTGCCATGTCTTTTTGAGCATGTTCTAGTAGTTTCTGGAGATAGCTCAGTGTTCATGTATTGTTATGCTTTACCTGTACATCATGTCCATGCCTTTTGTTTTCATGTTGAGATCCTCAGAGCATGTTGTTTTGATGCTTGAATGTGCCTAGTTGCTGCTTTTGGACAGCATGCCCTTTAAACTTGTATTGTGTGTATGTGTTGATCCGCTGTTCGCTTTTTGAGTGTGCTCTATATGGAACTTGCTTAGTTTTGCATGTAGTTTTATGTTACCTTGTTGCATCCATGTTTTGAGGTGTGTGCTTGATGTTTGAATGCATTTTGCACCAATGCCATGCTTATCTTGTTTTGCTCATATCTTATAGGTCAGAATCTCAATTAAATGAACTTTATATGTAACTTGACTAGAATTTTATGTGAGATCATTTTGGTGCATTTTGGTGCATCATTTTGGCTCCCAATTCAATGGGCCTGTCTCGCCCCCCGCAGACACCACCTGGGCGGCGCGGCTGCCGCCGCCTCGGCGTCCGGATCGAGGAGCTCATGCGCGCCGCCTCAGAGGCGCGCGCCAAGCCGCCAGGAGACAAGGACGTGTTGGCGTGCGGCCTCGAGAAATAGGCCCGCCACCACTGTTTTTAGTCGGCGCAGACCGGCTGGTCCGCCGCCCGCCTTTTGCGCTCCTAGATGGCGGCGGTATGCACGATCACGTCTCGCATGGCGTGTCGCCGCCCTTCTTCATGACCGCTCTCACCACCGCCTCCTCACCACGCCATGAACTCCGGAGGTGGCGGCGCTGGAGTTCAGAGGAATAACAAAACCGCCACGGCTTCTTCACCATGATTCACCGCTGCCGGGCGGCCTCGGCCTCCGCCAGCTCTGGGCGGCGACCTCGCTTTCTCGGCTCCGCTTTCTCCAGAGGGCGGCCCCTCTTCACGCTGCCTCGCTCTCCTGTTGCCTCCTGAGGTCGGCGGTCGGATCGATCCGCCGAGTGGGGCGGAGGTCTCCGCCGACCCCACGATGGAGGCGGTCGCGACCTTATCAAGAGAGAGGGAGCCCTTGTTGGGGAACGCTAGTAAAATAAATTTTTTACGGTTTCACCAAGATCAATCTATGAGTTCATCTAGCAACGAGAGAGAGGAGTGCATCTACATACCCTTGTAGATCGAGCGGAAGCGCTCAAGAGAACGGGTTGAGGAGTCGACTGCCGTGATCCAAATCATCGATGATGCTAGTGCCGAACGGACAAAGACCTCCTGCTCAACACACGCACGATTGAGGAAGACGCCTCCTTCTTGATCTAGCAAGGGGAAGGAGAGGTTGATGAAGATCCAAAGAAGACGATGGTGTGGTGGTGGATGCAAGAATGATCTCAGCAGGCTTCGCCAAGCTTCTACGAGAGGGAGAGGTGTAGCAAGGGGAGAGGAGGCGCCAAGAGCATGGGTGCGGCTGCCTCCCTCCCCCGCTCTTTTATATAGGCCTCCTAGGGGGCCGGCCCTAGGAGATGCAATCTCCTAGGGGGGGGGTGGCTTACCCCTGCCGTGGAGGCGCCCCACCCTAGGGTTTCCCAACCCTAGGCGCAGGGGGCCTAAGGGGGGCGCACCAGCCCACCAGGCTGGTTCCTCCCACTTCAGCCCATGGGGCCCTCCGGATAGGTGGCCCCACCCGATGGACCCTGGGGTTCTTCCGGTGGTCCCAGACAATACCGGTGACCCCGAACTTTCCCGATGGCCGAACCTGACTTCCTATATATAATTCTTTACCTCCGACCATTCCTAACTCCTCGTGACGTCGGGGATCTCATACGGACTCAACAACTTTCGGTTATCGTGACACTCATATCTATACAACCCTAGCGCCACCGAACCTTATGTGTAGACCCCTACGGTTCGGGAGACATGCGATATGACCGAGACGCCTCTCTAATCAATAACCAACAACGGATCCGATACCCATGTTGGTTCTACATGCTCCTCGATGATCTCATCGGATGAACCACGATGTCGAGGATTCAAGCAACCCCAGATACAATTCCCTTTGTCAATCGGATGTTACTTGCCCGAGATTCGATCGTAGGTATCCCAATACCTCATTTAATCTCGTTATCGCAAGTCACTTTACTCGCACTGTAATGCATGATCCCGTGACTGCATAACTTGGTCGCATTGAGCTCATTATGATGATGCATTACCGAAAGGGGCCAGAGATACCTCTCCATTACACGGAGTGACAAATCCCAGCCTCGATTCATGCCAACCCAATGTACACTTTCGGAGATACCCGTAGTGTACCTTTATAGTCACCCAGCTTACGCCAGACGCTTACACACCCAAAGAACTCCTACGGTATCCGGAGTTGCACAATCTCATGGTCTAAGGAAATGATACTTGACATTTGGAAAAGCTCTAGCTAAACTAACTACACGATCTTTGAGCTATGCTTAGGATTGTCTTGTCCATCACATCATTCTCCCAATGATGTGATCCCGCTATCAATGACATCCAATGTCCATAGTCAGGAAACCATGACTATCTGTTGATCAACGAGCTAATCAACTAGAGGCTCACTAGGGACACGTTGTGGTCTATGTATTCACACGTGTATTACGATTTCCGGATAACACTATTGTAGCACGAACAATAGACTATTATCATGAACAAAGAAATATAATAATAACCATTTTATTATTGCCTCTTGGGCATTTTTCCAACAGTCTCCCACTTGCACTAGAGTCAATCATCTAGTTACATTGTGATGAATCTAACACCCATAGAGTTCTGGTGTTGATCATGTTTTGCCCTAGAGAGAGGTTTAGTCAATGGATCTGCTACATTCAGGTCCGTATGTAGTTTACAAATATCTATGTCTCCATCTTGAACATTTTCATGAATGGAGTTGAAGCGACGCTTGATGTGCTCGGTCTTCTTGTGAAACCCGGCCCCTTGGCAAGTGCAATAGCTCCAAAGGTTGTCACAAAGAGTGCGATCGGCCCGACGCATTGGGTATGACTCCTAGGTCGGTGATGAACTCTTTCACCCAGATTGCTTCATGCGCCCCGAGGCTGCCATGTACTCGCTTCACATGTAGATCCCGCCACGACGCTTGCTTGCAATCGCACTACTTATTGCCCCACCATTCAAAATATACACATATCCGGTTTGTGACTTAGAGTCATGCAGATATGTGTCGGGCTAGCGCCGACGTAACCCTTTATGGCAAGCTCTTCGTCACTTCCATAGATTTAAAACATGTCCTTTGTCCTTTTCGTGTACTTCAGATATTCTCGATCACTGCCCAAAGGTTTCTTGCCGGATTACTTTTGTACCTTCCTACCAAACTTACGGCAAGGTTTACATCAGTCCTGTACACAACATGGCATACATAAGCATAGGGATGACACTCATCTCTTCTTTATCTTCGCCGTGGTCGGGCATTGAGCCGAGCTCAATCTCACACCTTGCAACACAGCAAGAACCCTTTCTTGACTGATCCATATTGAACTTCTTCAATATCTTATCAAGGTATGTGCTTTGTGAAAGACCTATGAGGCGTCTTGATCTATCCCTATAGATCTTGATGCCTAATATGTAAGCAGCTTCTTCAAGGTCCTTCATTGAAAAACACTTATTCAAGTAGGCCTTAATGCTGTCCAAAAGTTCTATATCATTTCCCGTCAAAAGTATGTCATCTACATATAATATGAGAAATGCTACAGAGCTCCCACTCACTTTCTTGTAAACGCAGGCTTCTCCATGATCATCTCATCAAAGCGAATTTTCCAACTCCGAGATGCTTGCACCAGCCCATAAATGGATCGCTGGAGCTTGCATACCTTGTTAGCATTCTCGTGGTCGACAAAACCTTCCTACCGCATCATATACAGCTTCTTCCTTAAGATGGCCGTTATGAATGCCGCTTTGACGCCCATTTGCCATATCTCATAATCATAGTATGCGGCAATTGCTAACATGATTCGGACGGACTTTAGCTTCGCTACGTGAGAGAAAGTCTCATCGTTGTCAACCCCTTGAACTTGCCGATAACCCTTAGCGACAAGTCGAGCTTTATAGATGGTAACATTTCCATCCGCCCCGCCTTCTTCTTAAAGATCCATTTGTTTTCTATCGTCACCGATCATCGGCAAGTCTCACAAAGTCCATACTTCGCTTTCATACATGGATCCTATCTCGGATTGCATGGCTTCAAGCCATTTGTTGGAATCTGGCCCGCCATCGCTTCTTCATAGTTCAAGGTTCACCGTTGTTCAACAACATGATTTCCGTGATGGGTTGCCATACCACTCTAGTGTGGGACGGTCCTCATGGACCCACGGTTTAGTAGTAACTTGATCCGAGTACCTTGATCATCATCATTAACTTCATCTTCGCTTGGTGCTATTCCACAGAACATCTTCCCGAGCTGCGCTACTCACCGTTCAAGAGGTAGTACTTCATCAAGTTCCACTTTCCTCCCACTTACTTCTCGAGAGAAACTCTTTCTCCGTAAAGGACCCGCTCTTGGCAACAAAGATCTTGCCTTCGGATTCGAGGTAGAAGGTATACCCAATGGTTTCCTTTAGGTATCCTATGAAGACACATTTTCCGACATGGGTTCGAGCTTTTCAGTTGAAGTTTCTTGACATAAGCATCGTGATCCCCAAACTTTTAGAAACGATAGCTTAGGTTTCCTCCCAAACCATAATTCATACTTGTCGCCTCAACGGATTTAGACGGTGCCCTATTTAAAGTGAATGTAGTCGTCTCTAGAGCGATCCCCAAAATGATAGCGTAAATCGGTAAGAGACATCATAGACCGTAGCATATCCAATAAAGAGCGACACGACGCTCGACACACCATTACGCCGAGGTGTTCCAGCGGCGTGAGTTGTGAAACGATTCCACATTTCGTTAAGTGTGCACCAAATTCGTGACTTAAATATTCTCCTCCACGATCCGATTGTAAGAACTTTATTTTTCGTCACGTTGATTCTCTACCTCATTCTGAAACTCCTTGAACTTTTCAAAGGTCTCGATTTGTGTTTCATCAAGTAGACATACCCATATCTACTCAAGTCGCCAAGGAGAGTGAGAACATAACGATATCCTCCATGAGCCTCAACGCCATTGGACCGCATACATCAAGATGCATGATTTCCAATAAGTTGGTTGCTCGCCCATTGTTCCGAGAACGGAGTCTTGGTCATTTTGCCCATGAGGCATGGTTCGCATGTGTCAAATGATTCATAATCGAGAGACTCTAAAAGTCCATCAAGATGGAGCTTCTTCATGCGCTTGACACCAATGTGACCAAGGCGGCAAAGTACACAAGTATGTGGGACTATCGTTATCAACTTTACATCTTTTGGTATTCACACTATGAATATGTGTAAGATCACGCTCGAGATTCATTAAGAATAAACCATCGACCATCGGGCATGACCATAAAACATATCTCTCATATAAATAGAACAACCATTATTCTCGGATTTAATGAGTAGCCATCTCAGATTAAACGAGATCCGGATACAATGTTCATGCTCAAAGTCGCACTAAATAACAATTATTGAGGTTTAAAACTAATCCCAGAGGTAAATGTAGAGGTAGCGCATCGACGGCGATCACATCGACCTTGGAACCATTCCCGACGCGCAGATCGTCACCTCGCCCTTTGCCGCCTCCGCTTATTCCGCAGCCTCGCTTTGAGTTACAAATATGAGCAACGACACCGTATCAAATACCTGTGAGCTACTACTTAATATCGGTAAGGTACACATCAATTACATGTATATCACATATACCTTTAGTGTTGCCGCCTTCTTGTCCGCTAAGTATTTGGGGCCTTCCGCCTCAAAGGTCCGCTTCCTTGCAATAAAAGCACTCACCTCGTGCTTGGGGTCCATTCTTTGACTTCTTCCCGAATCGTTTTATCGGGCGCGCAACTCCCTTGCCATTCTTCTTGAAGTTCTTCTTACCCTTGCCTTTCTTGAACTTAGTGGTTTTATTCACCATCAACAGCTTGATGTTCCTTCTGATCTCTACCTCCGCCGATTTCAAAGATTTAATATACATCAGAATGGTCTTTTCCATCCTCGCATATTGAAGTTCATCACAAAGCTCGTAGCTCGGGAAGCGATCAAGGATTCTCAATAACCGCCATCCGGAGATTAACCTCACCGAGTCAAGCGGTTGTGCAACCCAGCCATTTTGAGTATGTGCTCACCGATGTAACTATTTTCCTCCATCTTACAACTCAAGAACTTGTCGGAGACTTCATATCTCTCGACCCGCATGAGCTTGAAAACCATTTTCAGCTCTTCGAACATCTCATATGCTCCGTGTTGCTCAAAACGCTTTTGGAGCCCCGGTTCTAAACTATAAAGCATGCCGCATCGAACGAGGGAGTAATCATCAAGACGAGACCGCCAAGCGCTCATAACGCCTTGGTTCTCTCGATGGAGCTTCACCTACCGTGCTTCTAGGACATAATCTTTCTTTGCAGCTATGAGGATGATCTCGTGTTCTGACCCAAATCCAGATAGTTGATGCCATCATCTTTCAGCTTGGTTTTCTAGGAATGCGCTAGTTGAGGGTAATGTGGGCCATTTGATCTACAAGACATATTGTAAAGATTTTAGACTAAGTTCATGATAATTAAGTTCATCTAATCAAATTATTTAATGAACTCCCACCAGATTAGACATCCTCTAGTCATCTAAGTGATACATGATCCGAGTCGACTAGGCCGTGGTCCGATCATCACGTGAGACGGACTAGTCATCATCGGTGAACATCTCCATGTTGATCGATCTTCCATACGACTCATGTTCGACCTTTCGGTCTCTTGTGTTCCGAGGCCATGTCTGTACATGCTAGGCTCGCTGGTTAACCTAAGTGTTTATTCGTGTGTAAATCTGTCTTACACCCGCTGTATGTGAACGTTAGAATCTATCACACCCGATCATCATGTGGTGCTTCAAACAACGAACTTTCGAACGGCGCACGCTTAGGGGGAACACTTTCTTGAAATTATTATGAGGGATCATCTTATTTACTACCATCGCTCTAAGTAAATAAGATGCAAAACATGATAAACATCACATGCAATCAAATAGTAGTGACATGATATGGCCAATATCATATAGCTCCTTTGATCTCCATCTTCGTGCTCCATTATCATCTTTGTCACCGCATGACACCATGATCTCCATCATCATGATCTCCATCATCGTGTTCCATGAAGTTGCTCGCCAACTATTACTTCTACTACTACGGCTAACGGTTTAGCAATAAAGTAAAGTAATTACATGGCGTTAAATCATTGACACGCAGGTCATACAATAATTAAGACAACTCCTATGGTTCTCGCCGTTGTCATACTCATCGACATGCAAGTCGTGATTCCTATTACAAGAACATGATCTCATACATCACATATATATCATTCATCATTCATCACAACTTTTGGCCATATCACATCATTAAAGCAATTGCTGCAAAAACAAGTTAGACGCCCTCTAATTGTTGTTGCATCTTTTATGTGGCTGCAATAGGGTTCTAGCAAGAACGCTTTCTTACCTACGTAAAAGCCATAACGTGATTTGTCAACTTCTATTTACCCTTCATAAGAACCCTTTTCATCAAATCCGCCCAACTAAAGTGGGAGAGACAGACACCGCTAGCCACCTTATGCAACTAGTGCATGTCACCGGTGAAACCTGCCTCACGTAAGTGTACGTAAGGTCGGTCCGGCCGCTTCATCCCACAATAGCGCCAAGCAAAATAAGACTAGTAGTGGCAAGAAAGTTGACAACATCTACGCCCACAACAAGTTTGTGTTCTACTAGTGCAAAGAGAACTACGCATAGACCTAGCTCAGATACCACTTTTGGGGAACGTTGCAGAAAATAAAAAATTTCTACGGTTTCACGAAGATCAATCTATGAGTTCATCTAGCAACGAGAGAGAGGAGTGCATCTACATACCCTTGTAGATCGAGTGGAAGCATTCAAGAGAACGGGGTTGAGGGAGTCGTACTCATCGTGATCCAAATCACCGTTGATCCTAGTGTTGAACGTGACAAAGACCTCCGCGCTCAACACACGACGGTTGAGGAAGACGCCTCCTCCTTCTTGATCCAAAGAAGGGGAAGGAGAGGTTGATGAAGATCCAAAGAAGACGACGGCGTGGCGGTGGATGCAAGAATGATCTCAGTAGGCTTCGCCAAGCTTCTTGAAAGTGCTAGTTATCGACTAGAGGGGGGTGAATATGCGATTTAGGAAAGTCTTCAAACACGGATGTTTCAAGACAAACAATAGAAATGACCTAATTGATATGCAATGAAGGTAAACTACAACAAGCAAACCATAGTCAAGTATGCAATAACGTGAAAGTACAAGACTAATAGCAGCTTGGTAGTAAGGATCAAGAAGGAAGATAGTGAGAAGCCAATCAACAAAAGTAGTCAAGCAATGAAGTCAAATAGGTATGATAGATAGGCAATGACTTCACGAAGACAAACTCAAAGTAAAGAGAGGGAGAAGATAGAACTACCACTTGTTGAAGACACATAATTTGTTGGACTCAGGCCCAGCTTGTCGTGACAACCGACATCCGGGTTAGGGAGGCTGAGATTCAACTCAAGACCGCTTTCACCTTATTCCCTTGAGCTAAGGACACACAGCCTCGCCTAATCACTCGTAAGTCTTCAAGGTAGACTTCAACCTTCACAGATCATGCTTCACCGCAATCCACAATGACTCTTGGATGCTCAGACGTGACGCCTAACCGGCCGGAGGATTCACAGCCCTCAAGTGTAATAAGTCTTCGTGTCACATGCATGTAAAGACTTCAAGATGCCTAACACTCTTGGCTCGGGTGTTTGGGCTTTGTCCTCGCAAGGATTTCTCTCTCAAAGGCTTCGAGGTGGGTTGCTCTCAAACGACAAAAGCCGCAGCACTAACTCTCGAGCAGCCACCAATTTATGGTGTAGGGGTGGGCTATTTATAGCCACTAGGCAACCCGACCGATATGTCCGAAATGACCCTGGTCACTAAGGAACCGACACGTGTTCCAACGGTCGATTTCAAACACACACGGCAACTTTACTTGGGCTATAAGCAAAGTCGACTCATCCACTCGGATAAGTTTTGTTTCTCATTGTCTTCGTCAAGACATAGGATTTGGGTTGAGCATCACTTCACTATTTTGACTATGATCACTTGGACCCCACTTAACAAAGACGGTGGTTCCTATGACTCAACAAAGAAGAAAAGGAAACAACGAAACGATTACGCCTTTCAAGGCCCATAGTCTTCACTCAATGTCTTCTCATGTCATAGTCTTCAACGTGAATATCTTCACATACCACCATTGTCGCCAATGTCTTCATACATTTTAGGGTCATCTCCGTAGGTAAACCGAATCAATGAGGGACACTACTGCAAGTATCTTGCAATTCTCACAAACGATTAGTCCTCAACCACATTTGTCGTCAATACTCCAAAACCAACTAGGGTGGCACTAGATGCACTTACAATCTCCCCTTTTGGTGATTGATGACAAGTCGTTGAAGTTTTCAACGGGATAAAGTACGTGAAATTGTAAAGGATAGGAATTGTCTTCATAAGTGGCAAAGGCTCTCCTCAAGATGTGCATATAAGTAGTTTGCTTTTGGAATGCAAATGCACATGGGAGGTTGTACTTGTGGAGATCCTCTTCAACTTATGAAGATAATTCATCATGCATGAAATGATATAGCTAAGAGAATGACATGCATAATGAAAATCGGACGCCCGCAGAATGATCTAAGTGCGAAGTTATCGCCGCACATGCGGAATTTATCATTGCACCGTAGTAAAGCAAATAAGTAGCATTTAATTATCGAGTTTAAGTGTTACAACTCAAAGAACCAAATGTATCAAAAGCGAGAGTTGTAAACACTAGGCAAAATATTATGCAACCGCCTTATGAACCCGCTTGAAGACTATCAAACTCATATGCTTCTCCCTTTGTCAAGAAGGACCAAAAGGTTTGAAGACATAGAGCATCTACTCATCCTCTTCAAGTAGATGATGCAGAGGGTTGTCGTTGTTGGTTGGCGTGCGACGAGCTTGTGCAAAGGTCGGCGCGCGCGTAAGTAGGGGGCGTGAAGTAGCATCGGCTTCATCATCGATCACTCGCATTGACAGCTGCCGCAGAGGAAGAATAGTCGAGTCTTCAAGTGATGGAGTTCGCCATAGGACTGCATTCCGTGGAGGAGTGGAGTCAAACTTGAAGCGCTCAAAGGAAGCCATCGCCTTGAAGATCTCGCTTCAAAGATCGAAAGCAGGTCAAACTCTTCCATGATCGCCGATGTGTCTCGTGGAGTGACAAAAGCATTCTTGGTGGCAAGGTTTCAATGTGATTGACGCCCACCAAGAGGCTTTGCATTTGTCGCTTGAGCCAGAGTGATGCTTATCTTGTTTCGATGCAAAGGCGACAAGAAGTTCTCGATCATTGAGGACTCGAGAGCGCTTCCGAGGCCTTTGGCCAATTGTGCTCTCGGGGCTTCAAGATGCTGCGACGGTGAGGCGTACGTGTGTTCCCAAAGAGGATAGACACGGATACCGCCGACGCTTCCATGGGTTGAGAGAAGCTATGGTGATTCCATTCAAGACAAAGTGGCGCTTGGCAGGCTCAGTGGTATATGGCTTCAATCGACATATCAACCTCTCGTAGAAATATCGATGATTGCGCAGCGAGGGTCGATAGTTGATAGCAGAGTGCATCTTGATGAGGCGCATGACCCATGGAGTATAAAATTTCAGACCAAACAGATTAGATCCAGACGCAGCCAATTGTCGGATGAAGAATTCTTGCATATTGAAGCTGATGCCATTGAGGATGTAAAAGGCCAATGTCTTCATTGCTCCTTCAAGTTTTGCAGATGATGAATGCCCTTTGATAGGCCATAGAGTTCGCCTGATGATGTGATATATTGTACGAGGCAGTTACTCAAGGTCATCAACAAAGAAGTTCTGAGGGTATTCAACGTCATGTGGCAGTGGCTTCATCATGCTCAACATATGACTCATGTCGGGTTCTCGCTTATGAAATATGCTCTCCAAAGGCATCGCGGTGGAGTTGACAACTGTGTTCAAACAGCTCTCCGGAGTGGGTAGGCATGTGAGCTCAATGACGCCAAGAGCTTTGGCTTCATGATGAACATTTCGTCATCCACTCGAGAACCCATGTCTTCGTGATTCTCAGTAGTAGCCGTGGATGTGGAGGGTCGATAGAATTGAAGCACAAGTTCTTCATTCCAAGTTGTTCTTGTTCAGAACGGCCGAGCAGCACTGCATCACGAAGCAATCAAGTGCTTCTTCTAAGCACGGCAACCGCAATGGCTTCAGCAGTATGAGGGAAAATGCGCCTTGATCATACAGTAACGCATGAGTAATAGCTTCATTGCCGATAGCTCCGTAAACGGTCGATGATATCCTTGGCCTTGTGTAGGGTTCTTGCTCTATCAAATAAAGTGTTGTGGGCTTTGAAGCCATTTGCATTGAAAGAACTCAGAGGTGGCAAGGTTCGAAACCTTAGCAGCCTTGGCTTCGCTTCGGACCTAAGGCCTATGCGCAATATGATATTCAAATTGAGGACCGAGGCATGAGGCGAAGGGACCGTAATGTGCCATCTTACCGTGATTAGTCACCATAGTTGTATGCTTGCTCAATTGTGTAGGGCCTTGGTATGAATCGAGCAAGGGCAACAATCGAGGCTTCAGTCGCTCAAACAGATGCTTCGGGAGCAGCTTGCCTCATTGGCTTCGTGCACATTTCCTTCATTGGTTTCAGGAGTCGTTGTGCAGTGCTCCACATTTGCTTCACCGTGACCACGCCATTCGCTTCATTGGTGTTGGAGGTGGCAGCCTCATGTTTTCAACCTCCACTTGAGGAGCCGGAGGGTCGGGCACCGCACGCTGATATCGTGAATAACTTCTTCAATTACAGTGGGGTGTAGGGACACGCTTCTTCTTCTTCTTGAGTGTCTTCTACCGATGTGCACTGGATTGTCTTCAAAGCTTTGGCTTCGCACTCGAGACATTGACAGCTTGGAGTGGCTTCAAAACACTTGACGGGCAACAGTTGGTGGTGCACTTCTCCTTCGAACGCCGAGAGAGGTACTTGAGGCCTTTGACCTTTGCGAAGCTCACAAATGTCGGGCGACGCCTTTGGAGATGGGGTTGTCCGGGCCTCAAAGTCTTCTCTTCTTCTTGCTGTTGTTGTTGGGGAGTGACTTGTTGTTGGGGAGTACTAGGGAGTCTTCTTGTTGCGGGCGATCAGCCCATGAAGCATCCCGAGCAATAGGCGCCGAGGACGACCAATGTCGATGAGTTCATTGCTCAGATGAACAAAGCGATGATACCACATTGTATTCAATTTGAGGAAGAACTTCATCATCTTCAACATTGTCATGGTGACTATCGTCTTCAAAGCAGATGGGATCAATCGCTGAATCTCTTCACTTCGTGGAGCCTCTGTGGAAGCAGTGCTCATGAACAAACATGCGAAGTTCATGGGTTGCGTATACGGACGAACCACCGAAATGGGTTCAACAACCAAGGGCTCTGTGGGAGCAGCCCGATTCTTCTTGGTCTTAAGCTTCTTCTTGAGGAGCAAGATCATAGGCTTCGTGAAGTTTTTTTTCGCTTCACCTCGGCAGCCCTCGCCTTCTTCTCGCTCGTAAGGGTTGACCGGACCTTTGGCTTCGAGCCACCATGCCGCTTGGGAAGACTATGCAGGTTCTTCCCGCCTTTGAAGGTGCAACTTGGTCATTTGAAGACTTCTTCCTCTTGCAGCCATTCTCGGGGTCAATGCCAGACGGCCAAGAGCCTTGGCGCTTCTCAAATTTCATTGTAGGCAAGCACACACTTATCGCCCAGACTCTTCATGCGCCACGAGCCTCCGCTTCTTCTCGCTTGAGAAAGGCTTTTTGAGCTCGTGCAGCATGACCTTGAAGTTTTGGCATCTTGCACGCTGAGTGCAATTGCCGGTGTCAAACCGCGGATCTCGTAGGGGGTCCCGAATCGTAAGCGCCTAGGCGGATGGTAACAGGAGACAAGGGACACGATGTTTACCCAAGTTCGGGCCCTCTTGATGGAGGTAAAACCTCACGCCCCGCTTGATTGATATTGATATTGTGGATGTTTACAAGAGTGGATCTACCACGAGATCAAGGAGGCTAAACCCTAGAAGCTAGCCTATGGTATGATTGTAAGGGTTGTTGTGATTGTTGTCCCACGGACTAAAGCCATCCGGTTTATATAGACACCGGAGAGGGCTAGAGTTACATAGAGTCGGTTACAATGGTAGGAGATCTACATATCCGATCGCCAAGCTTGCCTTCCACGCCAAGGAAAGTCCCATCCGGACACGGGGAAGTCTTCAATCTTCTATCTTCATAGTCTTGGAGTCCGGGTCGATGATGATAGTCCGCAAATGATAGTTCGATCGATGATGGTAGTCCGCTATCCGGACACCCCTAATCCAGACTCCTCAAGAGCTCCCCGAACCAGGCTTCAATGACGATAAGTCCGGCGTATATTGCTTGGCATTGCAAGGCGGTTTCCTCCAAATGATAGAAGATTGGGAACACTAGGATAGTGTCCGCCCGCAAAATAAATTCCACATTCCACCGTAGAGAGAATAATAATATATACACAAGCTCAATCTGCCGACGCTTTCCGTGGCATGACGTCACACCACTACCAAGCCATTACTCAATTGTTTTTTACTTTACCACCTCAACAGATTTAGCGGCAGCTTCTTGGCACGCCTTGTCGGCGTAGATCGTGTTTCCCTTAATCCGGATTCTCATCAATACGGGCGTAGTAACCCAACCGCCATTGATGGTGACGCTTTGGGAGATAAGCAAGTTTTACCAGCCGGTGGGGGACGATAAGACTTCGCCTCGCCCATATAAGGGATAAGGATTCACCTTCTCACCCACGCCTTCTTCCTCCTTTGCTTATCCATCTCCGACTCGAGCTCCAAAGACCCAAGTTCACAGATCTCGTCTCAACCTTCTCCGACCATGTCCGGAGCAGGAGGTAAATGGTTGGCCTCCACCGCTAAGGAGGAGCAATCGCTAAATCCGCTGAACGCCGGATACCTTTCCGCGACATCGCGACATCGGCCGCCTGACGAGGGCAGCTCATCCCCACCCCTGTGCCCCATGAGAGGGTCGTTTTCTTTCCCACTTCCTCCGCGGATGGGCTTTCCACTTCACCCTTTTGTCCGGGGCTCATGTTCTACTACGGCCTGATTTCCATGATCCGCGCCAACTTCATTCTCAACATCTCGGCGTTTATCGTCAGTGTGCGAGGCCTTCCTTCGCATCCAGCCCCACTTCTGCCAGGCTCAAGACCTTCAATGTCAAGTCAAGGTAGTGAAGGGCATTCAAGTGGAGTGCGGAGGCGCCATGTTGGGCAAGATGCCCAACGCCCTTGGTTTGAAGGGCCTTCGTGGAATCCGCCAAGGTGGCAATCGGGTGGTTCTACATCACCGAGCCACGGACTTAAATGGGCGGCGCCCCGAAGTTTAGATCTGGTATCCCCATGCAGCTCACCTCCCGAAAGAGAAGGGCTTGTGGGGTAGTTCGACGGTTTCGACGTGACTCCAGCTGTATCAAGAAGTCGTGAAGAAGCTTAGGCTGGTTAACGTGGTCCAAGTCATGCTCGTCCGCGGATACTCCCATGCCAAGAGCGGGCATTCAAACTGTGGAGTTTGATCCGAACAGCACCAGCGCCAACAAGCTCTTCGACACAACGCATTTAAGGGGCCTCGAAGGTGCTGTTCAAGGGCGCCGGTTCGCATCCGCGATCAAGATCGCGGATTTCACTCGCAGCGCCAGATGACGAGGTAAGTGATTCTACCCTTTACGGACACTTGTTTTCATAGTTTGACTCTATGCGGTTTTAATTTCCCCTTTTCCTTTGACAGATCGATGAAGAAGGCGGAACAGATTACCGTCCGCCCTATGCCGTAAAATCCAAGAGACGCCGCTCAGCGAGGCTGCTGGTTCCGCACCGCACGTGGTGCCGAGAAGAAGGCCAAGAAGGAGGCCACGGTGCTCGAAAGAGCTCCTGCTGTGTGTCCGACGACTCGGGCGGACTCTCCCGAAAGTGAGGAGGAGGAAGAGGATTCTTCCTGCAGGAGGGAGAGAGAAAGGAAGGCTCCCCAACAGGGGAGGCCGAAGGGTCCAAGAGGGAAGGACTATTCTCGACAGCTCTCGCCAACATCAACGCTGGCGAGGAAGAATGGCCTTCAAGGGCCAGCCTCCAGCGAGATCGTAAGTATCCGGATTCCTCGAATAATTTATAATTTTTTTTCGCCACACAAGTTGTCATTCTAATGCCGTGATACCGCCTCGTAGTCCGCCGTGATGATCTCCCGCTTCATCGAAGGGTCGCTGGCTTCGCCGGATGTAGACTCCATCCCGACGGCCTCCACCCTCGCGATGCCGAAGACGCCGAGGTGGGATCCCAGAGGGGACCCACCAGGGGAGGCCCGAGGCGCCACAAGGCGCCCTCCCGACTTCTCACGGACTCCACAACGGAACCCGCAGTGGTTCCGGAGTCCGGCAGTGGCCCTTCGATCAAGGGCAAGACTGTGACGCCGGGCGGCTTCCGGCCCAACCGGAGGCGCCGGGCAATTTGTTGAGGCGCTGCAGAGCGCCCATCGAGGAAGAACACCGCACTATTATGAGTGCGGTGATTCGAAGGTGCAGCTTGCCAAGGGCGGGTGACTGAAGCCTCGCAATAGCCTTCTATCGCTTTGAGGTAAGAAGTTAAAATATGCAATGTAATACCGCATAGACAAGAGCCCTCGATGCTCGGTTCGGTGTTCGGAAAGAAAAGCCGGACCGAGGATCTAAAAAAAGATATACGCAGGGTTGCTAAAAACAATGTCAATATGGGTTGCAGTCGCGCTGCTGACCTCTGCCAGACCGACGCGGAGGTCGGTGCTGGAAGCAGAGCTCGAGCGGTCCGAGCAAGAGCTCGGCCGCGCCAGAAGCAGCCCAGGACAAAGAAGGTGAGTAATACCACTTTGAAATTGTACCTCATGTAAAAGGATTTAGGTTGCATAAAAACAACAAGGATAACATGGTACTACAGGGCCACGAACGAGGTGGCGGCCTCAAGGAGGCCGTGTCCGCGTCGAACGCAATGTGGCCACGGAACGGGCCGAGCGAGAAAAGCAAGAGGCAAAGGTGGCGGTGAGTTCAAGAAGAGCCTGTGCTCTCATGGAAAAGCATGAGAGTTTGAGCGCGACTCAAAGACTCGAGAGTCCGAGCTTGCCTCGCCTCGAAAGTGCCAAACCGCCAAGGCCGAGGCCCATAAGGCCCTTCAGAGGTTGAATTGATGAAGAAGATAGCGGCGGTAAGGCATTTTTCATGCAAAGCAAGCATGTGAATGTAAATTACGTGATACTTACCCGAATTCGAGCTCTGTAGGCTTGCAGATCTGCCTCGCAGCTGGTCTGATGTCAGCCAGATTCTACCGAGCCGAGGAGGGAGCTCAACGGAGAAGGTCTTCGGTCTCAAGATGTCGAGGCCGCCATCCGGTGTTTCTAGCGACCAGTTGAAGCAACTGGTCGAAGCTTCACAAGGTGGCCGAAAGCAGCCATGAAGGCCTCATAGTCCGGTGTGGGTCTTGAGAGGCCATGCCTCGAGCTACTTCGCCTCGTATGCGACGGCCGGTGGATGCGTGCCTCGGGTGGAGGTTATCAAGCGCTTCGCCTGTATTGAAGGTGCTCGCGGGCCCTTGCCCGCCAAAAGGTGCATTGGGGCAAGCCGGATGCGAGAAGCTAATCACCGACGCGCCACCAATGGGCAAGGAGCATCGACGCCCGAACTATACTATAAGGCTGTCTCAAGGGTGCCCGCAAGATTGCGGATGAGTGCCCTGTGGATGTAATTATTGAGTGAATTCGCAATGTGTTATCCTGCGCTGAAAACTTTGTTCATATGCGCTAAGCAACGCTTGTTTAATTTAAAATATTACCTTCAGGCGGCCGCTTATTGAATCTGAGAGATGGCAAGTCGTCGGCTTCAAATTTCATGCCACGAAGTGCCGGGTGTTCGATAAACTTGAGCACTCTTGTTCCCATTTTTGGGTCCATCTAGGAGGCGCCAACACAACGTAACAAGGCAACCGGACTTATAGTGCTTGAACACTCTCACTTAGCCATAGAATTTATAATTTTAAATTTCGCGAAGCCCTAGTATTCGAAGATCAAGGGGGCGCTATCCACGCCTTCATCGGACATAATCCGAACTCGTCAAGCGGCGATGTCTTTAGGGACCCGAAGGACCTCTCGAACAGCGATCAGTCTCGCCTTTATCGTGCTTGGGCAGTTTTAGCTTTCCATCGAGGCGTTAACCGGCTGAACCGAGGCGCAATCGCAGTGGTTCTCCCAAAGCTACCTTAGCCGATAGAACGGAAACGTAAGGTGCCAAACATGGAGCCGGAAACCCAACTATTGACCCAAGGCAGGATTCGAGCTGATTCATATAATGCTATAAGTTCGGGTGCCGCACTTGTGAAAGTGTATGGACTTTATCACACCATAAAGCGGAGGACATAAGCCCTCGGTGTGTTTGGTCGTGCTAAGATGCACGGGTGCAACATGTTGTAAATGAACATATATATATATATAAAGTAATGCAATTAAAGGCAAAAAGTGCTGCATTTTATTCAATAAGATATGCTATCAAGCGAACGATACAAATAGTGCGGAAAGCAAGGGATTGGACGAATTATGGGCGCTCTCCGTGGGTAGGCCGCGGAATGTTGTATGTAACAAATTTAATGCTCGTGATGGAGACCACCGAGTGTTCGCCGCGCCTTTGTCCTTCCCCGGCTGTTGTATCATGAGTTCGCAGTTCGCCACGGACCGAAGTTCTGTATAAAAAGAGAAAAATAAAACAACAAAGAGCGACACACTTGGGAGCCCCCGTGTGGTCGAACCGCACTGGTCTGTTGTGGTTGTGCCCTTCCCTATGCCCATGGTATCTCCGTATGCAATTATGTACGCCGGAGAGTTTGTCTTGCAATTTCGCGAGGGCTGGGTTGGGGCGCATTGTTACGCGCACGGAACGTGCTGTGGTCTTGGTTGATGTTGCTCGGCGCGCTGGTTGTGTCCGGTCGCTTAACGGCCGGACCGAGAATTGCCTTAACAGTTGCTCAGATTTCCGCCGAGAGAGCATTGATGTTCCTCCGCTCGAGGGAGCGCCCGTGTTTCCATTGACCGTGATGACTCCACGAGGGCCCGCATCTTGAGCTTAAGGTATGCATAATGCGGCACCGCTGCTGAACTTTGCAACGCGTTCGTCCGAAAGGTGGCGTGATAGCCGCCGAACGGGACTATGTCAAGATTAACTCGCTCGGAAATTATCCGGGATCTCAAGACCACTTCCAGGTAATCGAGCCTCGCATAATTGGCCTCAACACCGGTATGTCGCTTTGAAGGTCGCTGTTGTAGGTTTAATCCTTGAAGGGTCTATGCCCATCTTGCGACCGATCCTCGATAAAGCAGGTTCAGTTAACGCCGCCGTCCATAAGGACTCTCGTGAGGTGAAATCCATCAACGATTGGGTCTAAAACCACGCGCGAATCCGCCATGGCGGATACTAGTCGGATGGTCTCTTCGATCGAAAGTGATCGGGCAAGAGGACCATGGGTTAAATTTTGGGGCGATCGCTCCATCACAGATACGCCCCTTTAGCGCACGCTTCCGCCCCTCTGGGAATATGCGCGTGATATCATGTTTACCATCCAAACTTGAGGGGGATCCTTTGTCCTCTCGTTGTTCGCGGGTCGGGTCTTCCTCGCTCGTCATTTGTAGCCCTCGTCACTGTTTTCGGCGATTAATTTGCGGTTCGCTTGAATACCCAACAATCTCGGTTGGTATGGTTAGCTGGCTTTTCGGGGTACCATGTATTTGACAAGAGCGGTCAAGTATTCGATCCAAATTGACGGGCCCGAGTGGTTCTTTTGAATGGCTTCTTCCGCTGACCGGTTTGAGCCTCGAATCCGCGCTGACCGCCAGATCCTCATTGCCGCCGCCGCACGCGCGCTTTGTTTTTGTTTCGACGCAACCTGCCATTGCGGTCCTTAGTATCCGGACCGCCAGCTTTTTGCCGAGGTTGTTATCGCGAAGCAGCCAGTTATCCTCTCCCGCATGTAAGCTGGTCATGAGGGATGTGAGGGCTGCCATAGATTTCGCTTCTCCCGTCCGAGGTGCCGGGCCAGCCACTCGTCACGGATGTTATGTTTGAAGGCAGCGAGTGCCTCGCATCCGGACAATGACGATTTGATTTTTCTTTGTTAGGAACCGTGTCCGTAATTGCTCGGCCGATTCGTTCGGCCGGATAATGTGGCTTAGGTCATCTGCGCTCGTGGTCATACATACGCGTTCTGGAAGTTGTCGAGGAATGCGGCTTCCGTGTCTTCCCAAGATTCAATTGACTCAGCGGGCAGGCTGTTAAGCCAATGCCGAGCTGGTCCTTTAAGCTTGAGCGGAGATATTTGATGGCATGAAGATCGTCGCCGCAGCCATGTGTATATGGAGAAGATAATCTCAATCCGCACCGCTGGGTCTGCAGTGCCATCGTGGATTTGATATTAACGGTTTGAACCCTTCAGGATTTGATGATCCATTACTTCGCTGGTGAAGCATAGTGGGTGTGCGCGCCTCAGATTGAGCAATATCGCGACGTAGCTCGAGAGAGCGTTGTCGCTGTTTTCGCCCGCCGAGTAGTTGTATCCGTGCGATGGTATTCGCCGTGGGTCGTGGGGCGTCCACGTGATCCATAGATAGATCTGGATTGTCTAGCCTTTTCCTCCAATATATCTCGCAAGTCCGGCATGTTCCCCCGTGGCTTCTTGCTTTTAGAGCGATGCCGGGGTACGGTTTTGGTGGAGGGCTTACACGCCTCTCTATCGCGCCACGGGTGGTCGGTCTACCGACAGCGCGTGGTGATGCTGCCTCCTCTAATCGGGGAGCAACTTGCGCTTTTGGGTAACTTTTGGAGGGCGCTCGAGTTCAGACTTTTCGCCATGAGGACCTCGGGTCCATCCGTCACCAAGAGGGTCTTGATCAGCTTGAAGTCGTTGTTGCTTTTTCTTTAGGCTGTTTGTCGTGGCCATTAGCCCGCCTAAAACGCTCTTGCTCGACGGGATCCTCAGCACGACAATTGTCCGCCGAGGCTTGCCTCGCCTCCGGAGGGAGGTAAGTAGTTGTCATCCTCGACCATCGCCCCCGCCTCTCCCGAGGGCTTGCTTCCGCCTCCTCCCGCTGGATCGTCGGAGGGAGTTGTCTTCGCACTTTCTCGGTGTTATTATCTCCCGTGCCGGAATCTCCATTCTTGCCGCGGGCGGATTTAGAGCGCACCGGCGACGCCGGGCGCTTGGGTTGCTTTTAGGGAATCGCCTCCGCCGCTTCTTCGCCGTCCCCATCTTTTGGGGTGTCCACCATGTATATGTCGATGACGAGGTGGTTTTCAAAGGTCCCGTAGGCACCGGTTCTTGTAGTCTCCGCATCGCCGCCCATACCGCCGATGTCTTCGGAGTCGTAGTCGAGCACGCTTAAATCGCCGACGATGGCTACGGGCGGGTGGTGGTGGGATCTGAATTTCTTCGCTATCCGCGTCTCCCAACCGCCCCGGCCGTAGTTCGCCAGGCTCTCCTGGATAGCGAGAGATGCTTCAATGAATTTATGATATCGCCAAGGGCGAAAAGCGAAAGATGTCCGCGGCGGTGAATTCCATGATCGGCGCCCAATCGGATTCGACTGGCAGGGGCGCAGGAGGTTCGGAGTCCGGCAAGGAGTCCGACACCTCGGAGTCATGGGCTTTACGGGGACAAGGTAAGTGTTCGCCCATCGCCGAGGAATTGCGGCTCCCGAGGCGGTGTCCAACCATCCGCCCTGATTCGAGCGATCGGCTCCGGACTATGAGTCGGAGCGGATCCGGTGCGCCTTCGAGGTGCCGTCCGCGCAGAGTTAGGTCATGCCCATCGTGACAGCGCAGCGCTGCTGGTTGTGGCTCGATCCATCGAGGATCAAGTCCCCGCGATATCGGCCGTGAAGTTTAAGCTTCCAAACTCGACTCGACGGCCAGTGGTCGAAGCTTTCGATCCGCTCCAGATGGCCAAGGAGTTGGCCCGCAGACGGCCGCCGAATACGAAGATCTCGTCCGGGAGAAAGTCTCACCGATCTGCGTCGTTGTTGATTGAAGAGGCCATCAAGCCTATCGGTGACGACCACGGAGGAACTCTCAATTGAAGCACCAATGTCGGTGTCAAACCGCGGATCTCGGTAGGGGTCCCGAACTATGCGCCTAGGCGGATGGTAACAGGAGACAAGGGACACGATGTTTACCTGTGTTCGGGCCCTCTTGATGGAGGTAAAACCCACGCCCCGCTTGATTGATATTGATATTGTGGATGTTTACAAGAGTGGATCTACCACGAGATCAAGGAGGCTAAACCCTAGAAGCTAGCCTATGGTATGATTGTAAGGGTTGTTGTGATTGTTGTCCTACGGACTAAAGCCATCCGGTTTATATAGACACCGAGAGGGCTAGGGTTACATAGAGTCGATTACAATGGTAGGAGATCTACATATCCAGACGCCAAGCTTGCCTTCCACGCCAAGGAAAGTCCCATCCTGACACGGGGAAGTCTTCAATCTTCTATCTTCATAGTCTTGGAGTCCGGTCGATGATGATAGTCCGCAAATGATAGTTCGGCCGATGATGGTAGTCCGCTATCCTGACACCCCTAATCTAGGATTCCTCAAAGAGCCATATGCTTCTTGAACTGAGCTTTTTCATAGTTGATTTTGTTCTTCAGTTCAACAATGCGCTGAGCAAGAGCTAGCTCAGAAGCAATGGCGCCATTGAAGGAGACGCTGAGGCCAATAGGAAGTTGCAAATCTTCAAAGCTGATGTTTGGGGTGTCAAACCATTTATCAATGAAGTGATGGATGATTGCCACATCAAAGAGAGGCAAATTGTTGAAAATTTCTGCTTCTTCTTTGCTCTTGATAAGTTGCTCAAGGGCATCATCTCGAAGATCTTCATCATCGGATGATCAATGTGCTCTTCACGCAGAATGGCAGCAGGAGTCGTGTCGATTCAAGATTCTTGACAATTTTCTTTCTTCTCCGTATTCTTGGAGATACGGATTGATCTTCGATCGCATTAATCGGCTTCGAGGTGCAAGAGTCGCGGCTTCACACGTGAAGCTTTTGGAGGAGCAACACTTTGAAGCCTTGACTTTCTTTTGCTTCGCAGCTTTGGAGCAGGAGCAGGAGCAGGAGCCGGGCTTCATCGAATCAGATCGCCATCGAGTGATCCACTTTGGCACCTTGGACCAAGATGTAAGTGATGAGGCCATCAAGGTTTGAAAAGGACCGATGACATTGGGTTCAAGATCACGTGAGTCGCCAAGACGGGAGCAGAGGGGCCAGGTTGAAGTCTAATCCCAATGACTTCTTGTTTTCCTTGGCAAGCCTTTGTGTGCCGGAAGTTGCGCTTGAAGAGATTATCGTCACGACACAAGAGCAATGACGTTGGTCGGCATTTTGTGCCGAGGTCCATGGACCATACAAGGATAGAAACCTTGTGCAATAGCTTCAACCATGTTCTGGGTGGAAGGCCTCGAAGAGAATATCACCCCAAGGGCTTCGATAACATTCTTCTCGCATATTCCCTGGTCATTTAAATTGTACTTGAACCATTGTTCAGCCTAATATCGATTTAATCCATTGGATTCGCTGCCTTGCGCTGATTGTAATTCTTTCGGATCTGCTTTGTAAAGCTCGCGAGGTCATCAGCAGATCTTTTGAGGTTCCCCACGACGCTATCCGCCGCCTCTTCCCGACTGATTTATCCGCAGCCATGAACTTCAAATTGAATGGCTTCACACGCTCAAAGGCTTCAAAGGCTTGCATTTGCCGGACAAACAGAACTGCTTCGGAGAGTTAGTTTGATGTCAGAAGAATTCTCGCAAACTAATGCGCATTATGAGAACCAAGGATTCTCCCACGGACATGTACTGTGATGCAGATTAGAGATGCGAGGGAAGGGAAGAGGTCATATGCATTCTCGTAAGATTTTGAAGATAAATCAGTTTGAAGACATTGACCTTATGATGCGAAGACATTCACTTATACGCCGAGAGTTGGTTCCATTTGTACTAATCCGTGAATAAGTACAAGTGAGGAATCTAACTAGTTGTGGAGCTTAAGTGAATATACTAGGCAAGATGAGATGCATACATAATAGATCTAACATAGTATGGGCGTAAACCAATTTTGGTAAGTAGGATGAATCTTGAAGATAAAAAAGATGGTAAAAATAGAGTTATATTTACCACTCAAGAACTGCTAGACGGGAAGAAAAGGAGGCCGAGCAGTTCAATCCACTGCCCCTAACTTGGCGACGGAGGACACCTACAACAAGGGCGGAGATGACGATGTTCAAGGGTCGGCGTGAAGACGGTGTCGAGAAGTCGCGGCAGCTAAGCGCTTCGTCGTGGCAAGTCGCCGAGAGCTAGCGGTGGCGCTTAGGGTTTTGACGAGGTGGAGAGGTGGAAGAAGGTCTTCTTTACCGCAGGGACATGTATTTATAAGGAGGTGTGCAGCACAAATACAATACGCAGGTGCTGGCGGTTCACATCCGAGGGGCACGTGGCAATCATGCAACATACTCGAGTTGTCCCATCGCTCCCACGCCCGCCAGTTTGTTTGATGGTCGCTCCGGCTCCGGATTTCAACAAGAAGGATGAATCATTTAAAACAGACTTAAAGTTTGTCTCGTGTCTTCTCACGACAAGGACGCAGAAGACATTCGACAGCTTCAATAGAATGCATATGATTTGGACAGATAGAGTTTGAGATAGAAAGCATAGAGAGATTGGGGTCCCATCACATTCACTTAGTTCAAAAGATTCAACTTGGAAGACATAGCTATAAGTGAATGCTGTAGAGGATGAATATATATATATATATATATATATATATATATATATATATATATATATATATATATATATATCGTATGACAACCAAATCAACATAGTGAAGAAAATCATGAAGATAGGTTGAAGTTGAAGACAAATCAAATGCGAAGATATTGCGTAAATAACGCCATGAGTGAAACACTTCAAACAAAGAAATTTGGTGGTGGCTACCCACCGATAGGAAGTATTAGACCTGCACATCACAAGACAATTATCGTGGCGCCCAAGTCAAATTCCACGTTAATGTATTCACACTCGTAATGTAAGTCTTCATTGATTGAAGATATACGTTACTTGTGTTGCACATCTAAGTCATCAACATGCATAAGTGTTAGGATGTGCTTGATCACGTGACATTTGAGGATTCCAAGATATTTAGCTCACACCGTAATTTGCAAAACCTTTTCTCATCCAAGGGCTTTGTGAAGATATCTCGCCAATTGCTCTTCAAAGGTTGACGTGAATGATGTCAATATCTTTCTTCATGACATGATCCCCGAGAAAATGATGACGAATTTCAATGTGCTTTGTCTTCGAAAGTGCTGGACTGGATTGTTGGCAATCTTGATGGCGCTTTCGTTGTCGCAGAAGAGAGGTACTTGTGTCGATTGATGCCATAGTCCTTGAGAGTTTGCTTCATCCATAGAAGTTGAGCACAGCAAGATCCAAGCAGAATGTATTCAGATTCAGCGCTTGAGAGTGATACACAGCTCGCTTCTTTGAAGACCAATGACAAGTGATCGCCCCGTAAAGTGACATGTGCCCGATGTAGACTTGCGATCCACCTTGTCACCAGATAATCAGATCCCAAAATCCAACCAAATCAAATTTTGAGCCCTTTGGATACCATAATCCGAGTGTTGGGGTGTGAGCCAAATATCAAGAATTTGCTTCACGCCTAAGTGATGCGATTCCTTTGGTGCCGCTTGAATCGAGCACACATGCAAACACTAAGCATAATATCGGCCTAGATGCACATAGGTAAAGTAAGGAACCAATCATGGAGCGGTATACCTTTTGATCGAACTCTTTACCATTGTCGCCGGACCTGATGGTGTTTAGCATCGGCATTGGCGCCGTGTATCCTTTGCACTCTTGCATTCCAAACTTCTTCGCATAATCTTGGAGGTATTTTTCTTGAGATATAAAGATGCCATTCCTTTGTCGATTTAATTTGAAGACCAAGGAAGAACTTGAGCTCTCCCATCATGGACATCCGATATTGTTCTTGCATCATGTATCCAAATTCATCACTATACTTCTCGTTGGTGCAACCAAGATAATGTCATCCACATATATTTGGCATACAAACAGTTCACCATCATATGTCTTCGTGAAGAGTGTGGGATCAAGGGATCCAGTTTGAAGCCTTTGCTCTTCGTGAAGTCTTTGATCGATCATACCAAAGCGAGGAGCTTGTTTGAGGCCATATGATTGCTTTTATTTAGCTTGTACACCATATCGTGATGTTTTGGATCTTCAAAGCCGTGGTTGAGCGACATATACTTCTTCTTCAATCTTGCCGTTGAGAAATGCACTCTTCACATCCATTTGATAGAGCAAGATGTTGTGGTGGTTAGCATAGGCTAGTAGTATGCGAATAGCTTCAAGCCTAGCTACAGGAGCAAATGTTTCATCAAGTCAATTCCTTCAACTTGAGTATATCCTTGAGCCACAAGCCGCTTTGTTTCTCGACGACTTGACCATGCTCATCTTGCTTGTTTCGATATATCCATTTGGTGCCAATAATGTTATGCTTATGAGGGTCGTATGCTTGACAAGTTCCCAAACATTGTTTAGCTTGAACTGCTGAAGTTCTTCTTGCATAGCTTGAATCCATTCTCGTTCCATAAAGGCTTCAAAGAACTTTCTTGGGTTCTGATATTGACACAAAAGAAAAGTGCCCACAGAAATTTGCTAGCGTGTTGTTCTGAGCGAGTAAGCGGACCAGTGCATTGATGCTATCGATTATCTTCTCAATCTGTACTTCATTTGCAACTCGAGGATGAATCGGACGAAGACTTTGCTCTTGCCGATCATTGTCATCATTGGGAGGATTGTCTTCAGTCGAGCATTGTCTTCTCGTTGGTTAGGTGCGAAATGATAAGTTCCTCTTCAGTCTGTGCTTCGAAGGCATGATTTCACCAGCCCCATTAGCTTGATAGATTCGTTGGTGGAGCTTCGCCTAGTGTACTTGGCAGAACTCTCTTGTGAACCATTGGTTTCATCAAATCGCACGCCTACAGCTTCGACGATTTTGTAGAGATAAAGGTTGAAGACTCAGAGGAGTGCGAGTCCTTTCCAGAATCGAGCATGAAGCCTTCGTGAGCTTTAGGTTCAAATTTTGACTTGTGATGGGGATCCTTGATCCAAAGACTTAGCCCCAAATACTCAAGTAGCCGACATTTGGCTTCTTGCCAAGAAGGAGCTCATAGGATGTTTTGTTCGTAAGCTTATGGATATAAACACGTTGATGACGTGACAAGTCGTATCAATAGCTTCAGCCGTAACTTTCTTGGTGTCTTGTACTCACGAGCATTGTTCGAGCCATCTCAATGAGGGTTCTGCTTTGCGCCCACGATGCCATTTTGTTGAGGTGTGTATGGAGCAGAGAACTCATGAGTGATTCCCATGGTATCCAGATAAAGATCAAGTCCGTGTTCTTGAATTCAAAGGTCGTTATCACTTCGATATGCTTGATCTTGACGCCATAATTGTTCATTGCTCGATTACGGTTGCGTCAAGACATCTTGCACTTCAGCCTTGTAGAGAATTATGTGCACCCATGTGTATCTTGAGAGTCAATGCCATCCCGTTGTCCCAGCTCCCAGCCCGCCAGTTTGTTTGATGGGTAAGCCCTTTAACGGGATGAATCATTTAAACAGATTTAAAGTTTGTCTCGTGTCTTCACGACAAGGACGCAGAAAGACATTCACCTTAATAGAATGTATGATTTGGAAAAGAGTTTGAGATAGAAAGCAAGAGATTGGGGTCCCATCACATTCACTTATTCAAAAGATTCAACTTGGAAGACATAGCTATAAGTGAATGCGAGAGGATGTAATATATATATATATATATATATATATATATATATATATATATATATATATATTTTAAAATAAAAACCAAATCAACATAGTGAAGAAAATCATGAAGATAGGTTGAAGTTGAAGACAAATCAAATGGATATTGCAAATAACGCCATGAGTGAAACACTTCAAACAAAGAAATTTGGTGGGCTACCACGATAGGAAGTATTAGACCGCAACCAAACAATTATCGTGGCCCCAAGTCAAATTCCAGTTAATGTATTCACACTGTAATGTAAGTCTTCATTATTGAAGATATAGTACTTGTGTTGCACATCTAAGTCATCAACATGCATAAGGAATGTGTTTGATCACGGACATTTGAGGATTCCAAGATATTTAGCTCAACCGAATTTGCAAAACCTTTTCCATCCAAGGGCTTTGTGAAGATATCTCCCAATTGCTCTTCAAATTGACGGAATGATGTCAATATCTTTCTTCATGACATGTCCCGAAAATGATGACGAATTCAATGTTTTGTCTTCGAAAAGGGGACGATTGTTGGCAATCTTGATGGCGCTTTGTTTCGCAGAAGAGAGTACTTGTGTCGATTGATGCCATAGTCCTTGAGAGTTTGTTTCATCCATAGGCGAGAAGAAGATCCAAAAGAATGTATTCAGATTCAGCGCTTGAGAGTGATACACTTTCCTTTTAAGACCAATGAAAGTGATCGCCCCAAAGTGACATGTGCCCGTTAGACTTGCATCCACCTTGTCACCAGATAATCAAGATCCAAAATCCAACCAAATCAAATTTTAGCCCTGATACCATAATCCGAGTGTTGGGGTGGGAGCCAAATATCAAGAATTTGCTTCAGTAATGATATTCCTTTGGTGCCGCAATCGGAAAGCAAAACTAAGCATAATATCCGCCTAGATGCACATAGGTAAAGTAAGGAACCAATCATGGAGCGGTATACCTTTTGATCAATTTTACCATTGTCGGGACCTGGGGTGTTTGGCATTGCCTGTATCCTTTGCACTTTGCATTCCAAACTTCTTCCAAATCTTGGAGGTATTTTTCTTGAGATATAAAGATGCCATTCCTTTGTGATTTAATTTGAAGACCAAGGAAGAACTTGAGCTCCCATCATGGACATCCGATATTGTTCTTGCATCATGTATCCAAATTCATCACATACTTCGTTGGTGCAACCAAGATAATGTCATCCAATATTTGGCATACAAACACACCATCATATGTCTTGAAGAGTGTGGGATCGGGATCCAGTTTGAAGCCTTTTCTTCGGAAGTCTTTGATCATCTACCAAAGCGGAGGAGCTTGTTTGAGGCCAATTTGGCTTTATTTAGGTTGTACACCATATCGGATGTTTTGGATCTTCAAAGCCGTGGTTGATTATATACTTCTTCTTCAATCTTGCCGCTGAGAAAGCATTTTCACATCCATTTGATAGAGCAAGATGTTGTGGTGGTTAGCATAGGCTAGTAGTATGAATAGCTTCAAGCCACTACAGGAGCAAATGTTTCATCAAGTCAATTCCTTCAACTTGAGTATATCCTTGAGCCACAAGCCGGCTTTGTTTCCGAACTTTACCATGCTCATCTTGCTTGTTTCGATATATCCATTTGGTGCCAATAATGTTATGTTATGAGGGTCGTATGCCAAGTTCCCAAACATTGTTTAGCTTGAATCAAGTTCTTCTTGCATAGCTTAATCCATTCCGTTCCATAAAGGCTTCAAAGAACTTTCTTGGGTTCTGATATTGACACAAAAGAAAAGTGCCCAAAATTTCTTTGTTTTGAGCCAGTGGACCGTATTGATGTATATTATCTTCTCAATTTGTACTTCATTTGCAACTCGAGGATGAATCGACAAGACTTTGCTCTTGCCGATCATTGTCATCATTGGGAGGATTGTCTTCAGTCGAGCATTGTCTTCTGTTGGTTAGGTGCGTAAATGATAAGTTCCTCTTCAGTCGGCTTCGAGGGATGATTTCACCGCCCATTAGCTTGATAGATTCCGGGGGAGCTTCCCTAGTGTACTTGGCAGAACTCTTTGTGAACCATTGGTTTCATCAAATCGCACGCTAAGCCGACGATTTTGTAGAGATAAAGGTTGAAGACTCGAGAGGCAGTCCTTCGAATCGAGCATGAAGCCTTCGTGAGCTTTAGGTTCAAATTTTGACTTGTGATGGGGATCCTTGATCCAAAGACTTAGCCCCAAATACTAAGTAGCACATTTCTTTTGCCAAGAAGGAGCTATAGGATGTTTTGTTCGCTTATGGATATAAACACTTGATGACGGAAAGTCTATCAATAGCTTCGTGCCGTAACTTTCTTGTGTCTTGTACCACGAGCATTGTTCGAGCCATCTCAATGAGGGTTCGTTTCGCCCACGATGCCATTTTGTTGAGGTGTGTATGGAGCAGAACTCATGAGTGATTCCATGGTATCCAGAAAAGATCAAGTCCGTGTTCTTGAATTCGGTCTATCACTCGATATGCTTGATCTTGACGCCATAATTGTTCTTGTCGATTAGGTTCCAAGACATCTTGCACTTCCCTTGTAGAGAATTATGTGCACCCATGTGTATCTTGAGAGTCATCAACAATGAGGGAGAGACAAGCAATTGTTGTGAGGGTAGAGAATGAGTAGGGCCAAACAAATCCATGTAACATCAAGGGTTGAGATGTCGCCATGATTGTCTTCGAGGGTGCTTTCCTAGTCATCTTTCCAACGCAGCACCCACAAATGATCCTTCTTGAACTTGACACCTTCGATGCCTTGACATGCTTCTTCGGCAGTGTGTAAGTTCCCAAGATGCCCCACCCCGATGCCAGAGCCGATTCAAGCTTTTTCAAGAAGACATAAAGCATGGACTCCGAAATTACCATGTATAGATCATCTTTCCTATACCCTTCAAAGACTAGAGACTTGTCGATTCCATTAGTACAAGGCAACGATATTTTCCAATATCACAATCATGTTCAAGTCACAAAGCATTGAGATGAATCAAGTTGAAACCAAGGGATTCAACAAGCATCACTTTATCCATGTGTTGATCCTTTGAGATTGCAACTCACCTAGACCCAATACCTTGCTTTTACCAAAGGTCAAAAATGTGTGTGACCTTTTGTCCGATGGAAAGGTTGAGCCATGAGAAGACTTCATCACAAAATATGATTAGTGCATCCACCGTCCATAATCCATTCTCAAGCATGAGGTGTCATACCCACAAGACGTTAGGGGGATAGGCTTCACCAAGAGCATTGTGAAGCATAAACATTTGACGCAAGTGGATTATTGAAGCTTAAATCAAGATTAGGACTGATAGGATGAATGGCAAACAATTCAGAACAAAATACATAGTGAGACCATTTGGGCATTTGATCTTGTGCCCTACAAGATGTTTTAGGTCCCCAAAGAATATCATCGACGCCTTTGATTTTCGGCCGAGACCCTTTCCCAAAAGAGAGTTAATTCTTTTAACCACCCACATCTTCGGGGTGGCTTAGAAGCAATGAGTCTAAGTGCAGATTCCGAGAACTGGCTTTGGAGCCCTAGCAAATAGCCTTGCAGAGATGAATGAACTTATGAATAAGGTAAAAGTTCTTAGTTCTATGAACATAGGGTTTGAAGACACACCCATATTCATAAATTTGAGTACTTTCCGCAAAACATTGGGGGTGACTTGTGAGTCCTTTGTCCGTGAAGCCTTTGGACCAAATGACCCTTTAGGTCCGGGTTTTCTTCTTCCTGTGGGTGTCGATGACATTCACCGGAAGATTCTCAAGACAGCTTTTGGGAACCCATCTTCTTCATAGGTGGTCCATTCCCCGCTAGTACCAATATACCGCAAACACTTCACCATTCCGATTCTTGAAAGTTATAGTTTGCATCAAAGGATTCATCAATGATAATAGGGGCAGGTAAAGCGATAAGGTGGAAGGATCCAAAGGTCCCTTTGCAAAGAACCCATGTGGTTTTGGGATACCGCCAAAGCTTCCAAAGGGAACCATCAACATTCATTTTCCTCTCAACCCAACACCCTCTTTCCTAGGGTTTCGTTTAACCTTTTGAGGACATCGCAGTGTCCGGTCCTTTCGACTTTTTATACATCCCCTCTTCAAGCAATGTCTTCAACCTAGCATTTTCATCAAAATAGCAGGGTACCTCCGCAGGGGTTAGTTACCACATTAGTAGTTGAAGACAATGCAAAAAGGCAGCTTGAACATTCAAGAAAGAGGTAGCAATATCACGCCAAGACATTTTAGACAGGTGGTTCAAATCCATCCAGGGAACTAACGCTGAGCAAGTGACTCATTCTTTTTGAAGATTTCATGAGCCGCCTCAATTTCCAAGCTCGCTTCCTTTGAAGATAATCATAGGAGAGCTTTTCATGAGTAGTTGAGAGAGTTTCATGACGATTTCAAGTTCTTGGTACTTAGCATGAAGATTTTTAATGTCTTCAACTAAGGACTGTGAACGTGTCATTTCGCCCAACAGTCATCGCTTTTTCAACAGTTTTTGAGTATGTTCCATAGCTCTTGTTGTTCGTTGCAATTTTAGCAAGTGTTTTGTAGTGGGTTTGATTCACAATCGAGTCATCTTCACTTGATGTTTGAAAGTAAGCATCACGTGATTTTACCTTGGCACCACGGCCATGAAGCAAGAGGGTGGAGCAGGGTCATCTCCATCGCCTTCAAAGTTGGTGGAAGTCATTGTCTTTAGTGTTGAAGATGGACTTGGCAACATAGGTGTGGCTAAAGCCGATTGCAACGCTGTGGTCGGACCCTCTTCAAACTCCACCTCCACCTCCTCGTATGCATCTCCTCCAATCCATTTCTTGCCAACAAAAGCACGAGCCTTCCGATGAGCTCTTATGAGATGAAGACTTTGATGAGGACTTGAAGAAGACTTTGGATTTTTCTTCTTCTTGTCATCGTAATCATATTCCTTGCTCTTCTTCTTCTTCTTCTCATTGTCCCACTGGACACTGGGATATAGTGTCCAGCTTTTCTTGCACTTGTGAAGTTTCTTCTTGTAGTCATGAGGGAAGCTTCATCACCTTGAGCTGGATCGGAAGACTTTCGCCTTCTTCCTAGTGAACTTATGGAACTTCTTCACAAGCATAGCAAGTTCCTTTCCAATGTCTTCAAGATCATCAACCAAATGATTTTCTTCGATGAGGAAACAACTTTTCCTTCAAAGGCAGTTCGCCATAGTTGGGACCATAGATATCTTTTTTCATAAAGTCGAACTCTGTGTTGAGCTCTCAAGTATATCGACGGATCGAGTGTCTTGAAGTGGATTTTGTATCATGAGGGCAAGGGTGTCAAAAGAGCTGCAAGTGATCTCAGAGTGTCTTGACGATTTCATGCTTGGTGATCTCAAGGGCGCCGGAGCATGAAGCTCATTTGTGATGTCGAGGCGATCAAACATGAGCTGACATTTTCATTGTCGCTTTTGAAGCGTTGAAGAGGTTGCAAGAACACCGATTCTTTGATCTCTCCGGGTTGAGACGCCTTTGATTGGATAGCCATCCTGATTAGCTTCGACGCTTCCAGAGCACTCACACGGCCATACTATCCTTTGGTCGATGACCATAGATGATTTCTTGCAGAGAGTCCATTGAATGAACTTTTGACATCCAGGGGTGACACCTTCAAATTTTGGGAACGCCGTTTGACGACATACCGAGGTCGACATCATCGGCTTCAAGATGCGATCTTATTCTTCCAAAGAGGGATAGTCCCCCATCGAACACGGGCAAGCAAGGAGACTTTGATTATCCCCGCAAATATAGCTAAAACCCGTGGTTAAACCAATCACACAACAAGAGAGTACCTTGCTCGATACCAATTGAAAGTGCTAGTTATCACTAGAGGGGGGTGAAATATTTTAGGAAAGTCTTCAAACACGGATGTTTCAAGACAAACAATAGAAATGACCTAATTGATATGCAATGAAGTAAACTACAACAAGCAAACCATAGTCAAGTATGAAACGGAAAGTACAAGACTAATAACTTTAGTAAGGATCAAGATGGAAGATAGTGAGAAGCCAATCCAAAAGTAGTCAACAATGAAGTCAAATAGGTATGATAGATAGGCAATGACTTCCAAGACAAACTCCAAGAAAGAGGGAGAAGAAGAACCAAAACTTGTTGAAGACACAGATTTGTTGGATGGGCCCAGCGTGGACAATGAATCCGGGTTAGGGAGGCTGAGATTCAACTCAAGACCTGCTTCACCTTATTCCCTTGAGTAAGGACACACCCCTCGCCCAATCACTGTAAGTCTTCAAGGTAGACTTCCAACCTTCACAGATCGCTCACCGCAATCCACAATGACCTTGGATGCTCAGAACGCGACGCCTAACCGGCCGGAGGATTCAACCCTCAAGTGTAATAAGTCTTCGTGTCACATGATGAAAGACTTCGATGCCTAACACTCTTGGCTCGGGTGTTTGGGCTTTGTCCGCAAGGATTTTCTCTCAAAGGCTTCGAGGTGGGTTGCCTCAAACGACAAAAGCCGGGCACTAACTCGAGCAACCACCAATTTATGGTGTAGGGGTGGGCTATTTATACCACTAGGCAACCCGACCCGATATGTCCGAAATGACCCGGTCACTAAGGAACCGACACGGTTCCAACGGTCGATTTCAAACACACACCAACTTTTTGGCTAAAGCAAAGTGACTCATCCACTGGATAAGTTTTGTTTCATTGTCTTCGCCAAGACATAGGATTTGGGTTGAGCATCACTACATTCCGACTATGATCACTTGGACCCCACTTAACAGACGGTGGTTCCTATGACTCAACAAAGAAGAAAAGGAAACAACAAACGAACCCTTTTCGGCCCATAGTCTTCACTCAATGTCTTCTCATGTCATAGTCTTCAATGTGAATATCTTCCATACCACCATTGTCGCCAATGTCTTCAACATTTTAGGGTCATCTCCTAGGTAAACCAATCAATGAGGGACACTACCAAGTATCCCATTCTCACAAACGCATTAGTCCTCAACCACATTTGTCAATACTCCAAAACCAACTAGGGGTGGCACTAGATGCACTTACACTTCAAGAGGGAGAGGTGTAGCAAGGGGATGGGAGACGCCAAGAATGGGGCGGGCTGCCCCTCCCCCCCTCTTTATATAGGCCTCCTAGGGGCGGGGCGTGGGCACCCCACAAGCGTGGAGGCGCCCACCCCTAGGGTTTCCCAACCCAGGCGCAGGGGGCAAGGGGGGGCACCAGCCCACCAGGCTGGTTCCTCCCACTCAATGGGGCCCTCCGATAGGTGGCCACCCGGACCCTCGGCCTTCCATGGTCCCACAAACCGGACTTCAAACTTTCCCGGGGTCAAAACCCCTTCCTTATATAATTTTTACCTACGACCATTCTGCCTCGGACGCCCATCTCATCCGATCAACAACTGGTTATGACATCATATCTATACAACCTTAAAACCAACCAAGTGTAGACCCCAAGCTGGAGACATGCATATGACCAGACGCCCCTCAATAACCAACAAAGAGGATCCGATACCCATGTTGGTTCTACATGCTCCTCGATGATCTCATCGATGAACCATGATGTCGAGGATTCAAAACCTCAGAAATTCCTTTGTCAACGGACGATTTGCCCAGATTCGATCGCCGGATCCCAATACCCGCTTAATCCCAAACGCAAGTCATTTACTGACAAATATGATCCCGTGACCGACACTTGGTCACATTGAGCTCATTATGATGATGCAACCGAAAGTGGGCCCAAGATACCCTCCCCAACGAGGACAAACCCCTCGATTCGCAACCCAAACATTTCGGAACCCGATGTACCTTTAGTCACCCCCAGCGGAGCTTAACACCCAAACATTCCTAGGATCCGGATTGACAATTCTGGTCAAGGAAATGATATTGACATTGAAAGCCTAGCTAAAGAACTAACCATTTTACATGTTAGATTGTCTTTCCATCAAATTTTCCCAATATTATGTCTGTCCAATTTCCATAGTCAGAAACCAGAACCCGATCAACAGATAACAGAGGTCACTAGGGACACGCCATCTATGTATTCCGTGTATTCGATTCCGGGATCCTTTGCTCTTAATTAACCAAATTTTGCCCCCGCCTTTTTCCAATAGCCCAACCAAGGGCAAGCAAAACTGCCCGTCAACGGAAAATGAAGGCAAGGAAGGTAGCCTTGGGCCCGGCTTCTTCCCTCCTTAGGGAAGCGGTTTCTTCCCCGCCCGGGTCCCAAGGTCCCGGGCGGCCCTTGGGTTTTCAACGCCGAAAGGGCTTGCCCTCAAATTTTACGGCGGCCCGGCCAAAGGAAGAGACACCCCGGGCCCGGGGTGGCGCGGGTACCCCCCGCTCAAACCCCCCTCGGAGCCCCGAGCCCGGGTGTCACGCCTCCTCCCGGGCTTCCCTTGGGCCCCAATCGGGTCGGCCGGCCCGCCCCGGGGAATTCTGGGCGGCCCCATGGGCCTCCGTCACGGAGGAGGGGTTTGCTCAATCCGATTGGTCGCCGACAAGCGGTCCAAAAAGGTTGCGAAAAGAAAAAGGCAACTCACCGGGGGGGGGCGGAATCGGCCCCGCCACCCCCCGAGCTCTTCAGAGGAGTTCACCGGGCACCTCTTCTGGGATTTTGGTGAACCGACGGTTCGGCCCCGCCTCCGCAACGTGAGGGCGCCCGACGGGCACCGCCGGCGGGCCGAAGTTTTGAAGCTCCCCCAAGTCGGGGAAACCGAGGCCTGCCCAAAGAAAGGCCCGCCCCGCCCGGACGAAATTGGGCCCACCGGGGGGCGGCACGAAGGGGAGAGACCCGCCCCTCCCCGGCCCGAGAATCCCGCCCACTTTCATTTTATCCGGAAGGGAAGGGTTGCGGGCCCCGATTGTGGCGGGATAACGGCCAAAGGGCCGACCGCCGGGCGGGGCCGAAGGGTTAGAAGAACCCCCCCAGCTCGGCGGGCCGGGAGGAGAGGAAGGACAAGGAGAGGCGGCCCGGCCCCTTTGGGGTAGGGGTCGGCCGAGCCGGGGAATTCAGGAAGGAGCGAAGCCGCGTCGGGCAAGGGGCGGAAAGGGGCAAATGAGGCCTCCTCCCGGGGGAATTTTCCCCCCGATAATCCAAAACCCCGCCAAACCTTGGGGAGGAACCGTGTGGTCGCCTGAATCCAAGCCCCAAACGCACCCAGGCACGCAAGAAGGCTCACGAACGGATCCCGCGCGCCAACGGCTTAAAGGCGGGCCTTTTAAAGCAGCCGCATTACTAATTCTGGCTTGCTCTTTCGCTCGGGCGAGTTCTGCCCGCAGCTCTTCCACGGCAGCGGCACCATCTGCATTAAGCATATGATTAGTAAGACATGGGCGTCAAGCTCCCTTACCAGGTGTCCGCATAGAAGTCGCATACCTTGTGACTCATCAAACCGTTTATTGACCAGCGCGATGTCCGCATAGAAGTCGCATACCTTGTGACTCATCAAACCGTTTATTGACCAGCGCGATGTCTGCATCCGCCTCATCAAGCTGCCGCTTTAGTTCGGCATATTCATCAGTCCGCCTGGCCTCCGGACGACCCGCCACCTGTTTAGGAGCGGCGATATGTTAAAACTGAGAATTTGATCCTCGGCACGTTGTCAATTTTGACAACATACCGAGTCTCAGGGGCTACTATCTATAGAGGGCATTTTATATGCATAATCGCTGACGGTACATCATTTTTTTTGTACCTCAAACCCCGTCAAGAAGCTTCGACGGCTTCACGCATAATCCGCTCTCGCGGATGCAATTCTTTCAATCACCGTACCCATTAGAGCACGGTGATCTTCGAGATAGCCGCCGCCCGAGCAAATCCTTCACTCCTCCGATCAAGACACCACTTGGCGCGGACCTTCCGCCTCGCGGGACTTGGGGAACCTTCTGCGACGACACCTCCGGTCATCCGCTTCACATGAGGGTGCGATGTGGAGGCGTTGCTCTCCATCATCTCCCAAGAAGATCCTCAAGACGAGCTCTGCTGAGAAGGGCTGAGGTCCGAACTACAAGGTACAATTTCGGTTATCTTCATAAATAAATACAGGATGTTCCTTATTTACAAGACCCTTCGCTTTACTTACGGCTCATTGGAGGGCTGATCCCTTGGGGAAATAGTGCGGCTGGGTTACTTCCAGTACGGACTCTCCGACGAAGATTCCTTCCTTTCTTTGAGGCCTTGACCTCCGGATCTTCGGAAGCGGTCCTCTTCTCTCCTCGGAAGGTGGGACTCTTAGTCCCTCCTTCCTTGATAGCCTCCTTCGCAGAGGCAGTTGCTCCCCCGCTCCTCCCTTCGCCTTCTTCAAAAGGCGCGACCTTCAACATCTTGGTCAACATGGGATCCGGCGTGGTCTCTGGGAGGGGAGTCGGACACCTTATCAACTTTGCCTTGGCTATCCACTCTTGTTCAAGAAACGGCTCCTTTAAAGGGCATATATACATAATAAATGAATGAACAGCTTGTCCGGTTACAGGACTACTTACTTGAGCATCTGGGCGATTGCAGCTTAGTCCTGCATCCTCGGTCAAGTCCGGACACTTCTCTTGTGATCCGAAGAACAGTTTATACATCTCCACGGCGTCGTGCCCATAAAATTTTGGAGAGCTCGTGGTCCCTACGGATTGAATTCCACAGGCGGAGGGGGCGACGCTTGCGGGGCTGAAGACGCCGGATCACAATAACTGCGCCATCGCAACCAGATTGATCCTCTTCACGGAGATCTCGAATCGGCCCTGCAGCGGTGAACGCCCTTGGACAACCCCAGTCGAGCCCCTTGTTGACCCATGACGCCACCCGCTGTGGTGGACTGAAAGGTAAGCGTGGCGCCGCCCATTTGGTGCCCCCCGGAGCGGTGATATAGAACCACTCCGCTGCCATAAACCAAGATCCTCTTGAAAAGAGCCCTCGGCCACGGAGCACCAGCGATTTGCTTATGACCGCCCTCCGCACTTTCTGTTGCTGCCCTTGATCGCCTTTGGCTCCACCTTGAAGGTCTTGAGCCACAATCCAAAGTGAGGGGTAATATGGAGGAAGGCCTCACATACAACAATGAATGACGAGATATGGAGGATGGACTCCGGATTCAAGTCATGGAAATCAAGCCCATAATAAAACATGGGCCCCGCACAAAGGGGTCCGTCGAGAAGTCTAAACCCGATGGAAGTGAGACACGAACACCACGCTCTCCCGGGCTCGGGAGTGGGAATGACCTGCCTCAAGCAGCAGCGTATCACGAGATCTCGCCGGTTAGATACCCGCGCTCACAGCTTTAGCACGCCTCTTCTTCAGAACGGAGGAAGACACCCATCGGCCATGCTGGTCGGAGCCGACATCGCCGAAAGTCCAAAGCGCTGAATCTGAAGCTTTGGGGTGTTGGAACTTCGAGCACAGGCGAACTCGATAGAGGTGTAAAGAGGAGAGGGCCTTGGTCTCGTTATAAAGAGGTTGAATACCAAGAGCCCCCGTGGTCGATTAGGACTCGCTTTGATAGAGAAGGCAGCCAACGGGCACGGTTGGGTTACCCACGTCCGTATTGATGGGAATCCGGAATAAGGGGAACACGATCTCTGCCTCGACAAGACGTGCCAAAAACCGCTTCGCTAAATGCGCCGAGGTGGAACAGTAAAAACAATTTGAATAAAGGCTTGGTAGTGGTGCGGCGTCAAGCCACAAAATACGCCGCCAGATTGATCTTGTGTAATATTATTCTCTATGGTGGTATGAGGAATTTATTTTGCGAGCCGACACTATCCTGGTGTTCACAATCTTCTATAAATTATTCGAGGAAGAACCCGCCTTGCAACGCCGAAGACAATATACGCGCCGGACTCATCGTCATTGAAGCCTGGTTCAGGGGCTACTGAGGGAGTTCCGGACTAGGGGGTGTCCGGATAGCCGAACTATCATCATCGACCGGACTCCAAGACTATGAAGATAGAAGATTGAAGACTTCGTCCCGTGTCCGGATGGGACTTTCCTTGGCGTGGAAGGCAAGCTTGGCGATACGGATATGTAGATCTCCTACCATTGTAACCGACTGTAACCCTAACCCTATCCGTGTCTATATAAACCGAAGGGTTTTAGTCCGTGAGGACTAACAACAATCATACCATAGGCTAGCTTCTAGGGTTTAGCCTCTTTGATCTCGTGGTAGATCCACTCTTGTAACACACATCATCAATATTAATCTAGCAGGACGTAGGGTTTTACCTCCATCAAGAGGGCCCAACCTGGTAAAACATCGTGTCCCTTGTCTCCTGTTACCATCCGCCTAGACGCACAGTTAGGGACCCCCTACCCGAGATCCGTCGGTTTTGACACCGGCAGCTTCCATATAGAAATTTTGTTTTCTTTTTAAGTTTGTTGGGTACCTCAGCTAAGTTTCTGCAAAGTGGATATTTGTTTGTTCCTGCTCAGGAGATGCTCTCAGATCTAGCTATGTTCCTAAAAGTTTCTTTGTTGGCTTTCTTAGTTTGTTTGGTACCTTCATCTTTTAAGAAAGCGACTAAAATTTTCCTTAGTTGACTATCAACTGTGCATCATGCAACTAAAAAAAGCTCTTGCAACTTTAGTTTTACTGCTAGCTAAAGGGATTCGGTTGACTGTGAGAGCAGAGCAGAGCATCAAGATGGGAACTCACTCCTCAGCACGTCGACCTGCGCGAGTGTGAGCTTCGCCTCGAACCTGCTGATGGTGTTCTTGTAGTCAGAGACCAATGCCGCCGGCCTTCTCCTTGCTTGTAAAAGAACCCGTCATAGACTCCACCCAGCCTTCTTGTGGTTGTAGACCATCATGTCATGTAATTACTTACAAAGCACAACTATATTGTTTTATTGGGATTGTAAAGCGAAGCAGTAGAACTCGACAACTTCTCTGTGAGTGTCGTTTGATTATTTAATTTCTCAAGTAGTATGCAAACTTTAAAAATGGTTGTGGGATCCCCCATTTAACAAATCCTCATATGTTGTTGATAGTCATGCTTATGTGCATATACACTTTACGTATATGCATGCCATTTGTTTTTTAGTACATACCCAGAAGCTTTTACCTGATATGGTTTGGATTTACCCACTCGCTGACTGGTGCATTTTGCCTCCTATAGGCCTATGCTTTTTTCGTCATCGTCCATCGGTCCAAGCTGTTGTTGTCCGCTCGGTCGCCTTGCAGTTGCTTCTAGAGCATGCTGCAGATTTGTTGTGCATCCTTCCAATGTAAGTTCTTGTGCTGGGAAGTTCCTGACTAATTCATGCAGTACTGGCCATGGCACATGTTTGTTAGTCATTTGGCTGGGTCAAGCTTATGCAGGGAATTTTTCCTTAGTGAAGGATATGGTAATAGGAAATAGTAAGTGTAGCTCTGGCATATGTACCTGCACATTTCTCAAGGATCAATCATAGTTGTTCTTGAACAAAGCATTCATGGAATTTCATTTGCGCTTCAAGTTAACAAACAGTGAATGTAAAGAAATAGGATTGTGCTTTCTTGGCATGCAATATAAAGAAATAGGTGATAATGTTGAATTGCTTCCTTCCATACTTGGATCTAGCTAGATTATTTATGTTCCATTGGATTAAGCATGAGATTATCTGTTGATAGTTTTTTTGCACTTGAGTATTTGACAACATGAGGTGAGATGACAGATCAGAACAAGTGGAGAATAGTGCCTAAAAAAGGTAGCTTGGGAACAAAGAAACACTGGTGGAGATAAGTTCTCTTGGAATCTCAGAGACATTTAAAATTACTGAATGCAAAAAAGTCCATTTCATAAAAGTACGAATAATGTCAAACATTTGTTGCTATCATTAATCGGATGAAAAATTATACCTCCAGATGGGATAAAATCGACAACATTCATGTTGATTCTTCCCTATTCATTCTTTTCTCGATACCATGCTTTTTCTGAAAATTGTAGAATTGAATAAATAACTTCCTCTATATTTAAAACTATACGTTTGGAAGAATTAAGACACAAGTAAAATAATGCAATAGGTTACTTTACATATTTCAAATTTCAGAGGAAACCCACCTTTTGAATACTTTTAAGTTTCATGAGTACATAGGCAACATATATTATTCACTACGATCATATCATCGGCAGATAATCCAGGAGCAAGAGGGGATCTGGAGATAGAGGATGAACCAACCACAACCACGGAGCTCGGGCCTCGCTGCTCCATCCCTGCAGACCAGCGTCGCTGCTCCCCACCGCGGGCCTCCCGACCCTCCCTGCTCCTCAACCCCGGCGAGAATACCCCGCCTCCCCAACCATTGGCCGTGGGTGGAGAAGGGGTTGTGGCTGAGCCGCTCCTCACCATCAGACTGAGGCGATGGAGGTGGAATATGGGGCGGAGTCTGACGAGAGAGGATGGAGGAGAAGGCGAGGGGTGATGTGTTGTGGATCCATGGGAAAGAAAGCTAGGGTTCATGGAACGGCGGCCGAGTGAAACAAGCCCCACAAGGGGAGGCAGAGCAGCATAAGAGCATTTCTTCCTCCTCTTGGCCAGCCACTATGGCTGTTGTGGGTTGGCACGGGGCTAGGGAAGGAGTTGCGCAAAGACGCGGTAGGCAACGAGAGGTGGGGAGTCGCGGGAGGCCATGGGGAAGCGGGGAGGAGACGCCGCCGGGTGGGGAGGAGGAGGCGGCGTCGAGGGGTGGAAGGAATGAGGAGGAGAGGATCTCTTTTTACCGCGGGTAGTCTAGGGTTGTTCATCCCGAGCGTTATTGGCCACCGACTGGGTCGACCAACCCTTCGCTGCCTCATGGGTCAAGGACTATATGGGTCTAGTAGCAGTCACATAGGAATAAAACAACAAATTAACAACTAATTGATTTAATAATTGAAGCTACAAGCCTCTGAGGCAGAAATTCTTAGAAACTGTCTACTGTACAGAATTTTCAGTTTTTATATTCAAATGTCATATCTGAATATAGTATGCTTAAAAATTTGCATATGCTACCTGATTAGTTAGTGTAGGCATGATGTGTTTTGGAAACAAAGTGGTTTACACAGAGCTTTTGCTGAAACAAAGAGGTTTTGTTCCTTTGTCCTAGAGTTGTTGTGCGTTGTCTCTCCCTCCTCCCAGGCTCTCAACAGGAGCAGCCTGGACACTCCACAGCTGAGCATGCCTACAACAACTGCAGGTGGGGTTCATTGGCCCACACTTGATGATAGAGGCAAAGGTGTCCCGATGTTTCGATGAGATAGTAATCGTTTTCTGTGAGAGTCGACTTTGACGATCCGACTACGAACGTGCGAAGATGTCGCGCCTTAGCAATCGCTAAACCAACTTCCGAGGGGTTATTGACCACGCCGGAGCATGATCAACCTGACCACGAGGGTCTATTTCCTGCGAGCAAACGAAGAACAAGCAAGAAACTGAGATTGCAATCTGGATATTGCGAATAAAAGAGGAAAGCTTTATTAATGAAGGTGGGGTTACTGTGGACGCCTTGGTCAGTCGTTGAACACAAACGAAATGCGTGAAGTTGCAGCTAAGGCGAACTTTTGATCTAAACAAAACCCAAAGTCTAAACGGTGCCCTAAGGGCTGTATATATGGAGGAAGAGGGGGGAATTTCGTGGCCCTTGGGGAAGGGGTCCGAAACCAACCCTATCTCTTGTTTCCCCACACATACGGACTCTAAAACCAGCCTATACTTATGTATTTCGAAATTACATGGGCCTGGCCCAATAATAAGGTGACGCAGCACCTAGAATAGCCTCTGGACGAAATTTATGAAGTGGCATCTTATATATTTCGTCCAAGGCTTCATTTACTCCTTATGGTGGCTTCAAAGTCCTGAAATCATCACTTGTAACTCCGTTCTCGTTCCCCTAGCGCATGCCATCAACTCCATGCTTGTTCTTGCTCCAATGTTCATCCTTCTCCAAGCTAGGCCCTTCATTTGTAAGCAAAACAAATGTATCCAATTTAGGCAGCATCATATTCTCATGAACACTAGAATCATTACCAAGAAACGAAAGTACCTGGTAATTTAATTGGCGTGCGTGAGCTCTAGTAATTGGTCCATTATATGTAACAGTAGGGGCTGTGGGTGTAACAATGGTATTGATGTCCTCATCATCCTCCCCTTCTTGAAATGGAGTCGTCTTCGACGGAAGCTCATCTTCCTCACCCAAATAAGGCTTCAAATCTGCAATGTTAAAAGTGGGACTAACCCCAAAATCTGCACGCAGCTCAAGTTTATATGCATTATCATTTATTTTCTCTAACACCTTAAATGGACCATCAGGACGTGGCATTAGCTTTGATTTATGCAAATTAGAAACCTATCTCACGCAAATGTAACCAAACAAGATCTCCGGTGCAAAGACAACATGTTTTCTACCCTTATCTCCAGCGTTTATATTTAGCATTCATACGCTCAATGTTGTCCTTAGTTAACTCATGCATTTTTAAGATCAATTCAGCACGTTGTTTAGCATCAAAATTAACCTTCTCCGAAGATGGAAGAGGCAACAAATCAATGGGTGCACGAGGTAGGAAACCATACACAGTTTCAAAAGGGCACATCTTAGTAGTAGAATGCAATGAACGATTATAAGAAAATTCAATATGAGGCAAGCATTCTTCCCACATTTTCTTATTATTCTTCAAAACAGCCCTAAACATAGTAGACAATGTTCTATTGACTACTTCAGTTTGTCCATCCGTTTGGGGGTGACAAGTAGTACTAAAAAGCAGTTTAGTCCCCAACTTAGCCCATAAACATCTCCAAAAGTGGCTAAGAAATTTAGTATCACGATCTGAAACAATAGTATTTGGCACACCATGCAAGTTTAATAATTTCACGAAAGAACAAATCAAGAACATTAATCGCATCATCGCTTTTATGACATGGTATAAAGTGTGCCATTTTCGAGAATCTATCCACGACAACAAATATGCTATCCTCCCTTCTTTGTTCGAGGTAAACCTAAAACAAAGTCCATAGATATATCTTCCCAAGGAACACTAGGTACAGCAAAGGCATATATAAACCATGAGGATTGAGTCGTGACTTAGCTTTTTGACATGTAGTGCAGCGAGCAACAAAACGCTCAACATCCGCCTCATCTTTGGCCAAAAGAAATGTGTAGCAAGTACGTCCTCCGCCTTCTTCACGCCAAAGTGTCCCATTAATCCTCCTCCATGCGCCTCCGCAACAACAAAAGACTAACAGAGCTAGCAGGAATGCATAGCTTGTTAGCACGGAACACAAAACCATCATTAATAACGAACTTGTTCCATGTTCTTCCTTCTTTACAATTCTGCATTACATCTTTAAAATCAGCATCATGCACATATTGATCTTTGATGGTCTCCAAACCAAATATTTTGAAGTCAAGTTGTGAAAGCATAGTATAGCGACGAGACAAAGCATCAAGAATAACATTTTCTTTACCCTTCTTGTGTTTAATGACATAAGGGAAAGTCTCAATGAATTCAACCCATTTAGCATGTCTACGATTCAGTTTAGCTTGACTTTTAATATGTTTCAAGATTCATGATCGAATGTATAACAAATTCTTTGGGCCATAAATAATGTTGCCATGTCTCTAAAGTCCGAACAAGAGCATATAATTCTTTATCATAAGTAGAATAATTCAGACTAGGCCCACTCAATTTTTCAGAAAAGTATGCAACTGGTTTGCCATCTTGTAATAACACACCTCCTAATCCAATTCCACTAGCATCACATTCAAGCTCAAAAGTCTTATTAAAGTCAGGAAGTTGGAGTAAAGGAGCATGTGCCAACTTATCTTTCAATACCAACAAAAGGCACATCCTTCTTTGTAAGCTCATTGAGAGGTGCAACAATGGTGCTAAAATCTCTCACAAAACGCCTATAGAAACCAGCAAGTCCAAGAAAACTCCTCACTTGTGTGACCGTTTTGGGCTGCCGCCAACTCTCAATAGCTTCAATCTTGGCTTTATCAACTTCAATTCCCTGTGGAGTAACAACATAGCCAAGAAAAGATACTCGGTCGGTGCAAAAGGTGCACTTCCCAAGGTTACCAAACAAACGTGCATCACGTAGAGCATTAAAAACAACACGTAAATGTTTCAAATGTTCTTCCAAAGATTTGCTATAAATCAGTATATCATCAAAATAGACAACCACAAATCGTCCAATGAAAGCACGTAAAACTTCGTTCATTAGTCTCACGAAAGTACTAGGTGCATTAGTTAACCCAAAAGGCATGACTAACCACTCATATAAACCAAATTTAGTTTTAAATGCTGTTTTCCATTCATCTCCCAATTTCATACGAATTTGATGGTATCCACTACGCAAATCAACTTTGGAGAATATTGTAGAGCCACTCAATTCATCAAGCATATCATCTGGCCTAGGAATAGGATGATGATAACGAATAGTAATATTATTAATGCCTCTACAATCAACACACATACGCCGACGTACCATCCTTTTTAGGCACTAGTATAATAGGAACAGCACAAGGACTAAGAGATTCGCAGATATAACCTTTGTCGAGCAGCTCCTATACTTGACGATAATCTCCTTTGTCTCCTCCGGATTGGTACGGTATGGTGCACGGTTGGGTAGCGATGCACCGGAATTAAATCAATTTGATGCTCAATCCTCGAATAGGTGGTAATCCCGTGGCACGCCTTGTGGGAAGACGTCAACCGAACTCCCGCAAAATGTTAGTGACAGCAGGGGCAAAGAAGAAGGCACGCCTCGAATGAAAATAATGCCTCTTTGCACACAAAAGCATAGCAAACAGATTTGCTAGAATCTAGCTCATCAATATCAGATTTGGTGGCAAGTAAACATGCACTTTTCAATTTAATTTCAGAAGCAACACTAGATGGTTTATTATTAGGCTTCATTTATTGCTCAAATTCTTTTGCCACAATCTGATTTTCACTCTTATTTTTCTCCTGTTTTGCTTTATTAGCTCTATTAATATCATCTTTCAAAATGGAATCAGGAGTCATAGGAAGCAAAGTAATATTTTTATCCTTATGAACAAGAGTATACTGATTGTTTCTACCATAGTGTACAGAATTTTTATCAAATTGCCATGGTCTACCAAGTAATAAGGAACATGCTTGCATAGGTACCACATCACAATCAACATAATCAACATATGTAGAGATACTAAAATGCACACGAACAGTACGTGTTACCTTAACCTTGTCGTTGTTGTTGAACCATTGGATGTAATAAGGATGTGGATGTGGTCTTGTGGTGAGAGATAGCTTCTCCACCATCTCCATGCTAGCCAAGTTGTTGCAGCTCCCTCCATCTATGATGATGCAAATAGAACGTTCTTTCACAACTCCCTTTGTATGGAACAAATTATGCCTCTGATTTTGCTCAGCTTGTGTAACCTGCACACTCAAAACACGTTGAGCAACTAAACATTCATACATGTCAAGATCTTCAAGAGCCATGTATTGCGCCTCATGACCGAATCATCTCCATCGTGTTCTTCATGTGTAATAAGAGCCAAAGTCTCCTCATCATAGTCACTAGCGGACTCATACCCACCATCCTCAAGAATAATCATCACACGCTTAGATGGGCATTCTCTCGCATAATGACCTCCACCCTTGCAACGCCAACAAATAATATCATGTCTTTGCCTGTTGATGCCATGGATGAAGAAGAGCTCTTTGCAGGCCCGTAAGGTGTGCTCTTGGCAAATAGTGGTGATTGTGCCTTTTATTGTATCACGGTTGGAGGTGGCAGCCGACGGAGGTGCCGTGTAGCGAACGTGGAAGTAAATGATGCACGTGGTGTCCATGATGAAGGTTGACCTGCGAGAAAAGTTAGTCCGCGCCAATGCCCGCCGATCCTGCACTTCACGCTCGCTTTACAAGCAAGATGGAATAATCGAGTGATATTATTATAATCCTTGTAGTCTAGAATGGTCTGAATCCTCTATTTAATCCACCCGTAAAACGTGCAAGCATAGCTTCATTCTCCTCAACAATACCACATTTAATCAAGCCAGTTTGTAATTCCTGGTAATATTCTTCTACCAATTTTTTTCCTTGTCTTAAGCACTGCAATTTTTGAAGTAATTCACGTTGATAATATGGTGAAACCCAACGAGTACGCATAGCAGTTTTCAAAGCAGCCCAAGTAGCTGGAACAGGATATAATCGACAATGTTCGCACCATCAAACACATGCAAAGCTAGTGAAAGCACAAACAATGACGCAGAACACGTCTCTCCTCGTGATATTGTAAACATGTAAATCGTTGTTCAGTTTCTAACTCCCAAGTAAGATATATATCAGAACATATCTACCCTCAAATGGTGGAATATTCAATTTCAGTTTAGGGAGATGGTCATGATCTCGCACTGAGGGGAGCCCAACATTGCCATTATTTGCATGTGGACGACCGGTGGTTGTGGTGCTGGTGGTTGCACGTAGTTCGATTGTCATCAACCTCATCCTCGTAATCTCCCACATAATCATCCTCCTCCACATCAGCAGCAGGAGACACAGAAGTATCAACAGCAGCACCAGCAGTTTGGCCGGGCTGAAGAGGGACACGGCTCGCTCGGCGGAGGGCTGTTTCCCGACGTGAAGGTAGTCGGTGTTCTTGTTGTTGTTGCAGAGGTGCGGCAGGTGCAGCCGGTGGTGGTGGTGGAAAACGTGAAAGCAATTCAGCAAACTTGTTATCGAGCTTTTTTTCAACCGTCTTCTCCATGCCATCTATCTTCTCCATGGCCTCGTCAAATCTGTTTAGCACATCTTGCACCAGTCCACTCATCATTTGCTGAAACTTATCATGAAGCTCCTTGTTCGTCAAGTTCTCCTAGTCAGTCTCGTCCGCTTGTGATCCTGGCATGGTTAGCAGCAATAGAAACACACAAGAATATGATCCTATAGACTACTAACAAGTGGTGGTGGTGGCTGGTGTCACAAATCCGTCAAGCAAATCTCAAATTCTTACCAGTTCTTACCCAAAGAAGAAAGGTGATCGGCAACCGCTGTAGTCAAAACTCTCAAAGCTTGGATAGAGCGATTACTGTGGAGAGTCAAACGCACGATGTAGATGTATGTGGAGCTGGGAAGGATTTTAATAAGGTAGCAAAAGGGTCAGCAATAATCAATTCAGAGATGCAAAGTTGAATAAACGCCAACGACGGTAGTCTTGTCTTTGGTCCTAGGCTAGACCGTGCTAGAGACGCGAGCCTAGAACACTAACAAAATCACGGCGCTGCACGTAAACAAGGAGGAGCACATTCTGAATTTTTTTCTCTGTTTTTTGCACTTTTTTCCTTTTTTTGCTCCGCAACAATTTTTTTCAAAAGTCTACAAATGGTCTAAAACTGCCTAGCCAGAATTTTCCGCACTTAGTTTTTTTTAACTGGAACTATTTTTCTTCTGCGGATGGCTCGGATGTTGGGAGTCCTACTCAGTCACGACTCGGAGTATCGCGTGATCTGGAAATCAAGAACAAAGCAACAATTACTGGACTCGGATTAGGACTCGTGGCGAAGATGAATCTGGTGGAAACTCAGACTGGTGGCGGATATTTGCAGGGCGATGGAACACGGACTGGTGGCGAATCTGTTATGGAGGTGGACTCGGATTAGCGTGATGGCGGTGCATATGTGGTATATGGTAGCGGCGATGACGATGGTGGTATATGGCAGCGGTGATGACGATGGTGGTATATGGCAGCGGTGATGACGATGGTGGTATATGGCAGCGGTGATGATGATGATGCGGTGGTGATATACGGCAGCGGGCGACGTGACAACTCGTGAATGTAACTCAAACTCTAAAGGACTAGACGCTAAGACCAGCAACTTGACACGACGATGCAACCGCAAATTCAACAAAGCAAATACAGAAAAGATTATGCAAAGGCTCAGATTGGTTCGGATAGGATGAACTAACCTATTTTTTTTGGCTTTTTCGTGGACTGTAGGTATGAAAAACAGACTCGATCTAAACTATGAAAAACTGTAAAATCTTACCGAGCAACCTGAAAATCTGATACCACTTGATAGAGGCAAAGGTGTCCCGATGTTTCGATGAGATAGTAATCGTTTTCTGTGAGAGTCGACTTTGACGATCCGACTACGAACATGTGAAGACGTCGCGCCTTAGCAATCGCTAAACCAACTTCCAAGGGGTTATTGACCACACCGGAGCATGATCAACCTGACCACGAGGGTCTATTTCCTGCGAGCAAACGAAGAACAAGCAAGAAACTGAGATTGCAATCTGGATATTGCGAATAAAAGAGGAAAGCTTTATTAATGAAGGTGGGGTTCTGTGACGCCTTGGTCTGGTCGTTGAACACAAACGAAGTACGTGAAGTTGCAGCTAAGGCGAACTTTTGATCTAAACAAAACCCAAAGTCTAAACGGTGCCCTAAGGGCTGTATATATGGAGGAAGAGGGGGGAATTTCGTGGCCCTTGGGGAAGGGGTCCGAAACCAACCCTATCTCTTGTTTCCCCACACATACGGACTCTAAAACCAACCTATTCTTATGTATTTCGAAATTACATGGGCCTGGCCCAATAATAAGGTGACGCAGCACCTAGAATAGCCTCTGGACGAAATTTATAAAGTGGCATCTTGTATATTTCGTCCAAGGCTTCATTCACTCCTTATGGTGGCTTCAAAGTCCTGAAATCATCACTTGTAACTCCGTTCTCGTTCCCCTAGCGCATGCCATCAACTCCATGCTTGTTCTTGCTCCAATGTTCATCCTTCTCCAAGCTAGGCCCTTCATTTGTAAGCAAAACAAATGTATCCAATTTAGGCAGCATCATATTCTCATGAACATTAGAATCATTACCAAGAAACGAAAGTACCTGGTAATTTAATTGGCGTGCGCGAGCTCTAGTAATTGGTCCATTATATGTAACAGCAGGGGTTGTGGGTGTAACAATGGTATTGATGTCATCATCACTTGAAATCGGTAATAAGGAGAGAATCACTTCATTTGTGAACCCTCCTCGAAACCAGTAATTGTATTCCGAGGTTCGGACTCTTTCCTGCTCCTCTCTGACCTGGCTGTTCTTTTCATCGCCATCTTCTTACTTCACATTGTTAACTTTGTTTTCTCCATCTGCGGGTTTATTTTATTGCTCGTGTATTCTGCATTCCCACTCTTACGAGTTATTGTCTTCATCCTTGAGGTGAGGTCCCTTTCCCGTATTTTCCTGTTATTTGATGAAATGCCTATCTCATAACGAGCACCTTTTCTTCTCGTTCATCTTGCTGCTGCTAGAAACTGGTGGTTTGTTCTTGTTGCTGCTAGAAATTGGTGCTCTTGTTGATCTTGCCTGCATTTCTTGTCAGTGCTGCCTTTGAAGTTAAGGTGAATGGCATTGCTTATAGCTACGAGTATGTGTTTTGCTTGAATCCAATATCACTCGTGTCTGGTCAGTATTAATGGTTGTTTTCGTCACAAGGTTTTGTCAGAAAGGCTATAAAAGTAGTTAACTCACCCAATCTATCGGTTAAAATTACAAACCGCTCGTTGGTCCAGTATTTTGTGGAAGGTGGATTTTGTGTAAGTGGTTGCTTGAATCCAATATCGCTCGTCCTATCCAGTTTTAATGGTCCTTTTTGGCACAAAGTTCTGTAAAAAAATATATAATTAGTTAACACCCTGAACCTACAGACCCATGGGTGAATTTTGTGAAGGTGGTTTCCAAATAATCCTAAAATGCCCATCCTATGGATTAAGGAGGCCACTCTGTCAGGCATCTACAAAGATGGACTTGATGTCTCACAAGAAACGAAGCTCATGTTCTGACCATCAACTAGACTGCTCATTGCACGATAGATGGCTTTTTAATAGACTAATATGCTAGCTGCAGAGCATCTGAGCAGCACTATTGATGGCTTTTTAATAGACTAATATGCTAGTTGCAGAGCATCTGAGCAGTTATCATGGTTCCTTGTCCTAATGAGTTCTATTTTGTTTTGCAGGGCGTACATCTTGGAGGTTGCTGCTTCTTTGTACCGGATCAAGGTTTCTTATTTTCCTTTGTAGCTGCCTCTTCTGTATTTGTTTTATATCCTATGTAAATATGTGATGTCATGATCCTTGCTTTACTGGTCGTGTTGGTTTTATCCTGACGTAAACATGCTGTCATAGTGAAAAATATAATAACAAAAAAAACCTTTTCAAAATTCAACATGATAAAATATAAAGCTAGACAAAGTTTTCTCCTTGGAATGATCACTTCCCTATCATTGCCATGGTGGCTGTTTGTAAGTTCTAATCTCATGTTGAACCCACAGTTCTCAACTTTTCTTCTCCTTTTCTTAGAAACTTAACAATGATACTCTTTGTAGTAATTTTAAAAGGTTTGAAAGGTTGGAAATTTCTGCTTTGAGGAATGTCAACACCAAATTCTGAGTGGTACTATTTGTTGTATGCTTACAATTAAATATCGTATTAGATTTTTGTTTTTTCTGGAACTATTGACATGTAGTGGAGTCTGCATTTGCTTTGTTGGTGTGTTAAGCACATAAATAATTGGTTTTTCCTTTTTCACAAACCAAGCCGAGGCACATAATTGACTTTAGTGTATCCCTCAATGCACACGGGTCACTCTCTATCCTTTTTAGTGCAGATAAGTATAGCAACAACGCTTGAGGTTGCGGCTCCACTGCAGATATGCCCGTTGCCATTGAGCCTTTCTATCTATATGCTTCTACAGAGTATTTGGTTTTTGTACTATACGTTTGACGAAATGATTTCCTTATAATCTGGGACAAGGCGTTTGTAGTTGGCATTTGTACTACAAGCTCAATAATTAGTCGGTTCATCTCATCTCGGTTTATTTTCAGTTCTTGTATTCCTGTAGCATATTATTATTATTAGCATCTAAAACCTCTTATGTCTCTTGTTTCCAGCGATTATTCTTTGGCAGGGAAGACTGTATGGTAACACTAGGACTATCAGGAAAGGATTCAGAGCTTTTGCTGAATCCAGATTGCCACACACATGTTGCAAAATTAAGAACCATGACTTTGAAGAGAAGATGCAGCAATCTAGAGCAGAGTAATACTCAGTTAAGTCAACTTATCTAACAAAGACCTATAACAGAACAAGTTTTGCAGTCTTCAAAGGGAACATTCATGGCGATTTCTCAGTGAGGCGATGCACCTGTGATAAACCGAATTTACCGGAAGGAGCAGGCTGCGGGGTCGGAAAGAGAGACTTACCTGGACCCGAACGATCGTGCAGGAGGAGAGGCTCATGGCTGCGACAGCGAGGGCATCAGGAGGAGGGAGGGGTCGGGCGTCGCTGGCGAGCATGCCCAGTGAGGCGAGCAGTTCGGCGACTGGATTCGAAGAAGGAGTAGGGCAGAGGAGGGGCGTGTGAGGCAGTGACTGATGTATTTTTAATACTATACTACTATTAGGCAGTGACCAGATTGTGAGTGAGAGTAGTCCGATTTCCTTTTCCCTCTAAAACTGGCTTAGGCGGTGGGAAGTACCTGGTCGGCTGGAGCCAAACCAAATCTTTCTATACTAATAAAAAGAATCCATTCATTTTTCTTCTATAAAAATATCCATTAATTATTATCGGACATGTTCCATTCACCTGTGTGGGTGCGATATCTTTATCACCAGGGCTCATGGTCATTTGATGATTTAAAAAATATAAGTATCTATAAAAATTAATAAAAAGAATTATTGAATATATTTAAGTTCCGTAATTGTGTAGGTCATCTTGTGGTATGTGAAAAAATGTTTATGGAGTACTTCACAGGAGGTATTTTGTCTAAGTTTCAAAACTAACTCTGACTAATATGTTACAGGATCATATGACAGATTTTATAACAAAACTGGCTATTATTATTTTAGTGGACTCGAAATTGAATGATGCTAATATAAGAAATCGAGATTTAAAAGATGACGAAAACAACACGGATCACACGGATTGTATAGTTCTGAATAGACCCCTAAGAATGGAAACAACATAGATCCCACCATTCTTTTTTTATTAAAGGGAGTTAAATTTGTTACCATATGTCTTTGCCCACAATTAAACCAACTAAATCATTGGTTTTCTTTTTAATGTGCACATGGATTCAACGGATCTCTATGCCATTTGGCGCAACAGGCGCATTAGAGGCCCGACGGCGGACGGGAGAGGGTCACTGGCCGGCGTTGGCGAGGTGTGACCTGGTGGTTGGTCGCGGCTCGATCCACTCCTGGATCCTTCTTCTTCCACTTCACACCGGCGAGGTCAGGTGCGACCTGGTGGTTGGTGGCGCCTCGATCCACTCCTGGATCCTTCTTCCTCCACTTTCCCTTGCCTAACACCGAGTATCAGTCAGGGAGCATGGGATCAACAGCGCCAGTCGGAAACTTGATTTAAAATGAGACTTTATTCCACCAAATAAGAGTGTGCATATATATTCATGAGGAGCATGGTATATATATTGTACACGACAACACACCATATTTTTGGCTAAATGATATTTCATTTATTATCATACGTACTTGCCGAGGCATATATTTTGTTTTAAATAAGACTATGTACTATTAAGTTAAAATGTGTATATTCATATCATTGCACACAACAATCCACCGTGTTTTCTATTAGACGGCAATTAACAATGGAATTTTTTTCATCGTGGGCATGGTTTTAGTGTGCCTCTGCGCTATTTGGCGCAACGGGTCCACTAGTAACATTAAATGGAAAGCCGAGTATGACTCTTCGGATCAGACGCTTTAAAGTATTCGGAGGAAGAACCCGCCTTGCAATGCCGAAGACTATCAGCGTGCCAGACACATCGTCGTTGAAGCCTGGTTCGGGGACTACTGAGGGAGTCCTGGATTAAGGGGTCCTCGGGCGTCCGGTCTATGTGACGTGGGCCAGACTGATGGGCCATGAAGATACAAGATAGAAGACTTCCTCCCGTGTCCGGATGGGACTCTCCTTTGCGTGGATGGCAAGCTTGGCATTCGGATATGAATATTCCTTCCTCTGTAAACCGACTCTGTACAACCCTAGGCCCCTCCGGTGTCTATAAACCGGAGGGTTTAGTCCGTAGAGAGGATCATAACCATACAGGCTAGACATCTAGGGTTTAGCCATTACGATCTCGTGGTAGATCAACTCTTGTAATCCTCATATTCATCAAGACCAATCAAGCAGGAAGTAGGGTATTACCTCCATCAAGAGGGCCCGAACATGGCTAAACATCATGTCCAGTCTCCTGTTACCATCAACCTTAGACGCACAGTTCGGGACCCCCTAACCGAGATCCGCCGGTTTTGACACCGACAGTTGTACCGTCGGGGACTTAGTCACCACCTCAGTGCTACACACGGCGATTGTACCGGGCCAACTACTCGAACCGGGTGGTTCCGTTCTATTAGTGGTGCGGTAGCTGGGGATGGTGGACCGGTTATCCCGGATGGCACTTGCACCCTGTTACAACTGGTGGTCTTCGAGTGGTTCTACCGCTCTAGACTTAGCCACCACCGAGGCGTTGGTCTGGCGGTTATAACGGTCCTAGTACACGCTCTTGTACCGCTCGCGGGTGACACTATGATGTACTCGATGCGGTACTAGGCAGTACTTGCCAGGTTGTTCCTGCTGAGTCTGACTCAGTGGTACAACTGGTGGAGCCAGCGGTTGGGCCGCTAGGTACTCTGTAGTTGGGGAACCCGCAAAAACAAGTTGTACTGGTCCCTGGACCGGTTGTTCCGGCTTTGTGTAAAAGTGTGCATAACGGTTGGACTTGGGAGACCCTATAAAAGGAGGTGGTTCTTCCACCTCCCAGCTACCTCTTGCCTTTCCTCTCTCCTCCATTAATGTCCTTCATGCTTTCTTGCCCGGTCTCCTTTTCTAGCCAACCAAACTGACGGGCAGCATGTGTCGAACACACACGTGACACCATGGACGGATGGTGTCCTTTTTTCTAGTTCGAGGATAGGGCATGAGGGTGAGGACCTACACTACTGAACTATGCGAAATGGACACTATGATTTACCCAGGTTCGGGCCATTGAGATTATGACGTTGGAAGAACGATCATATTGAATCGACCCAAACTTGTTAGTCATGAATTGAATTAATATCGTTTATAATCAATTGTAATAACACAAAGTGTTAACATGTGCTTTTGCTCCTGAGACCATGAGAGTATCGTAGTCACTCATCGGAAAGTTTGACAAGGGACTAGATAGCTCGAGATTGGGATTTGCTCCTCCGAACATGGATAGGAAATTCTTAGGGCCCTCTTTGTGTGACAGTATCCATCATTGTCTGGCCAGACACGGGTCACTACATCACTGGGATGCCGAGAAACGACAACGAGAAAGAAGAACAAAACCGGTAACGAGGATAAACATATAGTGAGCATGTGATGACTCAGTAGGATACCGGTGCATCCCAGTTTTGTGAAGTATCGCAAAGCAAAGGGAACATCACATTATAACTAAAGGTTCACTCGAATATCATTCATTTGCTGATAGGGATCGATATGGACGTCTGCGGTCCCGTTGTTGGTCATTGAACGAACGGTTTCGTTCATGTCTATGAGTTACCGAACCGACGGGGTCATAAGCTTAAGGCAATCACGATCTGCTGAGTATTAGTAGGACGGGAGTGATGAGAATATATTTGTGGAATTATTTCATTAATATTTGGAATAGTTCCGAGAGGGTGCGAAAGCGTTTCAGGGTCACCTGAAGGGTTTCAGAGTTTATCGGGCAATACTGGGTATTCCCGATAATTAATATATAGGTGGAAAATGTATCCGGTGATGTTAATTATATAAAAGGGTCTAATAATAATTAGAAGGATTTTATATGAATTTAAATATCGACCAGCCTTAAAAGGCCAAGAGGTGGAGGAAGAACTAGGCCACCAAGGCCCAAGAGGGGGATGCGCCTCCTTCCCATAGTGGGAGGCCGAATTGGGGTGGGGAAGGACTCCCCTTCCCCCTTTGGCCGGTGCAAGGGGAGGGGAGTCATTCCCCTCCTCTTGGCTGCCCCCTCTCCCCTCCAACCTATATATACATGACGTGTTGGCACTTTTCTACACACTACTTTTGTAGCCTCATCTAGTTCATCTAGCCCTAGTTCTACTTAGTCCTAGTTGACTAATTAGACCTTGGTCTAGTTCCTCTAATCCTCATAATCAGAAGCCCAATGTGGTTTTAATCTCCTAACTATAATTCTCCGGCGACGATTAGCTCTGGATAGCGAAGCGCTGCCAGATCATGCAGGTTGCATGCTTGCAACCAAGTAGAGAGGTCGTGCTTTCGGTCTTAAGTTTGAGGGACTGTTCGTGGGCGGTTCACGGGATCATTCATCCATGGTTCAAGGGACTCCAAGTACAATCTACACCGACACACTCTTCTTCCGCTACAACTCGGTGACGATAACGATCGTGATCCCAACCCGTTATGCATCTTCATATTGATCTTGGGTGTGCATAGGCGTGGAATTTTTTGTTTTCTACTATGTTTCCCAATAGTGACATCATGAGAAGTTATATGAGTAGGTGAAAGTTGCGATCTAGATCACATGTGGATGTGAGGGTTGATGTTCTTGCTATGCTTCCCTTGAGTATTGCTTCAGTTCAGTTCATTGACAGTATGATGTAGCTTTGTTACAAGGTTCTGACAATCGATCGGCTTTGGCTGTCGACGATCTAGTAATAGTTCCTTGGGCTTCATCATAGTCGAGAATAGTGAACCATCGCGTACACAAGAGGGTACTGAAGATGGATTATCTTCTAGGGGGTCATGCGTACGTATTTGACGAAGTTTAGTGTGGGGCTAGAGATTTTTACTTAAGTCTCTTGTTTCACACACCCTGAAACTTAATATCGCCTATGTTGTGGACATATGTAGTCAATATTATTTGTTAAAACTAGTTAACCACGTAATTAAAATTTGCTAAAACCGATTTTAGGACGTCTAACTTGGTTTTGTAGAGTATGCATATGATGTGGTATAGCCTTCGTCATGATAATGAGTTTATGTATGAGATGGTTATATGTAGTACTGTAAAGTGGCATGCGTGTCACGGCATGATGAATGGGGCCACGAGATTGCCAGTTAATGTAAATATCGTAGAGATAGCCTACAGGTTATAGGTTACGATGGTGTAGGACCTTGAAGTATGTCTAGAGGGGGGGTGATTAGACTACTTGACCAATTAAAAGCTATGCCTTTTCCCAATTTTAGACTTTGGCAGATTTTAGCTATCTTTGAACAATTCAAGCAATCATCACGCAATTCAAGCAAGCATGCAAAGAGTATATAGGCAGCGGAAAATAAAGCATGCAACTTGCAAGAATGTAAAGGGAAGGGTTTGGAGGTTTCAAACGCAATTGGAGACACGGATGTTTTTGTCGTGGTTCCGATAGGTGGTGCTATCGTACATCCACGTTGATGGAGACTTCAACCCACGTAGGGTAACGGTTGCGCGAGTCCACGGAGGGCTCCACCCACGAAGGGTCCACGAAGAAGCAACCTTGTCTATCCCGGCCGTTGCCCACGAAGGACTTGCCTCACTAGCAGTAGCTCTTCACGAAGTAGGCGATCTCCTTGCCCTTACAAACTCCTTGGTTCAACTCCACAATCGTGTCGGAGGCTCCCAAGTGACACCTAGCCAATCTAGGAGACACCACTCTCCAAGAAGTAACAAATGGTGTGTTGATGATGAACTCCTTGCTCTTGTGCTTCAAATGATAGTCTCCCCAACACTCAACTCTCTCTCACAGGATTTGGATTTGGTGGAAAGAAGATTTGAGTGGAAAGCAACTTGGGGAAGGCTAGAGATCAAGATTCATATGGTTGGAATGGAATATCTTGGCCTCAACACATGAGTAGGTGGTTCTCTCTCAGAACTGGTAAGTTGGAAGTGTAGGTTTGTTCTGATGGCTCTCTCCACGAATGAAGAGGAGCTGGAGGGGTATATATAGCCTCCACACAAAATCTAACCGTTACACACAATTTACCAAAATCGATGGGACCGAATCATAAAATTCGGTCAGACCGATTTAGTAAACCTAGTGACCGTTAGGGTTTTCGGTGGGACTGACATGCAACTCGGTAGGACCGATATGGTTAGGGTTAGGGCATAACGTAATCTCGGTGAGACCGACATACAAAACTCGGTGAGACCGATTTTGGTAATTAGCTAACCGTAGAGTTGGTCAGGTAAACTCGGTGGGACCGATTCGCTCTTTTCGGTGAGACCGAAATGTTACGAAAGGGAAACAGAAAGTTTACATTGCAATCTTGGTGGGACCGGTCGCTCACTTCGGTTAGACCTTAATGTTACGAAGGGAAACAGAGAGATTACAATCCCATCTCGGTGAGACCGAGATCCCTATCGGTGAGACCGATTTGCCTAGGGTTTGTGGCAGTGGCTATGACATTTGAACTCGGTGGCGCCAGATAGAAAGAATCGGTAGGACCGACTTTGACTTTAGGTTTAGGTCATATGTGGATGTGAGAAAGTAGTGAAGGGTTTTGGAGCGTATCACTAAGCACATGAAGCAAGAGGCTCATTAAGCAACACCTCATCCCTCCTTGATAGTATTGGCTTTTCCTATAGACTCAATGTGATCTTGGATCACTAAAATGTAAAATGTAGAGTCTTGAGCTTTTGAGCTTGAGCCAATCCTTTGTCTTTAATATTTTGAGGGATCCACTTTCATCATCCATGCCATGCCATTCATTGAGCTTTCCTGAAATATTTGTCTTGAAATAGCATTAACTCAATGAGTTATATGTTGTTATGAATTACCAAAACCACCTAGGGATAGTTGCACTTTCAATCTCCCCCTTTTTGGTAATTGATGACAACATATAGATCAAAGCTTCGACAAATGATAATAAAATTTGAAAAACATCGTCGCTTTGAGAAGTATGTGATAAGGAAGAGCTCCCCCTAAATTTGTGCATATTTTAAGATTTGCTTTGGACTGCAAATGCAAAATGAATTAGGCTCATGGGTTACTCTTCCATGTCACATACATCTTGGTGGAGCGCTCAAAATAATAAAGATTGAATACATGCACTCATCACCAAGCACAATGAATGATCATATAAGGATAAGTAAGATAATATCATAACAAGCATAAGTGTAGCTTATGATCAAACACATGATCATCAATGTCTCACAGGTAAAAGCATAGTATCTCAAGCAATCAAAGCAAACGAAGTTCAACCAAGAAGACAAGAGAGAACAAAAGCAAATCTCTCTCTCTCTCTCTCTCTCGAAGCCTATTATCTATACATTTTTCTCCCGCTTTGGCAACAAGTTACCAAAAAGTTCCTAGAAAATGCATAGGACTATATCGTCTCTCAGGCTTGGTCTTCTGGTGGTGGTGTAGATAGGACTCCAAGGACGAAGGCATCGGTAGATGTGGAAGGAGCTGGAGGAGTTGGTGCTGGAGCTGTAGCTGGAGCTGATGATGTGACTCTGGTGACTGGCTCTACAGCTGATCTCTGAGCTCGTGGCACTCTGGCAAATGCATCAGTCGTTGTTTTGCCCTTCCTCTCCTCGCATGTCATCCTCAGAGCTGCTCCACAAATGATCAATCTCGCCACCTTGACATCAAGATCATAGAATTTTGTTCCATGATTCTTTCCAGTGCTCTCCTGGTTTTGAGTTAGGGTGGCCAACCCTTCTCAATCCGCAGAGTTGATGCTATCAAGTAACCAAGCTGCTCCTGCTTGTTCTTCGAAAGTAATCGATGCCTCTGCTTGAGTTGGCATCTTGGCAGCCTTCTCTTTCCTTGCCTTCTCCTTCTTCTCTTGCGCTTGCAATCGATGATGGTTCATTCTCACCATGACAACTTGATTGTCCTCAAAGTCGGATAGAGAACCATGTGTTCCTTATCCAATGATACTTTCCTCGTGCCCATCTTTGAGTTTATCAACTCCTCGAATCTGTGGGGCATATCCACAACTCCTCTTCTGGTCTGCTGCTGTCCTCTTGATAGTTTCAACTATGAGGCTCATGACTTTGAATTTCTGAGGCACATCAAATATGTGAAGCAAGTTGATTGCATGCCCTCTGATCATGTTGTGGTCACCTGATTTGGGCAAAAGTGTGTGCCTTAGGATCCAGTTGATCGTAGGTAGCCCTGACAGAAGATAATGAACTGATCCAAACTTGAAAGTCTCAAGTGCATCATCTGGGATCTCCTTGTACATGTGTGACATTGAGGTGTGACCCATTTTATTCTTGGCATAAATGTCCAAGTCATCTTCACTTTCCTTGGGGGCATTGATCTGACTTGCCCATTCCTCTATGGTTGACTGATATCTCGTTCCTTCAGACATCCAAACTATCCTGCCATCTGGATAGAAATGTGCTATGGAGTAGAATTGCATAATGAGCTCGTCGTTCCAGTTAGTGAGCTTCTGCCCAACAAAATCTGCAACTCCACACGCACTGAAGCTGTCATATACTCCAGGATAGTGTTATGCGTTCTCCTGAATGTAGGTCCAGTCGACCCACCTCATATCACAAACTATGGGCTTCTTATCCAATAAGATGGTCTCATAGAAGTCCTGCTGCTCCTTGGTGTGGAACCTGTAATCTACAACAGTCCTTCTCCGGTGGCATATGGATCGACTCTCTCCATAGCCTCAACCCTTGATCTCTCCGATCTTCATATTCTCACCACGGGATGAGCATCATTGTGGTCTGGAATCTTGGGCTTGAGCTTCCTTAGGACCTGCCCTTCTTCATCTTCCTCAAGACCAACTTCGTGCATTGGAGCCTTGTTCTTCTCAATTGCTTGGTATACTCCTGGTATTCCTCTTTGGTGCACTCTTGGGCTTAGGGACAACTTTGGGCTTTGAAGTTGCAGCCCTGATTTTATGGCATCACCCATCAGCTTTTGTGCCTTGGCTGATGGCTCAGCAGCCTCTTCTTCTTCTTCCTCCATCATAGAGGGCTTCCCAATCACTCTGGCCATGGTCTTCTTGACCCTTTTGAAAGTGCGTTATATCGACTAGAGGGGGGTGAATAGGCGATTTTATGAATTTTACAAATTCTTCATCGAGGAATTTGCGGTGAGGAAATTCCTTAGCTAAGAAATACATGCAATGGAATAAGTACTCGAAGTAAGCATAACAGATTACAGGCATAGTCATCATGATGAAATGAAGACAATCACAGAGTACGTAAAGCGTAATCACAGGATAACACAAGATGAAGACAATCGATCAAGAAATTGAACTGAGGAAATTTAGAAAGTCTTCACCAAAGTCTTCAAACACAGATATGACAAACACTCAACACAAGAATGAGGAAATGAAAGGGTTGAGGAAATAGAACCAGATTAGGTTGGTGAAGACAATGATTTGGTAGACCAGTTCCAACTGCTGTCTCGGTTGTACGTCTGTTGGAGCGGCCGAGTATTTAAACTCGAGGACACGCAGTCCGGACACCCATCCACCGAGCACGCAGCTCAGACACCAAGTCCTCACCGTATTCTCCTTGAACTAAGGCCACGCAGACCTCGTCCCAATCACTCGTGGTAAGTCTTCAGCGACTTCCAAACCTTCACATACTTGGTCACTCGGCGATCCACAATTCCTCTTGGATGTCTAGACCGTGACGCCTAACCGTCTGGAAGAAGCACAGTCTTCAAAGGTAAAAGCGTCGGATCCACGCTGGATCAATTTCTTCATGATGCTCAATCACTTTGGGTTTGTTGGGGTTTGGTTTTGGGATTTTCCTCACTTTGGGTTTTTCCTCACTTGATGATTTTCGCCAAAGTCCTCGGAGGATGGGTTGCTCTCAAATGACAAGTGTCAAGTTCTTCGAGCAGCCAACCAACTAGTGGTTGTAGGGGCGGCTATTTATAGCCTCGAGCAGCCCGACATGATAAGACATAAATGCCCTTCAATGATATGACCGTTAGATGGATAAGATATTTTGGGACAGGTGGCAAAAGACAAAGAACGGTCGGAAATTGGAACATCAAATTCCTCGTATTATCATGTTCCTCATCGTAGGCAATTCAGACCGGCGAATTCCTAACTCCTCGCCGAACAAATTCTCAAGGACTGAAGAGCTTCGCCTCATCCTTTCAAGAAATTGACTGAATCTGTATGAGATTTCCAAAGGCTTCACTCAAGGGATTGGTAGGTGAGGATTTTGAGTTGAGCATCAAATGGAAATTTTCCTTAGTATTTCCTCGACCCCTTTAACAAAGACGGTGTTTCCTATGACTCAAGAAAGAGAAAATGAAACTACGAAAACAAAAGTCTTCACGCTTCATATTCCTCAAAGTAATACCAAGTCTTCGAATCACACCAATTTCTTCACTTTCAAAGTCTTCGAAAGTCTTCGTAATATCAAATTCTTCAGATGAAGAAATTCATTTTAGGGTCGACTTTCTCTGTAAATATCAAACTCCTCATAGACTTATAGACCTGTGTACACTCACAAACGATTAGTTACTTAACCTATAAGTCTTCAATACACCAAAATCACTAAGGGCACTAGATGCACTTACAATCTCCCCTTTTGGTGATTGATGACAATACAGTTAAGTTTTCAACGGGATAAATATATGAAGTGTAAATCGATAATGAGGATTTTGATTGCAAGATATAGAAGAACTCCCCAAGATGTGCATAGTGAGGAAATTGCTTTTGAGGCAATGCACATTTGAAGAATTGAATCATGGAGATCTCCCCTATATCTTGTAATTCATACACGATTTGACATATAATATGAGGAATTTGAAATGCATGATGAAATATGGTGCTTGATGTTATGCAATGTAACACACAAAGAGTATCGAGCCCAAGGGCCAAATTGGATCGAGCATAACAAGTATCAAAACTACTTCTAATCGTAACATAGTGCAAAAGCATAAAGCATCGAAGTATCAAAGCACCATCGGGTTTAAGATTACAACTCGATCCAATAAAAGGTTTCGTAAGAACGAGAGTTGTAACTTAATAAAATATAGTATATAGACAAAACGAGACCCGCTTGAAGACTAACTCAAATTTCTCCCCTTTGTCATCGAATGACCAAAAGGATCGGCGAGGACTAACGCTCTTGAAGAATTTCAAGTTGAAGACGGAGCGCCAAAGATTGTCGGGTTGTTCGTCGAGGTAGGACCAGCAGCAGTGTCTTCCAAATCTTCATTTTCATCGATGTCGCGAGATGAAGAATAGGAGCTGGCCACTAAGGAAGGAACTTTGACTTTCTTGAATTTCTTCGAGGAGGTGCGACCACCAAATTCTTCCTTGAGTCCCATTGATTGCAGTTCTTCATCATTGTAGACATGTGAAAGAACAGCCAGTGCGCTTGAAGGTTTCATGAAGATAGTAGTGGTTTTTCTTCACCGCATTGTGAGTTGAGGTCATGTTGTAAAGAAGAGTACCAAACCGACGTTTGACCCACTTGTGATTGCGATCAACCTTCCGATGAAGACCGAGGAGTAACTCACGATCACCATCACCACGGGTGCGATTCCTTGAGGATTTTGCTTAATCGAGGTATTTGTCTTTGAGTCATGAGTGGCGAGTCATCATTGGTGGAGTAAGATGTCGCTTATAAACTGTCCATCCAATGGACGAATGCCTTCATCGATCACAGCAGAGCCTTTCCCTTTTCATCACCGAGGCAATTGGCCGCTTGAGGACTTCAATAGGGGCGTAGCTGCGGTGGTTCAAAGTGTCGACCTTGTAATTCAAAGTGAAGATCTTGACCGATGAATCTCATGATCCAAGGTGCATAAGGTTTCAGCTCAAAAGGTGACATGGCAATGTTAGCGAGTCCTCATGAAGAAATCATGGAAATTGACGGAACGCCATGGATGATGTTGAAAAGCATATTCTTCATGATGCCAACGACTTCTTCATCATTCGAGTCGTGGCCCTTGATAGGACTCATAGTCTTCGACAAAATTCGATAGACTGCTCGAGGCACATATAACAATTCCTTGACGAGGAATTTGGTCCTTGAGCTTGCCTTGGTTTCAATGGCTTCATCAACACTTGCATATAGTGATTTGAAAGTTCCTTTTCTTCATAGATGCGACGTGCACCATCAACTGGAGGACTGAGTGGAAGGGCACGAAGCAATTCACTTGCCGGAGCCTTGTAGTGAGTATTTTCGGTCATCCAATCCAAGACCCATGAAGTTACATCTTCAGCATCTCCGGTGATGTGAAGTGTTGCATAGAACTGAAGAATTAGCTCTTCATTCCAATCACAAATGTCGGTGCAAAAGTTGAGAAGACCGCATCGTGAAGAACACTTAGAACGGGCTCAAAGCTGGCAATGACTCCATATCCACATGAGGAATATGAGCATGATCAAGATTTTGTCCTTGTTGAAAAGCACCGAGGAATAGAAGTTGGCTTGACCGGCAGTCCGAAGCGCCTCTTCCTAATCCGAGCAGAGTCATAAGGATTATATTCATGAAGAACACATGCTCGAAGAAAGAAATCCTTAGCCTTGAACTTTTGTTTGGTCGAGAACGGATTCTTCTGCTTTGGCAGAGGGGTGTCAGTCAATTGCATCACCACCTCTGGAATGGTAAGTGCAGGTTCTTCGGCTTGAGGAATTTCTTGGTCCTCAACTTGTGCAGACTGAGGAATTTCAGCAGCAGCAGCAACAGTTTCATCAGCATCAGGGGCTGGAATTTCTTCATACACAGGACTCGTGGGTTGATTTTCTTCAGAGTTGATCTGGACAGTCTGTGCAGGGGAGTGAGGAACTTGTTGAAGCGGGGTGAAGAGCGGAGTATTGGGATGTTGACTTTCCCAAAAGTCATCATTGATCACAGGAGTGGTGCATCCAATATCCACATCTTCATTTTCAATTTCCTCAGCACCATCTTGAGGAATTTCATGGTCTGATGAGGGAATGACTGGGGTTGAAGGGACAGCTTCCACTTCAATTTCTTCATCGATCTTCTCAGACAGAGCAGGAGATTGATGTTCCTCATCAGAACCGGTTGGCACTTCATATTCTTCTCCAAAAGGAACCACTTCCTTTGAAGGTATGGAGGAAATTGGAATAGCATCAATCGGGTTTTCAACAGAGCTGGTCATTGGCTTCAATTTCTTCGCAGTCAAGAATCGACGCAATGATGCTTTTCTCTTCTTCACAAAGAGCTCGCTCCAGCCTTGGTTTTCTTCACATCCAAAGCGGATGGAAGAACTGAAACTGGGGTTGGTGCAGGAGGAGCCGAGGAATTTGGGGCAGTTTCTTCAGAGCAACGATGCAGCCTCCCTGTCTTGAGCAATTTCTTCAGCGCACCACTAGTGGGTGCCCCGCGCTTCTTCGGTGGTGGAATTTCTTCATCAGCCCCAGAATCAGCATGTTCTTCAAAGGTCGAGCTTGTGATCTGGCCTTTTTTTCACTAGGCTGAGCAGATGCTTCAGCCTGAGGGTTTTCATGTTGCACAGGTGCAGCAACATTTGTGAGATTCTTTGTCAGATTGACGAATTTGGTCTTGACAACTTGCCAATCAGCATAGTACGTTTCAAAGTTCTTGCTGAGGTTCTGAATTTCTGTTTGAGCTTGAAGAAGTTCCTCAGGTGTCATCTTGACAACATTTTTCTTCAGAAACCTCTCCTTCTTGTATTGAGCCTTTTTGATTTCCTTCGCCTTTTCGAACTTCCATTTTTCTTCAGCAATGAAGTGAGTCAACATATGACTTTGACCTGGTGTCAAAGGAAGATCAGCGAGAGGGTGTTTGGATCACAGTGCGAGTCGATGAAATCGAGGACTTTCTTCGGTCCAAAAGCATTGGCACAGCTGTTCCCTTGGCTCTTGCGGCTCTAGCTTGACGGTCTCGATGATTTCTTCAAGTTCTTCATCGATGCCTCATCATCGATGGCACGTGGGCGACAAGCTGTTTCTTCTTCGAGCTAGGCCGAGGACCACGCCCAACAGTAGCTTTTGTCTTCAGCAGCAGCCGGGCTGATGAAGAATTGAAAGCAGGTGAGGAATTTGCGAGAGGTGCTCGAGGCAATTGAGAATCCAGCAGTCCTTTGACAAGTGGCTAGGTGCACTTGGGCGAAGGTTTGGATGGTGCGGTGAGGACTTTGATGGAGCAGCGGTGGTGTGAGGAATTTGTCACGAGGAAATTGGCTGGTAGGAGCTGCCGAGGAACTTGGCCGTGAGGGCATAGAAGAAGAAGTACTTGGCTTATTTGCGGACTTCTTTTGCATCGATTTCTTCGGCTTGGCGAGACCTCGATGGCAGCAGCAGCGCAGAATCCTCATTGAATTTCTTCACCGCTTCCTTTGCTTGCTTAGCCAACTTAGCTTGGCGCTTAGCCCATTCCTCGGAAAGTCCTCACCGCGTTTGACGCTAGTGGGATCAGCTACTTGGCCCGGTGCCAAAGGAGCTCTTGGGCAAGGAGGATTTAACGCGAATTTCTTCATGTACTTGGGTGTAACATAGCGGTATTCCTTCCATTCCGTGCCCATCTCCGCTCAATTTTCTCAAGACGCACCTTGCGCTGAGTTTTGCTTTCCTCATCCGTGTGCAATAGTCGTGGTATATTTCCTCGTGGATTTCAAAGCAGTCATGACCTCGGGTTTCTTTCCTCCTTCTGCGGCTTCTTACCATCGCCATTTTCTTGGTGAGGAAATTGAACAATTGAGTTCTCTCAAGAAGTGTGCAGTTTTTCTTCGAGGAACGCTGCAAATGAGTTAAGTTGATGAGAACCTAGGGATTCAGAAGCAGACATTTGTACCGTGAATGAGTATAGGTGCGAGGAATTTGAAGAGGTCATATGCTTCTCGGAGGGTTTTTCAAAAGAACAAGTTTGAGGATTTTGACCAGATGAGTTTTGAAGAATTTCAATAAGCGTTCTTTATCTTAGGTTCCAGAGTTGTATAGATCGAAGATCCACACAATTGAGGAATCTTGAAGAAAAACATAGCTTAGTGAAATGGGTCAAGAGTTTTGAGGTGTTCATATGTGTGAGGAATTTGAAATAAACACCTTTGAAGAATTTGAAGAAAATTTGAGAATCAAAGCGAGTAAATAAAAGTAACTTTTAATTTACTCAAGAGAAGAACACGACGAACTGAGATGAACAGTTTAGAAGTTCGTCTGTTCAGATCTTCTCCGCCCTAACTTGGCAGAGGAAATCAGCTACGGCGACGGCGGAGTGAAGAAATTCCACGGTCGGCGCGAGTACGTCGGCGAAGAGGTCAAGGCAAGAAGCTTTTCCTCACCGGTGACGATGGAGAAGCGGCGCGCTTAGGGTTTCGAGGAGCTCGAGCGGGAGAGAGATCGAGCGAGGTAAAAGAGTGAGGAAGGAGAGAGGGGGTATTTATAGCCACGGTGAAAAACGGCTCGTCCAAGATTTAGGACGAACATGCCCTGACCGCTTCCCTTCTCACGACATGTGTCACCCACGTCATATGTAGTGGAGATCGTCTTGCGATCGTGGGTGAGTATAATAATGCATCGTGGGATGCGGAACGGTTTGAGCGGTAAAATAGAGGTTTGGATAAGATTCGTTTAAAAGTTCCGTTCGCAATTTCTTCACCGTCAAGGACACAAAGGAAGATTTTGAACGAGTTTCAAAGTAGAACGCACATGAAGAATTTGTGAATGGATTGGGTTGAGTATAGCATAGAGGGGAAGGGTCCGATCACATTCACTTAGCGTAAAAGCGACTTGAAGAAATAGCCATAAGTGAATGCTGTAGAGGACATAAATCCATATATATATATAGCCAATGAAGAAAGACGACGGAAACAAAGAAGAATTTGCAAAGTTGAAGAATTTGAAAAACTGAAGAATTTGAAAACTGAAGAATTTCAAAAATCAAGAATTTCAAAGACGAGGAAAACTCAAATTGAAGAATTTCAACTTTGGTGGTGGCGTGACCCATCAGATAAGAATGATGATTTCAGACACGCGCACAATTGTCGAGGGTTACGAGAATCAAATTCTTCATTAATTTCTTCACATTTAGAGTGTTATTCTTCATTGATTGAAGAAAACGCTTCTTCATGTGTTGCACATCTAAGTCATCAATTTTGCATAAGTGTTAGGATGTGTGTCCTTTTCAAAGAACATTCAAGATTCTAAGATATTTAGCTCACACCGCAACTTGCTAAATCTCTTCTCATCCAAGGGCTTAGTGAAGATATCAGCTAGCTGTTCTTCGCCTTCACATGCTCGATGGAGATGTCGCCTTCAACACATGATCACGAAGAAAATGATGACGAATTTGAATGTGCTTTGTCTTCGAGTCTGAATCGGGTTGTGAGCAATCTTGATGGCACTCTCATTGTCACAGAGAGAGCACATTCTTCACGTTGATGCCGTAGTCCTTGAGGGTTTGCTTCATCCATAGTAATTGAGCACAACACGAGCCAGAGCAATGTATTCAGCTTCCGCATGGATAGTGATACGCAGTTCTGTTTCTTCGAGGACCAACGGACCAAAGATCGTCCGAGGAAATGACAAGTACCAGATGTTGACTTGCGGTCCACACGATCACCAAAGATAGTCGAGTCGAATATCCAATGAGATCAAAAGTAGAGCCCTTGGGGTACCATAATCCTAGTGTTGGTGTGTGAGCTAGATATCAAGAATATGCTTCACAGCCTTATGGTGTGATTCCTTCTGTAGCTTGAAATCGGGCACACATGCAAACACTAAGCATTATATCTGCCTAGATGCACATAAGTACAATAAAGAACCAATCATGGAGCGGTATACCTTGTGATCAAGTCAATACCATTTTCATCGATTGCATAGATGGCCATTTGTGGGCATAGGAATTTTGACGCTTTGCAATCTTGCATGCCAATTTCTTCAGACATCTTTGAGGTATTTCTCCGAGATATGAATATGCCATTGGGTTGTTGATTAATTTGAAGACCTAAGAAGAATTTCAACTCTCCCATCATAGACATTTGATATTCTTCACTCATCATATAGGCAAATTCATCACTATAACGTTGGTCAAGACAGCCAAAGATAATATCATCAACATATATTTGGCACACAAACAGTTCACCATCATAAGATTTAGTAAAAGAGTAGGATCGAGTGAACTGGTGTGAAGCCATTCTTCACGAAGAATTCCTTCAATGTATCATACCACGCTTGAGGGGCTTGCTTGAGGCCATAGAGGGCCTTATTTAGTCTCAAGACTTTGTCGATTCTTTGGATCTTCAAAACCGGGGGTTGAGCAACATATACTTCTTCCTCAAGCTTACCATTGAGGAATGCACTTTTCACATCCATTTGATATAAAGTGATATTGTGATGGTTAGCATAGGCGAGTAATATGCTAATAGACTCAAGTCTAGCAACAGTGCAAAAGTTTCATCGAAATCAATTCCTTCAACTGCGTGTAGCCTTGAGCTACTAGTCGTGCCTTATTCCTCACCACAAGACCATTTTCATCTTGCTTGTTGCGGTAGATCCACTTTGTGCCAATGATATTATGCTTGCGAGGATCTCGACGTTTGACCAGTTCCCGACGTTGTTGAGCTCGAATCGATGTAATTCTTCTTGCATGGCCTGAATCCACTCCGCCCGAAATGCTTCATCTACCTTAGTGGGCTCTGTGATAGAGACAAAAGCATAGTGCCCACAAAAGTTAGATAAGTGTGAAGCTTTTGAGCGAGTGAGAGGACTGGCGCTTCAATGTCATCAATGATCTTGTCAACTTGCACTTCTTTTGCAACGCGAGGATGAGCTGGTTGTCTTCGAGGAATTTGATCATTTTCCTCAAAGACCATTTTCTTCAAATTATCTTCAGTGCATCACTTGACGTTCTTCACAGACAGAATGAATTCTTCAGAGCTTTCTTGAAGAGGAATGACATCCTCGGTTGCCTTGAACCCGATAGAATCCTCGGTGCTGGTTCGCCTAACACGTAAGGTAGGTGCTCTCTTTGCGAGCCATTAGTTTCATCGAACCGCACATCTACAAAGGTCAACAATCTTGTGAAGTGTGATGTTGAAGACTCAGAGGTGTGCGAGTCCTTTCCGTAACCAAGCATAAAACCCTCATGTGCTTTCGGTGCAAATTTAGAGTGGTGGTGAGGATCTCTAATCCAGCATTTAGCAATCAAGACTTTGAAATAACTTACATTGGGTTTCTTGTCGTTGAGGAGTTCATAGGCGTCTTCTTGAAGAATTTGTGAAGATATACTGTTGATGATGTGGCACGCAGTGTCAATTGCTTCAATCCGAAACGACTAGGCGTTTTGTATTCATCAAGCATAGTGCGAGCCATCTCAACAAGAGTTCTGCTTTTGCGCCCACGACGCCATTTTGCCGAGGAGTATAGGGAGCAGATAACTCATGAGTAATACCAAGTTCATCAAGATAGTCATCAAGACCGAATTCTTGAACTCAGTTCCATTGTCACTTCGATGTGCTTGATCTTCACACCAAAGTTGGTTGAAGCCCTCGAGGAAAATCGCTTGAAGATTTCCTGCACTTGATTTTGTAAGTAACAATGTGTACCCATGTGTAGCGAGAGTAATCATCAACAATAACAAAGCCATATAGAGATGCATCATTAGTGACGGCTGAGTAATGATTGGGACCAAGAGGTCCATGTGAAGCAATTCAAGGGACGAGTAGTGGTCATGATAGTCTTCACTGGATGCTTGGCCTTGGTCATTTTTCCAGCTTCACAGTTCGCATAAGTGATCCTTGAGGAATTTGACATTCTCAATGCCAATGACATGCTTCTTCTTCGCAAGCGTGTGCAAATTTCTCATGCTGCGTGACCAAGTCGTCGATGCCATAGCCAGCCTTCTCAAGCTTTTGCAAGTAGACACATGGCTGGTTGTGGTCCCGTGGAAAAATCAACAATATACAAGTCTCCTCTCCTAAAGCCTTCAAGACTTTGGAATTGTCGCCTTCCATAAGCACAACACAACGATACTTGCCAAAGATAACAACCATATCAAGATCACAAAGCATTGAGACCGACATGAGGTTATATCCTAAAGACTCAACAAGCATGACTTTGTCCATGTGCATGTCCTTAGAGATTGCAACCTTACCAAGTCTCAATACCGACTTTTGCCTTTGTCAAGAAAGATGATATGCTTCAGATGAGATGGTGATAAGGAGCATCCATCAATAGATTCTTGTCACCAATATGTGATTTGTACATCCACTATCGAGAACCCACTCGGTGGCTTTGGGTTGATCATCCTGCAGATGAATTAGTACAACTTACGATCTCATATACTTCATCGGTGAAGAATATGATGTCAAGTTCATTAGATGAATTTCATCACCAAGATATAGATAAGTAGTATGAGGACGTGTGAAATGAAAGTTCATTTCATCATGATTAGCTGCGTCCCTTTCGAGCATTTTTGTCGCCCCCCAGAAAATTCTTCAGACGCTTGAGGCACGCCCGAGACCTGACCTCGCAGAAGAGATTAGTTCTTTTCTTCACCACCCACATCTCAAGGGGTGGCAAAGAGTTCATCATTCTGCGAGCACCATATGAGAATGGTGGCATAGAGGCCAAACCATTTCGCTTCACATAAGAGGGTTAGGTAAGCATATGAATAAGCGAGAAATTCTTCGAGGACTTATGAACATAATGGTTTGAAGAATAATGCACATATTCATAGCCCTTAGCTCTACCCTGCGAAACAGAGTTGTTAGCACGATGATAATCATATGAGGATTTTGATCCTTTTGAGGAATTTGATCCACGTGAGGAATTTGGTCCGTATGAGGACTTGGATCCATATGAAGAATTTTGTCCATATGAAGAATTTGATCTGGGTTCTTTTTCTTCACGGTGGTGTCATGAGGACATTCACCAAGACTTTCAAGACATTTCTTGGGAACCCAGATTTTCTTCATAGGGGACCGTTCTCGCAGCTTAGTGCCAACATATCTAGCAAATACTTCACCATTCTGATTTTTGAACAGTTTATAGTTTGAGTCAAATGACTCATCATCGTAATGAGGAAATTCACATGTAAAACCAGATAAGTTAGATGGATCAATGGAGGTCCCTTTGCAGCAACCCATGAGGTTTTGGGATACCGCTCAGGCTTCCAAAGACGCTCCATCAAGATTGAGTTTCCTCTCAAAGGCAATACCTCTTTCCTAGGGTTCTGTTGAGGATCTGCTTTTAAGCACATCACAAAGAGTCGATGCCCTTTGAGGCTTTTGTACATGCTGTCATGTACAATTCCTTCAACCTGCATCGTCAAGGATACTAGCAATGTCCTCGATGAGGAATTAGTGATAGCAGAGGCAGGTGAAGAATTTGTAACAGTTGAAGCATTTGAACATTCAGTGAAGAATTAGCGATTCACGCTCAATGCACTTTAAGCATGGAGGAACAAATTCTTCTTGAGAAGCGCTGATTTGTTGAGCAAGTAATGAATCGCGCCCTTCAAGATCTTCATAACTCACTCTTAGCTTCTCAAGATCTTGCTTTCTTTGAAGAAATTCATAAGAAAGTTTCTCATGATCGATAAGAGAGTGTTATGATGACTTTGAAGGTGTCAAGCCTAGATGAACTTCAAGATTTTCAATCGGGGCTTGAGTGCGATCCATTTCTTCACCTAACATATCATCACTCTTATCTAGCATGTTTTGAACCTTTTCAAAAGCCCTTTGTTGTTTTATAGCAATCTTAGCAAGTTTAGAGTAGCTGGGCTTGAGATCCTCATCGATTCATTTTCACTAGATTCGAGGAGGTGTAATTGAGTACCTTGGCACCTTTTGCCATGAAGCAATAGGTGGGGCGTAGTCATCATTTTCCTCATCGGGTTTGTTGGCGAGTCATTTTCTTCATGTTGAAGATGGATTTGCTTGACGTAAGCGATAGCAAGAGCCGGACTAGCCACACCAGATTCGGATTCTTCGACTCCTCCTCTTCCTCATTTTCCTCGATTCAGCTTCGAGTCCATTTCCTTGCCAATGAATGCCCGAGCCTTTTTGGAGCTGCTCTTCTTGTGAGAAGAAGGCTTTGAGGATTTTGATGATGAAGATTTTGATGATTTCTTCTTCTTCTTCACGCCATCGTAATCGTAATCCTTGTGTTTCTTCTTCTTCAATTCCTTTTCCCATCGAGGACAATCTTGGATATAGTGACCAGGTTTCTTGCATTTGTGGCAAAGTCTTCGCTTATAGTCACTAGATGAGGAATCACCGCTTTTGAGGATTTTCCAAAACGACCACGCCTTGTGAATTTCTGGAATTTCTTCACGAGCGAAGCTAGCTCTCGCCAAATTCTTCGAGGTCTCCAAGGCTACTAGCGAGTCTTCACTCTCGATTCAGATTCAGCCTTGGCCTTCGTGGCACGTGTTCTTCCATAGCCGTAACCATAGAGATCTCTCTTTTGACAAAAGTCGAACTCGTGAGTATTTAGCCTTCGAGGATATCAGCAGGATCAAGAGACTTGTAGTCAGCTCGTTCTTGTATCATCGCGGCGAGAGTGTCAAATGAGGAATCAAGCGATCTTAGTAATTTCTTCACCACCTCATGGTCGGTGATGTCGGTGGCACCCAAAGCTTGAAGCTCATTTGAGATGTCGGTGAGGCGATCGAAGGTTTGTTGAACATTTTCATTGTCGAGTCTTTTGAAGCGGTTGAAGAGATTCAAGAACATCAACTCGAGAGTCACGCTGAGTTGAAACACCTTCATTTACTTTGGACAGCTGTCCCGTATGAGTTTAGCGATTCCAAAGCACTCACTCTTCCATATTGACCTTTGCTCGATGGCCACATATGATATTCTTCGCTTGAGAATCGAGTTGCTTGAATCTCTTCACATCAAGATCATTCGGAGAGGGTGTGACCGAGGAAACACCTTTTGTCACAACATACCGTAGATCGTTGTCAATTGCTTCAAGATGCATTCGCATTTTGTTCTTCCAAGAGGGGTAGTCCGTCCCATCAAGGTAGGACACCTGCTTTGAGACCTTGATCATACCTGCGGTCGACATAACTAAAACTCCGTGGTTAAACTAAAATCACACGTAACAAGGAGTACCTTGCTCGATACCAATTGAAAGTCGTTATATCGACTAGAGGGGGTGAATAGGCGATTTTATGAATTTTACAAATTCTTCATCGAGAATTTGCGGTGAGGAAATTCCTTAGCGAAGAAATACATGCAGCGGAATAAGTACTCGAAGTAAGCATAACAGATTACAAGCATAGTCATCATGATGAAATGAAGACAATCACAGAGTACAGAAAGCGTAATCACAGGATAACACAAGATGAAGACAATCAGACTGAAGAAATTGAACTGAGGAAATTTAGAAAGTCTTCAGTCAAAGTCTTCAAACACAGATATGACAAACACTCAACACAAGAATGAGGAAATGAAAGGGTTGAGGAAATAGAACCGATTAGGTTGGTGAAGACAATGATTTGGTAGACCAGTTCCAAGCTGCTGTCTCGGTTATACGTCTGGTTGGAGCGGCCGAGTATTTAAACTCGAGGACACGCAGATCCGGACACCCATCATCGAAAGCACGCAGCTCAGACACCAAGTCCTCACCGTATTCTCCTTGAACTAAGGCCACGCAGACCTCGTCCAATCACTGTGGTAAGTCTTGAGCGACTTCCAAACCTTCACATACTTGGTCACTCGGCGATCCACAATTCCTCTTGGATGCTCTAGACCGTGACGCCTAACCGTCTGGAAGAAGCACAGTCTTCAAAGGTAAAAAGCGTCGGATCCACGCGGGATCAATTTCTTCAGTGATGCTCAATCACTTTGGGTTTGTTGGGGTTTGGTTTTTGGGATTTTCCTCACTTTGGGTTTTTCCTCACTTGATGATTTTCGCCAAAGTCCTCGGAGGATGGGTTGCTCTCAAATGACAAGTGTCAAGTTCTCTCGAGCAGCCAACCAACTAGTGGTTGTAGGGGGCGGCTATTTATAGCCTCGGGAGCAGCCCGACATGATAAGACATAAATGCCCTTCAATGATATGACCGTTAGATGGATAAGATATTTTGGGACAGTGGCAAGAAGACAAAGAACGGTCGGAAATTGGAACATCAAATTCCTCGGGGCTATCATGTTCCTCATCGTAGGCAATTCGATCGGCGAATTCCTAACTCCTCGGGCGAACAAATTCTCGGTGACTGAAGAGCTTCGTCTACATCCTTTGAAATTGACCGAATCTGTATGAGATTTCCAAAGGCTTCACTCAAGGGATTGGTAGGTAAGGATTTTGAGTTGAGCATCAAATGGAAATTTTTCCTTAGTATTTCCTCGACCCCCTTTAACAATCACGGTGTTTCCTATGACTCAAGAAAGAGAAAATGAAACTACGAAAACAAAAGTCTTCACGCTTCATATTCCTCAAAGAATACCAAGTCTTCGAGAATCACACCAATTTCTTCACTTTCAAAGTCTTCGAAAGTCTTCGAATATCAAATTCTTCGATGAAGAAATTCATTTTAGGGTCGACTTTCTCTGTAAATATCAAACTCCTCATAGACTTATAGACCTGTGTACACTCACAAACGCATTAGTTACTTAACCTATAAGTCTTCAATACACCAAAATCACTAAGGGGCACTAGATGCACTTACACCTTTCCTTCCTTTTATTTCCTTCAGCAGCAGCAGGCTCTTTGGTTTGGGATTCCAAAGAAGCTTGAGTGGAGACTCTGGCTTTGGACAGGTTGTCTTCCTGCTGGCCTTTTGATCTTCATTCCAGGCTTAATTCTTTGAGCTGTACTCCTTCTTGAGCACTTTCTTCTTTGAATGGCCTCATCCTCAATCGCCACATAATCTTCATCCTTGGACTCGAGGTCTTCTTCTTCCTTGTCCTTGTGGCAGCCTTGGGCAAATTATTGGGAGTGCTTCGCTCCCCTCATCTCGAGCTGCTAGAGGGACTAGTGCCCTCACTCATGTGAATCTGCTCTTGACCTATTCTCGTTGTCACTTTGGTCCGACATCTTGCACTCACTTGATTGCTGACCACGTGAATAGTTATAGATGAGGTAGAGTGGATAAGCATCACAAAATGCTGAGATTTTTGCAAAGAATGATTCAAAAAACTTTATTTTAGTTTTCCATGAAAGCACTTGGATCTACCGATTTTCAAACTCGGTGATACCGGCAGTTTTGGAACCTAAACTAGTGAACTCGGTCGATCGAGTCACAGCTGATGGCACCGAGACTGCTAGGGTTTCACAAAGTTCTAAAATCGGTCACACCGATTTGTAATTCTCGGTCGGGCCAAGAGACTTACTAGTGCAATGGCGTTAGCCAAATCGGTGGGGCCGAGTTTTTCAACTCGGTGGGTTCGAGATGGTTTCATGAAACCTAACCCTAAATTTTCAATCACAACTATTCTAAGGATTGTTTTGATTTGGATAGAGGTGTTTCAATCGTGGCAAGATGCATTATGAACACAATGTCTTTGAGAATCGACGAGGATAAGACTGTGATCGAGTTCATACCCTAGTTCGGCCGTGAACTCGCTTCTGGCAACGGCGCGGAGAGAATTCCGCTGACGGCGGCAGACCAGCGGCAGAGGCGGTGGCGACAAAGTCGTTGATCCGTGAGACCTAGTAGGCAGAGCGAGCTATCTTGCTGGCGAGGAGTTTCGGAGAAAGTTTTCCAAAATTTGCTGTGTGAATATATAGCCCGACATCGCTCGGTGTGACCGAGTTGAACAACTCGGTGGCACCGAGATGCATAACTGTTAACAGTTACATCAACTCGGTGTGACCGAAAAGTTAAAATCGGTTGCACCAAGATTGAAAACCTAGATCGACTTAGTGATCTCGGTATGACCGAAATGGAGGAATCGGTCAGACCGAAAATCACAAAGAAGTTTTGGAAGTTTAAGTCTATGACGAATCGGGGACTCCGAGTGCTCCTCACACAGAGTGGTTCGAATCCGACTTGATCAAATTTTGTGATGTAGCATGAATAGAGTTTGAGACGAGAAAAGCATAGATAGCTAGAGAAGGTTCTTTGGCATTCTTGTCCATCCACTTGGCCAAAGAAAGAGAAGCCAAATAATCAAAACAACAAGTGGATGTCCTCGAATGAGTAAAATATGGAACCAACATGCTCACACAATAAAATGACAAATGAAGTATGTGCCAAAGCATGCACAACCAATTCTAGCATCTATCAAACAATTGGCGATGACTAGGTCATCTATATATGAGTATATTGACTTAGGAGTCAAATGAGAACATTTGATCATAGGTCATACTCATCGTTTAAGCTCAAGTGGGGTTACCACTTTTACATAAAGCATTTATGTGTTCACATCATTAGAGTTGCTTTGACTCAATTCTTAGAGTTAAGCTCCCCCTAGATGTGAGATCCCCCCTTAGAGGGATAAACTAACCTTGGGTTTTGTCGATGATGACTTCATGTAGGTGTTGAAGATGTGGATGCTCAATGTTGATGTAGATCTTTTGGAGCAATCCTTTGGAGTGTGTTGCACTTTCAATACCTACATGGGTTAGTCCCACAAGGAACAAACAAGAATATCCATAGACATAGAGTGATGCACACACAAAATGATGTCCATGAAAACTTTAGGTTACCTTGTCCCTTGCCTTACCAACATGAGGGTTTTGTGACTCCTTGAACTAGTGCAAGATATGGAAGTTGATTGCACTTGTCTTTGCCATAATGATATGAGTGAAAAATGTTGGCGAAGTCACCCTCAAGAACTCTCTAGTTCTTCTTCTTCGGGATCCGCATCATCTTGATGGGAATCCTTGGTGTAGTAGTTGTGCTTGATGAAGTAGAACTTGACATAGTCTTGGGAACCCACTTGACCAAGGCCTTAGGTGCTTCTTCAAATGCATCAATCTCCTCTTGAAGCTTGTCCTTGCCTTTGTTCTCGTGGTCTTGTGGTGGAAGATCATCTTGTGCTTGTGTTCCCTTGAATGAAGTAGGATCATACTTCTCTTGTTGAGGAACAAACTTCATCTTGGGGTATTGATCTTCTTCCCACTCAACTCCATTGGCATTGAACTTTCGTTCAAAACCAACACCTTGATTCTTCCGGCGCCTTCCTTGCTTATACAATTTCCTCAAATTGCTTACTCCCGGCAAGGCTCTTGTATACACCTTTCTCTATAATTCCCTTCAATAAGCTGTTTTCTTGCTCAAGTGTAACTTGGCTAAGAGAATCATTAGTGGAATCAAGAGAGCTACTAGAAGCAACAATATTGGATTTAGCATTGTTATTGTTACTACTAGAAGAAGAATCTTTCTTGTTCTTGTTGCTAGACTTGACTTGAGGCATGTAAGTAGATAAGACTAAACGCTTGGCAATATAAGAAGAACTTTTCTTACGAAGATCATCATTAATCGCTTTTAGGAACTCATGCTCTTGCTCAAGATTGAGCTTTTCAAAGTGTAACTTTTCATGAGCCCTTAAAAATTCTCGATGATCTTCAAAGATAGTTTCATGAGCTAACTTAAGAGTGTTTAGTTCTTTAGTTAGACGCTCAATCTTCTCCTTATCATTGTTATTCGTTTCATCTTGATTAGCATGATTAATTGACGTTTCATCATAGTATTCATCACTAGAGTTGTCAATAAGTAAATCATCTTCACCTAGCAAGTCATGTTCATCACTATTGAAATCAACATACTCGGGGTGTGTTACCTTAGGACCTTTGGCCATGAAGCATCTTCCAATTCCTTCATTTGGTGATTCAAATATGTCGTAGGAGTTGGTTGACACAAGTGCTAAACCGGCAACACCTTCATCTTGAGTTTATTCGAAGTCGGAGTGATAGCTTCTCTCGGAGTGATTGTCGGAGTCGGATCCGGATACCCATTCACCAACATGAGTTTGATGTCTTCGTTTTGTGTAGCTCTTTGATGACTTATCCTTCCTTTCCGAATCCTTGCTTCTCCGTGAGGGTCTTCGTTCATAACGATCATCTCTACTCCTTCTCTCTCTTGGTGGTGATTCTTCTCTTCTACTTCTTCTCTTGGGAGAATCTTCTCTTCTTTTGTAGGGTGTCGTACACTCATTGGAATAGTGTCCGGGTCTTCCACAGTTGTAGCAATTGCGCTCTCGACTAGAAGATCTTTTGTCATTGTAGGACCTTGACTTGGAGCTTCTTTCTTTACTTCTACTCTTGTAGAATTTGTTGAAGTTTTTCACCATTAAGCTCAATTCTTCATTGAAGGTTTGTTTCTCACTTGATGATGTGGGGGCTTCACATGAGGCTTTGTAAGCACCACTTGACTTGTTGTGAAGTTCCTCCTTATCCTTGAGTGACATCTCATGGGCAACAATTCTTCCAATGACTTCCGTTGGCTTGAGATCTTTGTAATTTGGCATCATTTGGATCAATGTGCACACGGTATCATATTTTCCATCCAATGCTCTTAGGATCTTCTTGATGATGAATCATCGGTCATTTCTTCACTTCCTAAGCCGGCAATCTCATTTGTGATAAGAGCAAGCCTAGAGTACATTTCAATGACACCTTCACCATCCTTCATTTTGAACTTGTCAAGTGACTTTGGAGCACATCCAACTTGGATTCCTTAACGGAGTCGGTACCTTCATGCATATCAACCAAAGTATCCCAAATTTCCTTTGCATTCTCAAGACGGCTGATTTTGTTGAATTCTTCGGGGCACAAGCCATTCAAGAGGATATCACAAGCTTGAGCGTTGTATTGCAACATCTTCAACTCTTCCGCACTAGCTTCACGGTTCGGTTCTCTCCCATCAAAGAATTCACCTTGCAAACCAATACACACAATAGCCCAAACGACGGGGTTATGTCTGAGAATATGCATTTTCATCTTATGCTTCCAACTAGCAAAATTAGTGCCATCAAAGTAAGGACCTCTACGGTAATATTTTCCCTTGCTAGACGCCATACTCTCTTAGGTTGTGAAACCAAGGCTATGACCACCAAAAGCTATGGAAATCAAAGCAAATGGAGACCAAAGCTCTGATACCACTTGTAGGACCTTGAAGTATGTCTAGAGGGGGGGTGATTAGACTACTTGACCAATTAAAAGCTATGCCTTTCCCAATTTTAGACTTTGGCAGATTTTAGCTATCTTTGAACAATTCAAGCAATCATCACGCAATTCAAGCAAGCATGCAAAGAGTATATAGGCAGCGGAAAATAAAGCATGCAACTTGCAAGAATGTAAAGGGAAGGGTTTGGAGGTTTCAAACGCAATTGGAGACACGGATGTTTTTGTCGTGGTTCCGATAGGTGGTGCTATCGTACATCCACGTTGATGGAGACTTCAACCCACGTGGGTAGCAGTTCTTGCTGAGTCCACGGAGGGCTCCACCCACGAAGGGTCCACGAAGAAGCAACCTTGTCTATCCCACCATGGTCATCGCCCACGAAGGACTTGCCTCACTAGCGGTAGATCTTCACGAAGTAGGCGATCTCCTTGCCCTTACAAACTCCTTGGTTCAACTCCACAATCTTTTCGGAGGCTCCCAAGTGACACCTAGCCAATCTAGGAGACACCACTCTCCAAGAAGTAACAAATGGTGTGTTGATGATGAACTCCTTGCTCTTGTGCTTCAAATGATAGTCTCCCCAACACTCAACTCTCTCTCAGGATTTGGATTTGGTGGAAAGAAGATTTGAGTGGAAAGCAACTTGGGGAAGGCTAGAGATCAAGATTCATATGGTTGGAATGGAATATCTTGGCCTCAACACATGAGTAGGTGGTTCTCTCTCGAACCTGGTAAGTTGGAAGTGTAGGTTTGTTCTCGATGGCTCTCTCCACGAATGAAGAGGAGGTGGAGGGTATATATAGCCTCCACACAAAATCTAACTGTTACACACAATTTACCAAACTCGGTGGGACCGAATCATAAAACTTCGGACGGACCGATTTAGTAAACCTAGTGACCGTTAGAGTTTTCGATGGGACCGACATGCAACTCGGTAGGACCGATATGGTTAGGGTTAGGAATAACGTAATCTTGGTGAAACCGATTACACAAACTTCGGTGAGACCGAGTTTGGTAATTAGCTAACCGAGAGTTGGTCGTAAACTTCGGTGGGACTGATTCGCTCTTTTCGGTGAGACCGAAATGTTACGAAAGGAAGCAGAAGTTTACATTGCTAGCTCTCGTGGGACCGATCGCTCACTTGGTTAGAGCGAAAAGTTACGAAGGAAGCAGAGAGATTACAATCCCATCTCGGTGAGACCGAGATCCCTATCGGTGAGACCGATTTGCCTAGGGTTTGTGGCGTTAGCTATGACATTTGAACTTCGGTGGCGCGGATAGAAAGAATCGGTAGGACCGATTTTGACTTTAGGTTTAGGTCATATGTGGATGTGAGAAAGTAGTGGAGGGTTTTGGAGCATATCTCTAAGCACATGAAGCAAGAGGCTCATTAAGCAACACCTCATCCCTCCTTGATAGTATTGGCTTTTCCTATAGACTCAATGTGATCTTGGATCACTAAAATGTAAAATGTAGAGTCTTGAGCTTTTGAGCTTGAGCCAATCCTTTGTCTTTAATATTTTGAGGGATCCACTTTCATCATCCATGCCATGCCATTCATTGAGCTTTCCTGAAATATTTGTCTTGGAATAGCATTAGCTCAATGAGCTATATGTTGTTATGAATTACCAAAACCACCTAGGAATAGTTGCACTTTCAGATGGCAAACGCACATGGAGGAACCCCAACGAGGAGAAGGTGTACTAGGCGCGGGACAATGAGCTATAGTTTTGTGCCACGACTGAATTTGTGAACTTGGTGCCACGACAACGTTTTCTAAAACAACCGGCTTGGCAACATTTTCAGAAATTGGCTCCATGACAGTGTTTTTCTAACGGTTGCCACGATAACGAAATATTGGCCGTTGCGACGCTTCAATAAGATGCTCACCGTGGATTCCCAGCGCCTAGGGCCAAACCGTATCATGCTTTTGTGAATTGCCTGATATGTTTATCCCTTTGTTGTTTGCACCCTTTGATTGCATAGTAGTCAATTATTAGAGTGATTTTTCATAGTATATATCAAGTTAAAAGGTGCTCTTCCCAGTGTTGCAACCGTCTACGACATTCTAGCATCATGGAGTGCGTCATGTCCACATGAGTATAAATGAGATGAGAGGTGTAAGGCGGAGATGGTCATATCACGTATGCAGATTTTCGAAAAGGGGCGCTTTATTACTTAAAAGGTTTAAGCATTACACCCGCCCTCTGCATAACTAAGATGCACACAGCCAAACAAAGTCCTCAGCAAGAACGAAAAATAGAAAGGCAGAATACAAAGATAGGAGTCTGTATAACGCCTAAAGCGGAGGTGGGCCAATCCTATGATCATGTTGCCACCCATGTTGGATAAAAGTATCCCTCGCCATATCCTCCAATCGTGTACACACCTCCGTAAATAGGTCTCGATTCTTCATGTATTGTATAGAGGACCACAAACGAAGAGTCCCGGTACATCTGTAGATAACCTGCATTAGAGAAGTAGTTTTATCATTAAGAACCTTATCATTTCTACATAGCCAAAGCGACCAAATAACGGCAAACGCTCCCATCCTAAGAAGTGTTCTAAACCTGTGATCAATCCCATGTAACCAGTTGCCAAATACATTGGCAACACTACAAGGAAGATACAAGCTAGAAGCTATCTGGATGACTGACCATATAGACCGAGCCAATTTGCATTGGAAGAATAAATGTTTATTCTCTCATCATGATGACAAAAAACACGTCGCGTACTTCCATGCCAATTCCTCTTGATAAGGTTATCTTTAGTAAGAATGACTCCGCGACGAAGATACCATGCAAATATTTTATTCTTAAGAGGTACCTTCATCTTCCAGATCTTCTTATTATTATCAACTGGCACATCAGACTGGATTAATGCTCTATACATAGACTCCACTGAGAATTGTCCATTCCCATGTAGGTTCCATCGAAATACATCAGACCCATGTAACAATTGCATCGTGGACAACCGTTGAAGCATGATGTACCATCATTGGAATCTGGGTCCAATTAAATCTCTTCTGAACGTCACATTTGGCGGAAATGATTCCATTACAGTGGCAACAGTATCACCCTTGTGACGCACAATGTTGTATAGAGTTGGATATTATTCCCGAAGTGTGGCATTTCCTAGCCACTTGTCCTCCCAGAATCTAATTTCCGAGCTGTCCTTAATTGAGAAGGATCCATAGGAGAAGAAATATTTCTTCGTAGCCATTGGACCCGCCCAAAAGTGAGAATCCCCAGGCTTCCAGTATACTTGGGATACCGCCTTGGAGCCCACATATTTCCTCCTCAGGAGGGTTTGCCATACACCATTTTCGGTGAGTAATTTAAACAACCATTTGCCAAGGAGGGCCCTATTCCTAACCTCAAGGTCATGAATGTCCAACCCGCATTGGTCTTTGGGACAGAAAACCACACTCCATTTAGCTAGTCGATATTTCTTTCGCTCGCTATCTCCTTGCCAAAAGAATCTTGATCAAAAATAATCCAATCTATGTAAAACTCCTTTTGTCAACTGGAAGAAGGAAATCATATATAGTACCATATTACTTAGTACTGAGTTTATGAGGACCAATCTTCCACCCAGAGACAACAGTTTACCTTTCCAACTGCAAGTCTTTTTTGCAGCCTCTCCTCGACATGTTTCCATTCAACATTTGTGAGTCTCCGATAATGTATCTGTATCCCCAAATATGTGATCGGAAACTGGCCCAACCCACATCCGAATAGTTCAGCATACAGGTGGGCCTCGTCTTGAGCCTCGCCAAAATAAAACAATTCACTTTTATGGAAGTTAGTCTTCAGACCCGAGAGTTGCTCGAATGCTGGTAAAATTAATTTCAGATTTCTCTCTTTCTCAAGGTCATGATCCATGAAGATAATCGTATCGTCGGCGTATTGAAGTATAGAGAGACCACCATCAACTAGATGACTTACTACCCCATCAATTTTGCCATCAACCTAGGCACGCTCAATCATGACCGCTAGCATATCCACCACTATATTGAATAGCATGGGCGATACGGAGTCACCTTGTCGCAGTCCCTTCTTTGTTTGGAAATAGTGTCCAACGTCATCATTGACCTTAATGGCAACACTACCTCCAGAAACGAAGCTATGGACCATAGCGCACCACTCTGCAGAAAATCCTTTCATTCTGAGAGTGTGTTGAAGAAATGGCCATTTGACTTTTCCATACGCTTTTCCAAAGTCTATTTTGAGTACCGCCCATTCAACCTTTTCCGAGGTAATTCATGGACCGTTTCATGAAGAATAACAACTCCATCTAGGATGTTTCTTCCTTGCATAAAAGCAGTATGTGAAGGACGAATCACATGTTCAGCAACCGAATTTAGCCTAATAGTCGCAACCTTCGTGAATATTTTAAAACTAACATTAAGGAGGCAAATAGGTCTATATTGTTGTACCCTTTCAGCCTCATTAACCTTAGGTAATAAAATAATCTCACCGAAGTTTAAGCGAAACAATTCCAGATGGCCATCATGTAGGTCGCTAAACAAAAGTAGGAGATCCGAACGATGACTTCCCGAAGTTACGAAAGAACTCAAAGCGAAAACCATCTGGACCCAGGGCTTTGTTGTGCTCCATTAGGAAAACCGCCTTTCTAACTTCCTCCTCGTAGTATGGGGATGTTAGAAGGCTGTTTTCCTCATCAGAGACCTGGGGGATGTCATCCGTTCGGGACTCATCCATTGAGAAGTTACCTTCCTCTGGGGCTCCGAACAAATTTTTATAATAATTAGTGATATAAGATTTAAGTTGCTCATGCCCCTCAATCGTGCCCTCATCCTGTTGTAGGGAATGAATAATTTTCTTTCGATGCCTGCCATTGGCGACTCCATGGAAAAATCTAGTATTCGAATCACCTTTCAGGATAAACTGAGAGTTACTATGTTGGTACCATTTGAGTTCCTCCTCACACAGCATGCTAACTATTTGTGCATTCGAGTGACTCTTGATCTCGATTTATTGCTCAGATAGAGGTCTAACCCCTGCCAAAGCTTCTAATTCATCAATGATAGGCGAAAGACGAAGCTTCTCCTTTTTGAGGATACCCGCAGTGTGCCTAGCCCAACCACTAAGGAACTTATGTAATGCATGCATTTTGTTGTTCCATTTGTGTATTGGGGTAAGCCCGGCAACCAGTTTATCCCACACCTTCTTGACCATGTCATGGAATGCATACCGATGCAACCAACCTAGTTCAAACTTGAACTTGCGTCTATGTTGCGGTCGTGGCAATCCAGTAGTTAAAAGGATGGGTGTGTGATCTGAGATAGCCTCTATACGAGGTAGAGCGCATACAGAAACCATAGGGAATCTGGATTCCTAGTCGGTATCCATTAATACATGATCTAGTTTCTCATATGTCGGTTCTGGAAGACTGTTCGCGCAAGTGAACTGTCTTCCAATCATGGAAACCTCTCGCAAATCTAGACTGTCCATGACAACGTTGAAAAGGAAAGGCCAATGATTATCAAACCTACCTTGGCTTTTCTCATTTGGAAATCGTAGCAAATTAAAATCCCCACCAATAAGAATGGGGTAGGGATTCTCCTTCGCCACATTAACCAATTCATGGAGAAAATCGGCCTTGAACTCATCCTGGGCTGCTCCATACACAGCGACGAGGGTCCATGTGAAGTTGTTGGCTTTGTTCCGGGTATGGAGTTTAATGTGAAACTCACCATCCGAACTAGCCAACACATCCATAGTCCCTGTGTTTATGCCAAGTAAAATGCCCCCAGAACGACCTCGAGGTGGCCGAGAAATCCAAGTATAGTCTATCCCTCCAGAAAGACGGTTAAGAAGACTTATTGAGAAATCACGTCTCCCCGTTTCTGATAAATCACGTATGCATATAGCACTCGGTTATCTTCAAGTTCTAGCAGAATCGTTCTAAGACCGGGGCACAAAGCATCGAAAGATTAACAAGAGTCATATAGTGATATGATCAGCAATAGTTCGCCTACCGGTCAAAATTCTTGTCATCGATGATGTCCACATCAATGACTGGGAACTAGATTTGGATCTTGAATCACTCACTATTAATTATGAGAGATATTAATTTAGGTGGGAGTGCACTTTATATTAAAATTTGTTGAAATACTAGTGCAACATTAATTATAAATAATGTATAAATGAATTTTGTGTCTATCGTTGTAGATCAACGGACCGCAATATGTTCAACTTAGCCCCTATGTTAGAGAAAGAAAAATTGGCTGCTAATGGTGGAAACTATGTGGATTGGATCCGGAACCTGAGATTTGTTCTCGGAAGAGATAAGAAGGAGTACGTGCTGGATCAGTCCCTTGGTGATGCTCCTGCAAAGGATGCAACATCATAAGATGTTGTTGCTTACGCTGCTCGTAGTGATGACTATAATTTGGTCCAACGCCTCATGTTAACTTGTATGGATCCTGAACTACAGAAGTGTTTTAGAAGACTACTACTCAATTTATAGTTGGATCACTGGAAGTTCTGTAGAAGCAATAGGCAAGGACCGAGTGTTTTGAATTAACCAAGTGTTGGATTTTGGGCTCCGCAAACCCTTGATAGATTTGAACTCTGGGTGCGTGCGAAGAACTCAACCTCCCCAGTCTGCCTACTCGCCAATCTCACGGCCTAGCTCGATGAACTAGAAGGAAAGGGGACAAGGCAGTTTACCCAGGTTCGGGCCACCTTGCGGTGTAAAACCCTACTCCTGCTTTGTGGTGGATTGGCCTCGAGGGGCTGAGGATGAACTAGTACAGTGGAAGAACAACCTTAGGAGGTGTGTTCTTGAGCTGCAGGGGGTGATGTTGGCTTTCTGGGAACGGGGGTCCTCAGACTTGCCTACTTGCGGCCCACGGCATGGCTCTCCGAGCGGGCATGTATGGCCCATCTTCACCAACAAGCTTTCAAGACCCTCGCGAGGGGCCAAGCCTCGCGAGGCGGACGACACAAGACCTCCTTGGGAGCGGCCTCGCCAGCCTGGCTTGCGAGGGGCAGAGAGATCAAGGTAGGGCAAACCTCGCGAGGTTCTCGTGACATGAGCCATGACGATCAAGACCAGGCGGGCGCCAGCGCGCACAATGTCCTTGTTTCCTCTTTGGTGCTAAGGAGGCAAGTGCAGGCGAGGAGTACCGAGGCGTCATGCAAAGGTTTTCCTGTCGGTGCAACAATACCAAGACCAGCAGGATGGCAGGACAGAGGTCACCGTGGAGCCCAAGACGGCGCCACCACTAGAGCCTTTGGCAGGCGAAGACTACTTTTGTCAGGATAAGTTGTAATAGTTGTCCCCTTTCAAATTGGTCATTGTGGGATCCCTTCCTGCTCAATATTTGGGAAGAGGACCGGGGCCTCTATAAATAGGACTAGCCACCACCATGGGAGGGGACGGATTCCGATCATCCTCATCCACACAAGGTCACCAAGCACAAGAACACCTCTCCTCAGGAGGCTGTTCTTCCCTTTGTACTGTTCATCCTCAGCCCAAGAGGCAATCCACCACCACACACTGGAGTAGGGTATTACACCACAATGGTGGCCCGAACCAGTATAAATCTTGTGTCCCTTGTGTTGCGAGTTCGTCGAGCTAGCCTAGAGATCGTGAAGCATGAGAGGGCGTGATCTGCGTGGGGGAGATCTTCGCGCGCACCCCAGAGTTCGAACCTTAAGGGTTTTGCCAGAACCCGAGATCTGACATTTGGCGTGCTTGGTAGGGGTGCGCCGTAGCTTTCCTTCCATCGGTCCGCGCTCCACCACCACCGCCGCCCCCCATGGCAAAGCGCTCGCTCCGCTCCCGGCCCGACGATCGATGCCGACGACGGGGCTGGGGCTCGGCGTTAGCCCCGCCATGCAGCAGTGCGGGCCTCCCAAGTTTAAGCGGAGATGCCGCCAGACTACGACAACCACAAGGACCGTCGACTTTCTGTTGGCGTATTAGGAGGCCGTCCTCAAGGTCGGAGGCGGCGACAAGGTCATGGCCAATCGGCTGCCCATGTCCTCGCAGTGCACCGTGCGCCTGGCTGCTCAACCTCCACGGATCCACGGTGGCATCTTGGGAGGAGCTGCGCGGTCTCTTCATCGCACGCTTCGCGACACCGGCATCCCACGCGGTCGCGGCCCCCGGCGGCTCAAAGCACCGCCGACCGCCACATCAAGCCGCTCTTCGCCAGACGGCGCCCGCTTCAAGCGCCCGGTGCTCTGGCCGGGTCGCGCCCGAGGCCAACCTCACCTTCGACTCAAGGGATCATCCTGTCTCCACCGCCAGCTCGGGTATGCTCCCAATGCTTTCCACTCCCACCATCTGCAACGTGGCCGTCACCAAGACCCTCATCGACGGCGGCGCCGGCCTCAACGTGTTCTCTGTGGAAGCCTTCGGCCTCCTTCACGTACCACTCGAGCGGCTCCGCCTCAGCAAGCCCTTCTCACGAGTTGGCGGTGACGCCACCCACTCCCTGGGGCAGATCCGCCTTCATGTCACCTTTGGCACGCGCGACAATTACCGCACCGAGCTGGTCGACTTCGACATCGCCAAATCGCCTTCCGCATAACGCCATCCTCTGTACCCGCTCTGCCCGGTTTATGGCAAAGAACTCCATCCGCTTAAAACCTCATGAAGATGCACAGGAATAAGGGTGTCCTCACCGTCGAGGGGACACCAAGGAGGCTCACGGGCGCCAAGCTTGGTTTCAAGACCACCATGGCAATAAGAGCTCACGGCCAAGCGCCCCCGAGGCCAAGGGAGCCGCACCAACCAAGAAGAAGCATTTGCTCACCCAAGACAAGGCAGAAACCCAATAGGTGCCCGTCGATGAGGATGGGTCCTCGAGAGCCACCTTTACCATAGGTGCCGACCTCGACCACGACCAAGAGGAAGTTGCAGAAGTTCTTGCAGCAAACAAGGAGATATTCGCATGGGAACCCAAGCGGTGGTGGGGTCCCGAGAGGTGATTCAAGATCACTTAAGGGTGTGCCCCAATGTATGCCACAATGAAGCGGCGGGCTAGACGACATCCACGGAGAAGCGTGCCTTCATCGCCCAAGAAACCCGCAAGCTAGAGGCGGCGGGTGCCATTCGTGAAGTTCGGTACCTCGAGTGGTGGCAAACCCGTTGTTGTGCCAAGAAAGGCGGAAGGAGTGCATGTGTGTCGACTTCACCAACCTCAACAAAGCCTGCCCCCAGGATCCGTTCCCGCTTCCACGTATCGACCAGATCGTCGACTCCACCGCCGAGTGCGATTTGCCGTGCTTCTTGGATGCGTTCTTGGGCTACCACCAGATCAAGATGGCGGTAGAAGATGTGGAGAATACTGCCGTCCTGACCCCGTGTGGGGTGTACTGCTATACTTGCATGCCTTTCGGACTGCGCAATGCGGGCGCGACCTTTCAGTGGCTGATGCACATCGCCTTGTGGCGGCAGCTCGGGAGAAACGCGGAGGCCTACGTCGACGACATCGTGGTGCAGTCTCGGGAGGCGAGAACCTTGATCCAAGATCTGGAGGAGACTTTCGCAAGCCTACACCAGGTGAACTTACGGCTCAACCCGAAGAAGTGCGTGTTCGGTGTCCCTTCCGGCAAGCTATTGGGTTTCCTTGTATCCCATAGAGGGATCGAGGCGAACCCAGAGAAGGTCAAGGCAATCGAAGACATGAGCCCGCCGCAGACCATCAAGGAGATGCAAAAGCTTACTGGTCGCGTGACTGTGTTGGGCTGCTTTATCTCCAAGCTGGGAGAGCGTACCCTATTGTTCTTCAAGCTGATGAAGAAAAAGGGCCCATTCGAGTGGACTTCGAAAGCCGATCAAGCGTTTCAAGACCTCAAGAGATACCTGACCAGCCCGCCAGTGATGGTGGCACCTCGGCCCCTCGAGCCCTTGGTGCTCTACCTGTCTGCCACACCCCACTCCACCAGCGCAGCGCTGGTGGCCCTCAGAGAAGGGCGCCAGATCAAGGACCCGCCAGGGGGAACCACCAGGCCGGATGAAGCGGCGCGACACCAAGGCGAAGCTCCTGAAGCAACTGCTGCTTCAGCAGACCACCAAGCCCCTGAAGCCAAAGCCCTCGCAGAGATACCTCAGCTCCTGGAAGTCGAAGACTCCCTCAGCTCTCCTGCCCTCGTCGAGCACCCGGTGTACTTCGTCAGCACAGTACTGCGGGATGCAAGGGCATGGTACCCCATGCGTCAGAAGATCCTGCTCGTGCTCCTGGTGGCCTCGCGCAAGCTGCGCCACTACTTCCAGGGTCACCCCATTAAGGTCGTCTCGGCTTACCACTGGAAAGAGTGCTCAGGAGCCCCAATGCTGCCGGGCGAGTCGTTGAATGGAACATCGAGTGCAAGCGCTCGACTTGGAGTTCAAAGACAACCAGGGGTCATCAAGGGGTCGCGCAGAGACTTTGTGGCTGAATGGACCGACGCCCAGAACTCAAGCGGTGAGGACCAATCCCTATCTCCAGAAGCGAAGCCGCCCCGATCACTGGTCATGTACTTCAATGGCGCATTCTCACGTCAGGGCGCGGGGGCTGGAGCGGTGCTCATCTCGCCCACCCAGGACAAGCTCTGCTATCGTGCAGCTCTCCTTCCAGCAGGGCGGGAAGGTCTCCAACAACATAGCAGAGTACGAAGGCCTCATAGCTGGCCTCAGTGTTGTGGTGGCCCTGGGGGTGAGGCGTCTCGCAGCTCCTCGTCAACTTCTCCAACAAGGTTCATGAGCCAAAGGACGAGCACATGGAGGCATACCTCGCGGAGGTGCGCAAGATGGAGAAGCAGTTCTCGGGTCTGGAGTTACAGCATGCGCCCCGTTGCACCAACAAGGAAGTCAAGACATCGCCGGAAGAGCATCAAGCGGCTATCCCAAGAGCTCGGCGTTTTGAGGAGCGCTCTTATCAAGAACGCCACCGCTCTCAAGAACAATTGCGCCTGAGAGCTCCTCAACCACCGCCTCAGAGCCCGGCGCGCGGTCTGCCTCGAGCACACTTGCTTTTGGCGCCGAACCTTAGGAGGATGTTTGGATCAAGGAATTCAAGGAATACCGCCAAGGGACGCATGGGAGAGGAGGGAGACATGGAGCGTGTGGCCCGACAAGTCACGGCATATTGCATCCAGGACGGTGAGTTATACAGGAAGCGGCTAAATGACGTTTCCCTATGTTGCATCTCCAGGGAGCAAGGAAGAGAGCTGCTGGCCGACATACACGGCGGGGACTGCGGGCACCACTCATCGTCACGAACCCTCGTCGGCAAGGCGTTTCGCAGTGGATTCTACTGGTCCACGGCACTCAACGACGCGATCAACCGTGAAGTCTGCGAGGCTCGCCGCCCACGCCAGCGTATTCATCAGCCGGCTCAGGGCCTCCAGACCATCCCACTCACATGGTCGTTCACGGTCTGGGGGCTGGATATCTTGGGTCCGTTCCCTCGAGCGCCCGGGGGCTACCACTACCTCTACGTCGTCATCGACAAGTTCACCAAGTGGGCGGAGGTAGAAGCCGTCCGCACCATCCCAGCTGGCTCCGCTGTCAAGTTCATCAAGGGTCTTGTGAGTCGTTTCGGGGTCCCCAACCGCATCATCACTGATAACGGCTCGCAGTTCACTAGTAATCTCTTCAGGACATATTGTGCTAACCTTGAACGCAGATCACGCTACGCTTGATGGCGCACCCCGTAGCAATGGGCAGGGCGAACGCCGCCAACATAGAGGTCTGAGGGGCCTCAAGACCGAGACCTTCAAGAAGAAGCTCGAGGCTCTGCCGGGCCGGTATGGTATGACGAGCTCTAGTCCGTCTTTGTGGTCCATCCAACCACCGCCACCAAACCAACAGGCGAGACCCGTTCTTCCTCGTTCTGAGCAGTGGTCCTCCTCACGAGGTCAAGCATCGCTCACTTGCGTCTGGCATTTGATGAAATGCGCAGGCGCCACGCGAGGATGGACCTCGTCTTTGGGGAGGAACGCCACCGCTAAGCCGCACCTGCTATGAGCACGCAGTATCACTAAGGCGCCGCAGCCGTACCACCCTTCTTGCAACATCCGCCCTAGGGCGCCGAGGTGGGTGACCTCGTCTTGAGGCGGGTCCTCTCCGGGGAAGGGTGCATAAGCTCTAGCCCATGTGGGAGGGCAGTTCAAGGTTGTCCATGTCTCGAACTGGCCGCCACGCGCTAGAGACGCCGGACGGTTACCCATCGAGCGCTGGAACATCCAACACCTCCAAAGTTCTACCCATGAAGAAAGGCCCAGCGCCTGTGAAGAAGGCTCAGTGCCTGTGAAGGTCTCCTCTCGTGACACTCTCACGTAATAATGAGTGGGGCTGTACATGCCTCGGAGTCTCAGGAGTGCCGCCCTCGGGCCTCGGGGGCTCCCTCCCACGTCTTAGTGGCGACACTTAGCTCCATGGTGGAGAAGACTTGAAGACTAGACTAGGTGCCGGACGCGGCTTTTCATTTGCTTTCCGTAGTTGGCTCGCCCCTCTTTAATTGAAGTTTGCTTCTGGTATTCTCGTCTGATTTGGTTCCGTTGCTTTCTGCCTCTGTTTCCATTTTCGGCTTGGCCTATACTCTCTCTCGCATTCCTCGCGAGGGGGCTGGACATGTGCCCTCGTGAACATTTTTCCTTCCCTCGAGAGTGTTTTTTCTTGTTCTGCCTTTCGTCTGCTTTTTGCGAGGCACTCTCGTTCGAGCCCACAAGCTGGCGCACTTCTTCTAATACATGCCCCACGGGTACCGCGACACAAAGCACAGGGTCAAGGCTAGCGGCGCCTACGACCAAGGCTCGGGAAAACGTTAAGCCTCCTAACGAGTTTTTTCTGCAGTTTCTAAGCACCTACCAGGCCAAGGGGGCCTCGACAGGCACCAGGAAGCGAACACCTCGTGGAGGAGAGACTGCTCCAAGCACGTCAAGCTAAGTTATACTTACATGAAACAACGATGTTGCGACACAGCATAGGGACGATGAACATAGCATAATAACTAGGAAATCATAGTTCGTTGCACGCCCCTCCGGGGCCCCATACTGGTTTCTCTCTTAATACAGGAAGGAAAGGAAGAACAAGATAAAAGCGGCGCGTGCCCCTGTGGTGGACCGCGAAGGCGGGCCCTTGGCGCTGACCCGAGCTCAGCTAGACCCCTCCTCGCGCTTCACAGGGGCGCGACAACGAGACGACCCGCTGCCACCTTCGAAGCGGGCGCGGCGGCTGGTCGTAACCACCGCTGCTGGAGTTGTTGCTGGGGGAAGAGCCGCCGTAGCTGGATGAGACGCGGTCGACGCCAAGGGCGAGTTCGCCCTCATCCTCATCACGACCATCGCCAAGGCCGAGCACCTCGTCGCCATCGTTGACCTCGGGGCAGCATCCGGCGCGGCGACCATCTTCCCCAAACGCCCTCACGTAGAGGGTCGCATCACCGTCATACTTGAAATGAAGGGCGACCGCCTTGCCAGTCAGCGGCGCGGCAACGCTCACACCATGGCGAGGCTATGTTGCCCGTGATAGAAACCTCAACCGCGACCCAGGAAGCCCTGCAGGAGCAGCCGTCCGCCTGCAGCCAGAGCCCGCCTAGATTTGCGGCTGGTAGCTCGTCGATGAAGAAGCGCGGGAGCTGAAGCCAGTTGCCAGTCGGGTTCTCCGACCAGATGATGAACTCCGCCAGCACCTCCGCCGAGTGGAAGCGCGATCGGGGAGGCCGTGCGACCACGGCGTGTCTCCCTTCATCAACAGGACTGCCGTGACCGGAGCGACCCCGCCACGCTGACGGCGACACAGCGCTGACCACGGGGCCAGCGGCGAGGGTAGTGTGTGGAGGAGTCTGGATTAGGGGTGTCCGAATAGCCAACTATCACCGCTGGCCGACTCTGGACTATGAAGATACAAGATTGAAGACTTAGTCCCGTGTCCCATGGGACTTTCCTTGGCGTGGAAGGCAAGCTTGGCGTCTGGATATGTAGATCTCCTACCATTGTAACCGACTCTGTGTAACCCTAACCCTATCCGGTTGTCTATATAAACCGCAGGGTTTTAGTCCGTAGAACGAACAACAATCATACCATAGGCTAGCTTCTAGGGTTTAGCCTCTCTGATCTCATGGTAGATCCACTCTTGTACTACCCATATCATCTATCTATACCTATACTAATTAGGCACTTCCTAAAAATTCCCACGTTAATCAATAATTAGGAGTCATTAATCTGGTGGGACCGAATTATGACGGTGCAGATAAATCCTTCTAATACTCGGTTAAAAGTGTGCTCAGTTGTGAAAAAAAACTCCTAAGGCCCACTAACGAAAGCAATCTTCCATCTAAAAAACGAGGGCCTTTAGTTAAAAAATGAAGAAATCTTTATCCCTTTTTAAAGCAATATTTATCTCTTTCAGGAAAAAAATACGAGCCGCTTATATGGTGTGGCCAGATTATTACGGTATAGATCTAAAAGGATTTGTTCTCGGCTCCGATCTCAACTAATAAAAAAATCTCATCCCATGTAAAAAAATCCTCACGTCATCATAAAGCAAAAATCCCCTCTGTTCCTCTCCCCACGGCATGGAATTGTTTCTTCTCCCCCTCGAAAGCAAATCCATGGTCTCTCTCAAGTTGGGGGCATGGATCCGCTCAGATTCTTTTACTCATACGACATGTAATATCCATTGTATCTTTCTCTCCCTATAGAAACCAAATCCATGGACTCTCTCAAGTTGGGGGCATGGATCCGGTGCCGTCAAGGAATTACTGCATCAAAGATTATTTCCCTTTTTAGATCAGGTTTGTTTTCTAAGATGATTTGTTTTATCTTTGTTTTCTTTCATATTCACACTTGAATCCAACGCAATTTTTTTGTTTAAATTCAGATTCAATTATTTTTCCTACTCTTCATGGATTGAATCTCGAATCTTCTCACGTACAACCTTTGGACATATCTTGGACAACTGAGCTTATACAAATTAAAAATTATGTATACACAAATAACATCAACGTCAGGAGCCTACTTCACCTGATCAGTTCCCATCATGGCCCAGGTTAGCAAATCATCTTCACGCCCAGTTTTTTTCTAGCAACTGTTTCCTCCATTGGTTAGATGATGAAATATGATGTACTGAATTTCGATCACATTTGTTATCCTGACGTCATTCCCAATTGCTTACATACTTCATGACAACCAAGAGCTAATCACAATTCTGTATTGCAATTTAAGGTTCAAAACAATGGCATGTGATATGCTCAACGCAATTACCCATCAGAAGAATTCCAGGAAAGTGAAGGCTAGGGTATTTATACTATAGGTTACCATTAACCTCAATAGCAATGAACTAATTTGCCTTGAAATTATACTACTTGATGTAGAGATCGGTTCATTGGTAGAAGTATATGATTTTCCAACAAAAATGTCCTCCTGAGTTATAGAAGATATTATAAATATGGAGACATCTTCTCGCTGCATTATAGTTATTTCAGGGCACTAGGATACAGGAAGTTAAAGCAACATATGCTTGACAAATTCAGACTATTGATCCAATAATTGAGGTTCAAGCTAGGCTAACTCTGTGCATTTCATCCAGCGACACAATACTTAAGTACTTGCACACCACAAAAGTTCAAGAGATAAAAAGTCTACAAAATATCAGAATAGCAAAATAGAGCTTCGCGTTTTGTAGCATTAAAGATATTCCCACAAGTTACGACCAAGAGCTTTACTTATCCTGTATGATTATATTTGATTACATTATTAACTTCAATGTTTCTGCATATTAATACCACTTTACTTAGCAGATATCATTGGCATACCAAGTTACATAGGGCATAGTGACGAAACAAATATATGTGTGTCTTTACTGTATGTAAGGTTTAATAACAAGTGCATGCAGAGTAGTCACTAGAGATGGCAGGTGCGACCAGAGTTTATACCTATTTCAGCATCCTTGAAACAGCTGAGCTCCAAAGGTGTAATATCTTATCTGCATTAATATGTAATCTTATCCTATCGTTTATGTGAATATACTTATATACATGCAAAGATAGGTAGTGCTTGCAAGATAATATTGTAGAAGAAACAGAGACGGAAGCCCACTTGCAAGGCACAATTCAAGAACAGATTCTTTATGAAAGAAGCTAAAAGAAATAACTGAAATTACATATGAATCTGAAAAGCATCTATACTATTATTAAATTTATATTATTTTATTATTTTTATTATGTGCTAACCTGCAACGGACATGAGAAGTTCTATACTGTAGAAGCAACTATTGGAATCAATACATCAGATGACTGGTGCTACATAAGATGCAACAAATGGAACAAAAAGTACAGAAACAAGGGAACCACTTCTGCTATCCCAGGTGTGAAGAAAAACCTAATAACATGTCCAAGGTAAATTTATCAAAATAACATCTCATTGTTTAGATAATAATCATCCTGGACTAACCATATGTGCCATTTTTATTTCTAGGTACAAATTTTAGATGGAGATGTGACCCAACTTAGAACATGTCTGAGGATACAACAAATCCAGAGAGTATGTGGGCAGTGATTTGTTTTCCAGTTTAGACTGAATGATATCAAGTACAATTATCAAAATTGCTATTTATAAAATATTCTTAATTAGTTCGGAAAAAGATCCATCGGCATAACATGCAAATGTTCAACAGGTATCCGCTATTTGTACCACGATGTTATATATTGTTTCCTATCTGCATGCCATATATTTGATATTGAATTTTATGGCAATTAACACAAATTTATTATGTTTTTGTACAACCGTGTTGCCAGATACCGGATGTCTAACTGGACAGTCGGAGGCAGCTATAATTAGAACAAGAACTATAATTTTTATCTGGCTGAATGTCATGCGGTGTAGACATAGCATTCTTTCTGTTTTAAATTGTTCTCTCTACAAGACTTTATTTGTGAGCTAGGTACTTATGTATTTATCAACATGTAAATAAAATGATTAGGAGTAAGGGTTCCGAACTGATTTGAGAAAAGCAAAATGAGTTAGTACTGTATGTATGCATCACAGATGTGGAGCTTAGACTCGCCAAAGATGACTTAGATCTAATTCCTAAAGTTATAAGCATAGAGGAAGCAAGATCAGTTTTTCAATTCCTACAACTGTTCTTTCTTAGATATACCCAACCATTCAGATCCAGTTTCTAAACAATAGGAAATTACATAATGTGAATCCTAAATTTATTAAACAAGTAATTTGGTAACCACACTATGCTTGCCTGCAAAACACCACTAACCTTAGCCGTTGCATCTGCCCAACAATATCCTTGGTGGCTCCTCTACCATGCTCTCTCCGGGACACTTTTCATCTGGATGTAAACACATCCTACTCAAATTTAATTTCATTGACAGGAGATGGGATTTGGAGACCATTGGCCTGTGCCTATACACCAAGGCAAACGTAGATACGCACCTGTTCCTACAAACGCGGGGCAAAGTTAGATGATGCATATTGAATGGATAAGATACTGCTCCATTCTTTTTAAGATGGATAAGAATCGCCGACGGTGCTGCAAGATGAGGAAAACTCTGCTCTAGGATGCGGGCATTGGAGGAGGTTGCAGCTTAGGCCGAGATAGCCTAGCACACCACAAAGGGGAACGGCTGGACGCACGGCGCTCCGGTCGGTGCTGCGATGCGGTTGGTGACGGACTTTGCGAGGGTAGCGGATGTGTCCACGAGAGCCGTCGGCGCAACCTCTATCAGACAGAGCGCAGCTAAGAACGCACACCGCAGTAGCCACAGTTTGACCGACTACAAAAGATACAGTTATTACCAACAGAATTTGGTTTCATATTTAGAAAAAAGGAATAAAATAATACTGAGAGCATTATGTTAAATACTACTGACAAACATGTGAAACAAAAATCGGAATAATTATTTATCTTTCTAACATTTATTTTTCCAAAATTGACCCTGAGCAAATAAATTATCTTTCTTTTTTGAGTTTGACAGAATTTTTGAAAATACCCCCGATTCATATTAAATGTCATTCATTTAGTATGACTTTTATACAAAGTTGTACTAAAGCAGTGTCAATTAATATGGGTTTATTTCAGTCCTTTCGATGATGTGCGTCGGTGGGAGAAGACGTCACGTTCATATGTGAAGCACATAGGGGTAGATGTGTGTTCGTTCATAGGTGTGAGTGTATGTACGTATCTATAAGTGTTTGCGTCTGTACTGCGTTAAAAAAATGGTGTCGTAAATATTAGTATCGTAAATATTAATATATTTTATATAAACTTGGTCAAATTTTACAAGTTTGATTTAAGGCAAACCTGAACTTCAAGATTTTGTAATGGATGAAGAGCACCGTAAAAAGAAATACTCTGATCATAGTACACAGGTTGTGATATCCTAACAAGAATTATTATAAATCATAACAAATAATTGTTGAGTATCCATTCCTCCCAAGAGTATGAGTTCTAGAATGGGCTGGTATCGAGCAGAAGAAGTCAACCTAAAAAGCTGAAATAAAAAAAGATTAGTAGGGTGGATGGATACAACCATAGGATATAAAGAAAATGTAAGAACTAATGTCCCCACATTTAACTTTTTTTGTTGCTTTGCAAACCAACAAAGATGCATTATTTATATCTCAGAGTTCACCAAGAAAAATTCACCCACAAAAAAGAGTTCAAATTTAAACTACGACACCAATTTCTTAAATTGGACGGCATACTTTAAGAATGGATGTAAATTAATTAATATGGTTAACCACATAAATGGGTACATGAATAACCATGTTGTGCCTTCCGTGAAAAATCATATATGTAATGCAATAAATATGTATATGCTTGCCCGTGCAACGCACGGGTTGGCGACTAGTCAATATTAATTAAGCAGGAGTAGGGTTTTACCTCTATCAAGAGGGCCCGAATCTGGGTAAAAATATCGTGTCCCTTGTCTCCTGTTACCATCCGCCTAGACGCACATTTCGGGACCCCCTACCCGAGATCCGCCGGTTTTGACACCGACATTGGTGCTTTCCTTGAGAGTTCCTCTGTGCCGTCGCTGTCAGGAAGGATGCTTCATCCCGTCTTTAAAGACGGCACCGTTGCTAAAGGAGCTTTGGCCACCGGCCAAACTCTCCGGCTAGGCGGTTTTCTTATGACCGCATGTTCGGCCGCCGCGCCGACGATGACTTCTCGGGTCATCGAAAGCAATCTTCACGTTAACTCGGAACTCGCCGAGCAGTTAGATCCGATGGAGCTCTCTTCCTTAAACAAGCTCTTGATCGATCGCGCCCTTCTAGTCGCCATGATCACGATCGATTGGGCCTAAAACCGATCTGAGAGAGATCAACTCTCCCCAGGCTACACACCACGTTGCTGTGGTAGAGGAACAATACGGCGACTCTTCTCCTACCTTAAGGAGTAGCTATGTCCGGATTCCTGACCCCTCCATGCCGGTTTCCCGCGGAGGGGAGGACACTACTCAAGCCCTGAACTTAAAGTTAGGCAGCGGGCTAGATTCATTGGACAACCTCCAAGAACCCAAGCTTCCAAGTTCGGAAACTTCTTGGCCCCTGAATCTTAGATCGGACGGGGTTCGGAATTTAATTCCATCCGCCCACCCAAACATAAGCGATCTATCCCAAACCCGGCAAGAGCCCGGTGAAACAGTACATCATTACTCGGCCAGATTCCTCCTGTTTATGGACAGGATAAAGGATTGCCGCGAGGAGGACGCAAATCTCATTCTTCCGCAATAATTGCATGGACAAGGGAATCCTAAACGCCATAAGTCGTCATTGAAATTACACGCCACGACTTGGCGTCCATAGTACGAAAGTATCGCGATGGAGAGCGCTGGAAAACCGAAATCAAATTTTGGGATAATCCGCCCCGAATACGACCCTAGTCCGAAATAAAGGGTGCATTATCACCGGCACCTGGTTACATACCAAAAGCAAAAAAAACCAAAGGACATGGAACCGTCTTCGAGGGATGGCTCAATGGACCTGATAATTCATAGCACGAGGGCGCCACTCCAACTCATAGCCTCGAGCATGTTGGATACTACGGCAGGTGGCCAAAAGTGGCGAAGAGCTTTTAGCTCGAGCACCAGCCCAGAATACCAAAGACAAGATCAACAGTCTTCGAGACTTTCGCATCAAATAATATGCGGAAGCGAACACTCAAGCATGACCTTGCGAAGTCTACCAGATAGCAACAATAAATCCATGAAGTGACACGGCTATTACCTTTAATGCCAAAGGATTTAACCTAAAATCCGAACAGCCCGAGCACCACCGCATTGGTCCTCGGTCCAATAGTGGATTGACTTCGCTTTACCAAGGTACTCATGGATGGCGGCAGCGGATTAAACCTCATCTACGAGGAAACCCTTCGAAAAATGGAAATAGACTGGAGCCGCATTAAGCAAAGTAGCACAACCTTTAGAGGAATAATCCCTAGTCGGGAAGCATGCTGTACAGGAAAGATCACACTGGATGTGGTGTTCGCATGCCGGACAATTATAGGTCCGAGGAGGTCACATTCCAAGTGGCCCGCTCAGCAGCGGATACCACGCCTATTAGGGCGAGAAGCATTCACAATTTTTCAAGCTATACCCCATTACGGTTACATGAAGCTCAAAATGCCCGGACCCAACGGAATTATCACTCGCTAGTGACCCGGACATAGCGCTCCGTCGAAAATAAAACAGCCGACTTGCCCTTGAGGCACTATCCAAGCCCCGCGGCAGAGGAACTCACCGCTGCTGCGCCCACGGTGAACAGGACGATGTGATACTCAATAAGAGATCCAAGTCCACCTCTTTAAACCGCGACAAAATAGTCAAATTCCAAGTCCATCCAACGGACCCTACAAAACGGCTCCATCGGGCACAATTAAAACCTGATGTGGACGCCAGACTACGAGAATTCCTACGCGAAAATTGGGACATTTTGCTCGGCACCCTTCAGACATGCCAGGAATCCCACGCCGGCTGGACGATCACAGCCTAAATATCCTAAAAGGATTCAAGCCAGTCAAACAAGCTCTTAGGCGTTTCTCCGAACCCAAGAGACATGCCATGGGAGAGGAGCTAGCCAAACTATTGGAGGCCGGATTCATCGTAGACATTAAACATCCGGACCGGCTAGCAAACCCGGTAATGGTACCAAAGAAGGACAAATCTCGCGCCTATGTGTCGATTTTAAGGACCTTAACAAGGCTTGCCCAAAGGATCCCTTCCTCCTCCCCCGCATCGATCAAATTATCGACGCTACCGTAGGACACAATTCATGATGTTTCCTCGACGCATACTCCGGCTACCACCAAATTAAGATGGCAGAGCTGCACCAAGCCGCAACGGCATTCATCACCCCATACGCCCATTCGCTTCAACACAATGCCCTTTGGGCTCAAAAAACGCGGCGCAACATATCGCGATGATTCGTACATGTCCGCAAACCAGATCGGTAAAACAGTGGAGGCATACGTAGACGATGTGGTCGTCAAATCCAAGCATGTCGAAACCCTAGTCGACGAGTTGAGGCTCACATTCGATAATCTCCGAACATATGACATCAAGCTCAACCCGAAAAATGCGTTTTGGCATCACCGGTAAAAGCTCTTGGGCTTCATTGTATCCGGTAGAGGAATTGAAGCAAACCCAGCCAAGATCCGAGCTCTGTCACAATTGGATATCCCCAAAGACCTCAAACAAATACAAAAATTGGTTGGATGCGTGGCGGATCTAAGCCGCTTTATCTCCCGCTTAGGAGAAAAGGCATTACCTCTTTATCGCCTCCTCCGGCGCACCGAACACTTCGAGTGGACGAATGCCACGGCCGGACTCAAGAAATCAAAGCCATATTGGCAACAACCGGTCTGGCCGCGCCCAACATGGGCGAACCAATGCTATTATACATCGCAGCAACCCATCAAGTTGTAAGCGCGGTGCTCGTTGTCGAACGAGAAACGGACGGACACAAGTTCCCTCTCCAAAAACCAGTTTACTACGTGTCCACTGTCCTAACTCCATGCAAATCACGGTACCCGCATTATCAAAAGATAGCATACGCGGTGTTCATGGCATCCCAGAAGCTGCGACACTACTTTCAAGAGTGTTCGATAACAGTAGCCTCCGAAGTACCTCTTAATGACATTATAAACAACAGCCACGCAACGGGCCGGATCGCTAAATGGGCCATTGAGCTCCTCCCGTTCGACATAACCTACAAGCCACGACGAGCTATTAAGTCACAAGTTTTGGCCGACTTCGTCGCCGAATGGACTGAAGCCAAACTCCCTAAAGAGTACGTCGCATATTCCAACTGGATCATGCACTTCGACGGCTCCAAAATGTTGGCCGGCCAGGGGGCTGGCGTCGTTCTGACGTCCCCAACCGGAGATACAGTCCAATACGTACTTCAAATAATGTACACGGACTCCAACAACGCAGCCGAATACGAGGCCCTTCTACATGGTCTCCGGATGGCAGTCTCCACGGGCATTCAACGCCTAGAGGTGTGCGGGGATTCGAACCTCGCGATATCCCAAATAAATGGGGACTTTGATGCCAAGGATCCGAAAATGGCAGCTTATCGCAATGTCGCCCTAAAATGTCACCGGTTTGAGGGCTCGAATTTCACCATATAGCCCGGATAACAACCAGCAATGGACGTGTTAGCGCGCATTGGCGCAAAGCGATGTCGTCCCCCCAACATCTTCCTAGAGAGGCTTTTCAAGCCATCCGTATTATGGGAGGAGAGTCCGAAATAACAACCCGAACCCAACCACACCGCCCCACACCAACATTCCGACATAGTTGGTGGTTCCGCCAACGAAATAACACCGTCATTACGCAATAATGGCAGTCATTGCCCGTGGGCAGTAACCATTCCTAGCCTACCTAACTAGGCAGGAGCTTCCGAGGACCAAAACGAGGCCCACTGCATAGTGCAGCGGTCTAAAGCCTATAAGGTCCATGAGGGAGAGCTTTATAAGAAAAGCACAACCGAGTCCTTCAAAGGTGTATCTCCGAAGAGGAAGGGCGGAATCTCTGGCTAAAATTCATGCCGGACTCGGTGGGCACCACGCCGCAGCCCGCCCTTGTAGGCAAGGCCTTCCGACAGAGATTTTATTGGCCGACAGCCGGGCAGATGCTCAGACTTAGTCCAACGATCGTCGATTGCCGCCTCTTTGCTAATCAAAGCCACATGCCACCCACCGCCTCAAAACTATACCGATCACCGCCCTTCAGTCCAGGGGCTTGACATGGTTGGACCCCTTAAAGGAGGAACCCACAAGCAAAAATACCTATTGGTCATGGTGGATAAATTCACCAAATGGATAGAGGCCAAGCACGTAAACACGGCGAATCCGCACCGGTGATAGACTTTATATCAGGGGTAGTACACCGTTACGGCGTCCCCCATAGCATCATCACTGATTACGGCACGAACTTCACGGCCGATGAGGTCAAACTCTGGTGCAAAAACATGGGCATCAAGCTCGACTACGCTTCGCCTATCACCCCAAACTAACGGTCAAGTCGAGCGAGCAAACAGTCTAATCATGAGCGGCATTAAACCCGCACTAGTGCGGTCCTCAAGGAATCTAACACGACTTTGGGTTGAGGAGCTCGACCAGTACTGGGGCTGCGGACCACACCGAATCGCACTACCGGATTCACACCATTTTTTATGGTATACGGCGCAGAGGCAGTTTTGCCCTGCGACATAATTCATGACTCACCTCGCGTGCGCATGTACGAAGAAAGAGAAGCCGAGCTCGATCGGCAGGACAGTCTGGACGCCTTGGAGGAGGAGCGCGACGTGGCAAAAGCTTGTTCCGCATTCTATCAACAGCAGGCTCGAAGATATCAAAGCAGGGAAGTACGGGCCAAAGCTTACAATGTTGGCGAACTAGTTCTACGCCTGCCGGACAAGAAAAAGGACAAACTCAAGCCCAAATGGGAAGGCCCCTTCATCATCGACCAAGTCCTGACCGGCGGAGCGTACCATCTGCAAAACACATCGGATAACCGACTCGAGCCGAACCCATGGAACGCAGCCCGTCTCCGAAGATTCTACGCCTAGCGCCGGATTCTGAGTTCGTCTCCTTCCTCCGTCTATATTTTATACTTTAAGCCGTCTTTTATTTCTCTCCTTCCTCCTTTTTTCCGAAGCCGTTAAAGGCTCGTTCGCGCATTGTTCGCACACACTTGACGCGCTATCCGCTCATTATACCCGGGGCTTCTCTAATAGAAGCTTATTTATACGGGCTTTATGCCCAACACATGTGTCACACTTCCGCATGTACCTTTTATTCACCATTATATGCATCGATATGACTTAAGTTTTGGCCAAGCTGGGTTGCCTGGCTCCTGTGCTTACCCCTACATTCCCGATTGTTCGGCTAGGTGGTATAGGGAGCACCTCTGCGATTGTTACCGCTGGTCACCAACGTGTACCTCGATCGGGTAAAGCCGAAAGCTAGCGTTCTTAAGGGAATATTCGTCGGTGAACTAAAAGACGATTTTTATTTTTTCATTTATCTGCCCCAGATGCTTTTACCTTTTTTTCATGATCCGGACATGCACTTTAGGGCATGCCTCCTGTGGAAAGGAACCCCTAACGGAACTATTCTCCCGGAAGATGTTTCTTGCTAACCATGTAATATAACATAACTAGTTGGGCACTTGTCTGATAAAGCACTCATGACCCCTATGCCTGGTCTCCACGCATGCCCCGGTTTTTACATAACCGCGAGGGTATTCGGACACGCCCGGACTATTGGGTCCCGAGGTTGAAGCGAAAAGGTCCGCTACGACAAACGATCTACAATCCGCTAGAAGGCATTTTACATGTCATTTTAAATTACATTGTCAAATTGACGATTGTATTCCTCTTCAATACCATCTAACAGGCTGTCTAGTTTACATCCTGCTTGAATACTTTATGCCAACTCTACTTGGCCGTACACTAAGCTCACAGGATCTCCTTCCGTCGGGCCCCACAGGTCCGACCTCGCCATGTGGTTTGGGTCCGCTTCATGTACCGCGTCTTCACCATGGCCCAGCCTCCTGGCGCCTTGACGACAGCCGATATCTTCCATAGTCGGAGCGCCGCGTGCTCCTCAAGCTTCTCTGCAAGCTCTCCAAGGCCTTCGGGCGGGGAGATAGATGGCCACAAGGCTGTGCGACGCCTTTCATCACCGTCGAACTCGTTCATGCAGTTGCAATAGCTCGAAGAAGGTCACCCGTCGAACTGGGCATTTCCTCCGCAGGATGACCTGTGAGCATACCTACGATACATAACTCGTTAGTCGACTTCCTCGCCGAACTCTTTTTCAAAGTTCGCCAAGCACTTACTATAAATGCCGCGATTTAAGTCGCCGATTCTCCTTCACGGAGTCGGATACCGGAGCACGAACATCCTTTAGTTCCTCACCCAGCTGGGTGTTGGCATCCTGGAGATTATTTTTCTCTTGCCTCACCCTTGTAAGAACATTCTCGCCGACCTTCAACCGGCGCAAGAGCTGTTGCTTGTCCGGATCTAGTCTAGCGCCATCTGCAATATTATTGTTAGATTTACACACACGCCGCACTTCACAAACTACTTATCTTTTGAAGCATATATTACCAGAGGGGGTCTCTGTAGCTCCCCCTGTAGCTGCTAGTGCGGCCTCAAGTTGGGCCTTGCATTCTTCAAGCTCCTGGGACAGTCGGGTATTCTTTTTTGTAAGATCTTACATAACAAATGATCCTTAAATCAGTTATTCTAACTATTTTAAGTCTCGGGGCCTCTTGCATATATAACCATCAAATTTCCTCACCGATGTCCTTTACATACTGCCCGTGGCTCGCTAGACCATCTTGAGCGACACGGAGGTGCGATCTCCCAATTGAAGGCATTCAATGCCTCTTGGGAGAAACATGCGCCACGAAGAACTGTCCGGGCGCGCGTGTGATTCATGGCGCCTCCACCTCGGAGTTGGTGGCGGACAATCTGTCGGCATCCTCTGTCGGAGGAGCATCCGACGCACGCCTCGTGCTCGCCTCCGCTTCTGGACCCGGCTTTGGAGCCTAGATGGCGGAGGCTCGATTGGCAACCTCTCCGGTCACAGTCCGGCGAGCGCTCTTTTTCTTGAAAAGAGTACCAGCGTTAGTACGCCTTCCAGGAATCAATCTCGGGAATATGGTGACGTGCCATACCGCTGCGGCGGCGTTTTGATCCGGACCACACTTTTTTTTAGCACAGGGGCCGTGCTGCCCTTGTTGGCTAGCCGCCCGTGGCTCGGCCTCCTACCTCAAGGCACCCCCGCGAAACACCATTGGTATACGGTGATAAAAATAAGCACGGATGGGTCATTATCGAGTATTGGGACCTCGGTCTCGCCACTGTGAGGCTGGAAGTATTCCGGGTAATCACCGTAATGGCAACCAAGGCATTATCGATGCTCGATTGGTGAAATACCCCATCAATCAGCTCCACCAATATGTCCGGATCCTCTTGGGAGGTCGGATCGAGGAGCCGCTCCGGATCCTCGGGTTGTGGAGGTGGGCTGTTTATGTCTTCTACGGCCCGGCGCAGTTCTGCGCCAAAATCACAAAATGAGATACCTAACCATGGGAATACGGATCGATGTGCAAAAAAGAAATGTCCGCTTACCCAGCTTCGAGGATTGTTCATAGAAAATCCGTTCAATGGACTGACGCGGAGAAAATCCTCCTCTTCTCCCTTGTACAGCACGGACAAGATCTTCACCAGATCGGTGACCGATCCCGGCCCCTTACGGCCATGATGGGTGGCATCGCCCTCCCGCTGAAATCCCACATGGGGTGGCCCCTATCTTTGAGCGGCTGCACCCCGCATAATACATGTGGCCATGACACCGATCATGGTCATCCGAATGAGCTAACAATCTTATTCGGCTCATCGTAAGGACGCCCCCGCGCCTTCCCTCCGGGAGCTCATGGGCGCTTAACTCAGCGTTTCTTCAAAGGAGCATTGCTGAACTCCGGAGACCGATCCGAACAGGATCCGGTGGCGGACGCCCTCTATATAAAACCATTCGAAGGCCGTCTTGGACGCCTTCTTGAGGTTCCGGATAGATATCCGTCCCGGCGATGCGCCATAGCTCGCTCCGCCCACTTGATATATTGACCCTCATGAGAACGGGGTACAAGGCAGAATAATCTCTTCCACAGCGCAAAATGAGCCTCGACGCCCAAGAACAGTTCGCAAAGGGCCACGAAGCCCGTGATGTGCAAAATGGAGGCAGCGAAGGTGGTGCAACCGGAGGCCGTAGAACTCCAAGAGCCCCGGAGAAACGGATGAATTGGAAATCCGAGTCCTCTTACTAGATAAGAGAAAAAGCATACCCGCTCTCCTTTGGAGGGATCGGGGACACTCTTCGCTTGCTTTCCGCCCTTATAGGTGGCTACTCAGCTCGAACCGAACCATGAAGGCCGGGAAGAAATCCCTTGGTTTGAGTGTCACTAGCTCGCTATGCGGGATGAGCATCTCTCCCAATTTCAGTGCCGAGGGCTGGGAGCGCGAGAGGAGGAGCGCGTCGACCGTCCATGATGGAATGGATTTTTGTCGAGGCGCCCGATGAAAGCTCATGAGGAGGATGGTGTGACTCGGATCTAGATCCTCGTCCCTTTTATAGGCGGCTCATTTGCGCAGCTAGGGGATAAGTGTAAAATACCCTGGCTTTTCGCATTCATTCAAACACGTGGAAGATGGCCATTATTGGACATGGAAGCCAAGGAGCGCAGCGTTTATCAGAAGCCGGACACTATTCGACAAGTATATGGAATTTGGAGAAGAACCCGCCTCGCAATGTCGAAGACAATCTACACGTCGGACTCATCGCCATTGAAGCCTGGTTCGGGGGCTACTGAGGGAGTCCTGGATTAGGGGGTGTCCGGATAGCGAACTATCACGGCCATTTGACTTACGGACTATGAAGATACAAGATTGAAGACTTCGTCCCGTGTCCGGATGGGACTTCCCTTGGTGTGGAAGGCAAGCTTGGCGATACGGATATGTAGATCTCCTACCATTGTAACCGACTCTATGTAACCCTAACCCTATCCGTGTCTATATAAACTGGAGGGTTTTAGTCCGTAGGACGAACAACAATCATACCATAGGCTAGCTTCTAGGGTTTAGCCTCTCTGATCTCGTGGTAGATCCACTCTTGTACTACCCATATCATCAATATTAATCAAGCAGGAGTAGGGTTTTACCTCCATCGAGAGGGCCCGAACCTGGGTAAAAACATCGTGTCCCTTGTCTCCTGTTACCATCCGCCTAGACGCACAGTTCGGGACCCCCTACCCGAGATCCACCGGTTTTGACACCGACAGTGTGCTTGCAGGGACGGCCACGTCCACGCTAGGGCATAGGAGAGTCGGGCCCTTCGCGGGGGCCCTTCCCCTTCTCCGCGGCGGAGAACCTCTTCTACGACGCCATTGGTGTCGCTGCAGGCAATAGAGCAAGGGGTAAGGAGCGAGTGGAATGGGAAGAAATGGGCGGCGGGGGCTCTGCCCCCCTCCCCATTTATAGCAGGAGAAGGCCAACCAGCACCGCCCACGATCACTACTAATGATTTTTTTTCCTTGCATGTCGCAGGGACTTGTCAAGTCGAGCAGTTGCCGAGGCAGCGTGGGGAAGTGGAGACGCCCACGTCCAATCAACCGCCACGCTCGACCAAGGCCGCAGGCTATTGGGGCCAGCGGTGCTCCGCACTTGCCCTTTGGCTTCGCCTAGAAGCCAAGCTCGAGCGCGCCTTGGGCCCGGGGGCTACTGTCGGCATTTTGCGAATGGGGGTCCCCAGACTTGCCTGCCTGCGACCCACGGTGTAGCTCTGCGAGCGGGTCTGTACGACCCATCTTCACCAACAAGCTTTCAAGACCATCGCGAGGGGCCAAGCCTCGTGAGGCAGATGACACAAGACCTCCTCAGGAGCGGCCTCGCCAGGATGGCTGGCGAGGGGCGGAGAGATCAAGGCAGGGCAAACCTCGCGAGGTTCTCGTGACGTGAGCCATGACAATCGAGACCTGGCGGGTGCCAGCGCGCATAGTGTCCTTGTTTACTCTTTGGTACTAAGGAGTCAAGTGCAGGCGAGGAGTACCGAGGCGTCACGCAAAGGTTTCCCTATCGGTGCAACAAGACCAAGACCAGCAGGACGGCAGGATGGAGGTCACCGTGGAGGCCAAGACAGCGTCACCACCAGAGCCATTGGCAGGCGAAGACTACTTTTGTCAGGATAAGTGTAAGTGCATCTAATGCCCCTTAGTGATTTTGGTGTATTGAAGACTTATAGGTTAAGGAACTAATGTGTTTATGAGTGTACACAGGTCTATGAGGAGTTTGATATTTACAGAGAAAGTCGACCCCTAAAAATGAAGTTCTTCGACTAAAGACTTTGGATTTCTGAAGACTTTGAAAGTGAAGAAATTGGTGTGACCTTGAAGACTTGGTATTCATTTGAGGAACATGAAGGGTGAAGACTTTTTTTCGTAGTTTCATTTTCTCTTTCTTGAGTCACAGGAAACACCGTACTGTTAAAGGGGGTCGAGGAAATACTAAGGAAAAGTTTCCAAGTGATGCTCAACTCAAAATCCTACACCTACCAATCCCTTCGAGTGAAGCCATTGGAAATCTCATACGATTCACCATATTCTTGAAAGGATGAGAGACGAAGTTCTTCTGGTCTCTGAGGAATTTGTTTTGACTAAGGGGTTAGGAATTCGCCAGTGCGGATTGCCTACACAGTGAGGAACATGATAGCCCTGAGGAATTTGAACCTCAAATTTCCGACCGTTGTTGTGCTACGCGCCAGCTGTCCCAAAATATCTTATCCACCTAACGGTCATATCATTGAAGGGAATTTATGTCTTATCATATCAGGCTGCTCCCTAGGCTATAAGTAGCTGCCCCCTACAACCACTAGCTGGTTGGCTGCTCTGAGAGAAACTGACACTTGTCAATTGAGAGCATCCCATCCTCCGAGGACTTTGAGCGAAAATCATCGAGTGAGGAAAACCCAAACCCAAACACCTACAAACCCAAAGTGATTGAGCATCATCAAGAGATTGATCTCTCGTGGATCCGACGCTTGTTACCTTTGAAGACTGTGCTTCTTCCAGACGGTTAGGCCTCATGGTCTAGAGCATCCAAGAGGAATTGTGGATCGCCGAGTGACCGAGTTTGTGAAGGTTCGGAAGTCACCTGAAGACTTGCCACGAGTGATTGGACGAGGTCTGTGTGACCTTAGCTCAAGGAGAATACGGTGAGAACTGTGTGTCCGGGACTGTGTGTCCTCAGGTTTAAATACCTAGCCGCTCCAACTGGGATGTACAACCGAGACAAAGCAGTTGAACTGGTCTACCAAATCATTGTCTTCACTAAGCCAACCGGTTCTATTTCCTCAACTCTTTCATTTCCTCATTCTCGTGTTGTGTGCTTGTCATATCTATGTTTGAAGACTTTGATCAAGACTTTCTCAATTTCCTCGCCCAATTTCTTTAGTCTGCTTTGTCTTCATCCCGTGTTATCCCGTGATTACGCTTTCAGACTCGTGCTTGTCTTCATTTCATCATGATGACTATGCTTGTCTTTTGTTATGTTTACCTCTGAGTACTTATTCCGCTACAAGTAGTTCTTCGCTAAGGAATTCCCTCACTGGAAAATTCCTCAGTGAAGAATTCATAAAAATTGCCTATTCACCCCCCTCTAGTCGATATAACGCACTTTCAATAAGCTATACTAGTTGTCCCCTTTCAAATTGGCTGTTGTGGGATCCCTTCCCGCTCAATATTTGGGAAGAGGACCGGGGCCTCTATAAATAGGAGTAGCCACCACCATGGGAGGGGACGGATTTCGATCATCCTCATCCACACAAGTTCACCAAGCACAAGAACACCTCTCGTCAGGAGGCTGTTATTCCCTTTGTACTGTTCATCCTCAGCCCAAGAGGCAATCCACCACCACACACTGTAGTAGGGTATTACACCACAACGGTGGCCCGAACCAGTATAAATCTTGTGTCCCTTGTGTTGCGAGTTCGTCGAGCTAGCCTAGAGATCGCGAAGCGTGAGAGGGCGTGACCTGCATGGGGGAGATCTTCGCGCACACCCCAGAGTTCGAACCTTAAGGGTTTTGCCGGAACCCGAGATCCGATAGGTGAGGATGATCTGAATGATCCATCCCTCTCTATGGTGGTGGTCAGGTCCTATTTATAGTGGCCTTGGTCCTATTCCCAAATGAAGGCGGGAAGGGATCCCACAACGGCCAAATCCGAAGGGAGACAACTAGTACATCTTATCCTGACAAAAGTAGTCTTGGCCTGCAAAGCCTCTGGTCATGAACCCGTGGTGGGCTCGGCGATGACCTCCGTCCTGACGTCCTGGCGGTCTTGGTCTTGTTGCATGAGAATGGAAACCTTTGGTTGATTCCTCGGGACTCCGCGCCTGCGCTTGCCTCTTTAGCATCAGAGAGGAAATGCACTACGCCCGCTGGCGCCCGTCTGGCCTTGGTCGTCATGGCTCACGTCATCTGAACCTCGCGAGGTGAGGCTTGCATAGAAATCTCCGCTCCTCAGGAGCCAGCCTGGGGGGGGCTGCTCCTTCTGGAGGTCTTGGTGTCGTCCGCCTCGCGAGGCTTGGCCCCTCGCAAGGGTCTTGAGTTGTTGCTGCCGAAGGTGGGCCGTACCAGGCCATTGATGGAGCCACGCCACGGGCCGCAGGCAGGCAAGTCTGGGTACCCCCGTTCCTAGAACACCGACAGTAGCCCCTGGGCCCAAGGTGCGCTCGGACTTGGCTTCGAGGCAAAGCCAAAGGGCAAGTGCGGAGTGCTGCAGGCCCTAACCGCCAGCAGCGTTGGTCGACACGTGGCGATTGATGGGACGTGCGTGTCTCTGCTTCCCCATGCTGCCTCGGCAACCGTTCAACTTGACAAGATCCTACTGCATGCAGAGAAAGATCATCATTGCGTGGGATCGTGGAGGTCGGCGGTTGGCCTCCCTCCGGTTATAAATGAGGGGAGGGGCAGAGCCCCCTTGCTCATCTCCATCTTCTCGCCGCCCGCTCTTACTTCTTCTTCCTTGTCTCCCCGTCTTGCCATAGCATCCATGGCGCCAACGAGGAGGTTCTCCATCGTCGAAAAGGGGAAGGCCCCCAAGGAGGGGCCGGGTTCACCGCTGCCCAAGAGAGGTCGCGGCCGCCCCCGCAAGTATGTTGCGACCCCAGCGGTGGCTCCTCGGGGGCGCGGACGCACCTCTTTGGGTGCCAGCGTCGCTTTGGGCAGCTGCGGCGGTGCCTCCTCTTGTGGTGGGAGCCGCCGAGGACAGGGCAGCCCCTGTGATGAGGGGAGGCGTGTCGTGGTCGCCCGGCCTCCTCGGTCGCGCTTCCACTACGTGGACGCGTTCCCGGAGTTTATCGTGTGGTCAGAGAGGCCTGCTGGCACCTGGCTCCCGCTCCCGCGCTTCTTCACGAGTGAGCTACCGCCCACGGGTCTTGACGGCCTCTAGCTGCAGGCTGACGGCTGCTGCAGCAAGGCCTCATGGGTCCGGGTCGAGGTCACCTCCACAGGCAACGTGTCCTTGACCCGCGTTTGGCAGACGTTTGCCTGTGTACGGGGCCTGAGCGGGAGGTGCACCCTCTACTTTAGGTACGAAGGCCTTGCGACTCTCCATGTGAGGGTGTTAAGGGAAGACGGCCGCTGTATGGGGTGCTGCCCAGAAGACGGCAGCGATGACGAAGAGCTTGCCCTTGGCGATGGCAGCGACGACGATGAGGGTGAGCTTGCCCTTGGCGATGGCCGCGCCTCTTCCTGTAGCGGCGGCTCCTACTCCAGCGAGAGCACCAGCAGTGGCGGCTACGACCAACCACCCCGCTGGCAGGCTTGGACCGAAGAAGGCGACAAGCCGTCCCCCCGCCGTGCTCCCCTGAAGCGGGAGGAAGAGTCGGGCTGAGCTCGGGCACCGCTGGAGCCTGGCCTCGGGAGCTGCCATAGTGCTACCTCTTGAGCACTGCGTTGGATTTCCCCGAAGAGGAGAGGATGATGCATCAAAGTAGCATAAGTATTTCCCTCAGTTTTTGAGAACCAATGTATCTATCCAGTAGGAGGCTACGCACAAGTCCCTCGTACCTGCACAAAACAATAGCTCCTCGCAACGAACGCGATTAGGGGTTGTCAATCCCTTCACGGTCACTTACGAGAGTGAGATCTAATAGAGATGATAAATAATATTTTTGGTCTTTTTGGTATAGAGATGCAAAGTGAAAAGTAAAAGGCAAAGTAAAAACAAAGGAAGTATTAAAGTAATGGAGATTGATATGATGAGAATAGACCCGGGGGCCATAGATTTCACTAGTGGCTTCTCTCAAGAGCATAAGTATTCTACGGTGGGTGAACAAATTACTGTTGAGCAATTGACAGAATTGAGCATAGTTATGAGAATATCTAGGTATGATCATGTATATAGGCATCACGTCCGAGACAAGTAGACCGACTCCTGCCTGCATCTACTACTATTACTCCACTCATCGACCGCTATCCAAAGATGCATCTAAAGTATTAAGTTAAAAAGCAGTAACGCCTTAAGCAAGATGACATGATGTTGAGGGATAAATTCATGCAATATGATAAAAACCCCATCTTGTTATCCTCGATGGCAACAAAACAATACGTGCCTTGCTGCCCCTTCTGTCACTGGGAAAGGACACCGCAAGATTGAACCCAAAGCTAAGCACTTCTCCCATTGCAAGAACTACCAATCTAGTTGGCCAAACCAAACGGATAATTCAAAGAGACTTGCAAAGATAACCAATCATACATAAAAGAATTCAGAGAAGATTCAAATATTGCTCATAGATAATCCTGATCATAAACCAATAATTCATCGGTCTCAACAAACACACCGCAAAAAGAAGATTACATCGAATAGATCTCCACGAGAGAGGAGGAGAACATTGTATTGAGATCCAAAAAGAGAGAAGAAGCCATCTAGCTACTAGCTATGGACCCGAAGGTCTGAAGTAAACTACTCACACTTCATCGGAGGGGCTATGGTGATGATGTAGAAGCCCTCCGTGGTGGATGCCCCCTCCGGCGGAGCTCCGGAACAGGCCCCAAGATGGGATCTCGTGGATCTGAAAAGTTGCGGCGGTGGAATTAGGTTTTGGCTCCCCTTCGATTGTTTGGGGTGCGTGAGGTATATATAGGAGGAAGGAGTACGTCGGTGGAGCAACAGGGGGCCCACGAGGCAGGGGGCGCGCCCTAGGGGGCGCCCCCACCCTCGTGACCGCCTCTGTTACTTCTTGGAGTAGGGTCCAAGTCTCCTGGATCACGTTCGGTGAGAAAATCACGTTCCCGAAGGTTTCATTCCGTTTGGACTCCGTTTGATATTCCGTTTCTTCGAAACACTGAAATAGGCAAAAAAACAACAATTTTGGGTTGGGCCTCCGGTTAATATGTTAGTCCCAAAAATAATATAAAAGTGGAAAATAAAGCCCAATATAGTCCAAAACAGTAGATAAAGTAGCATGGAGCAATCAAAAATTATAGATACGTTGGATACGTATCAGGCATCCCCAAGCTTAATTCCTGCTCGTCCTCGAGTAGGTAAATGATAAAAAGAGAATTTTTGATGCGGAGTGATACTTTGGCATAATTTCAATGTAAATCTTCTTAATTGTGGTATGAATATTCAGATCTGAAGGATTCAAGACAAAAGTTCATATTGACATAAAAATAATAATACTTCAAGCATACTAAATAAGCAATTATGTCTTCTCAAAATAACATGGCCAAAGAAAGTTATCCCTACAAAATCATATAGTCTGGCTATGCTCCATATTCCCCACACAAAATATTTAAATCATGCACAACCCCGATGACAAGCCAAGCAATTGTTTCATACTTCAACATTTTCAAAACTTTCTCAATCTTCACGCAATACATGAGCGTGAGCCATGGATATAGCACTATATGTGGAATAGAATGGTGGTTGTGGAGAAGACAAAAAGGGAGAAGATAGTCTCACATCAACTAGACGTATCAACGGGCTATGGAGATGCCCATCAATATATATCAATGTGAGTGAGTAGGGATTGCCATGTAACGGATGCACTAGAGCTATAAGTATATGAAAGCTCAACAAAAGAAACTAAGTGGGTGTGCATCCAACTCGCTTGCTCATGAAGACCTAGGGCATTTGAGGAAGCCCATCATTGGAATATACAAGCCAAGTTCTATAATGAAAAATTCCCACTAGTATATCAAAGTGACAATATGAGAGACTCTCTATCATGAAGATCTTGGTGCTACTTTGAAGCACAAGTGTGGTAAAAGGATAGTAGCATTGTCCCTTCTCTCTTTTTCTCTCATTTTTTTATTTGGGCCTTTTCTATTTTCTCTTTTTTATGGCCTCTTTTTTTCATTTTTCTTGTTTTTCGTCCGGAGTCTCATTCCGACTTGTGGGGGAATCATGGTCTCCATCATCCTTTCCTCACTTGGGACAATGCTCTAAAGAATGATGATCATCGCACTTTTATTTTTCTTACAACTCGATTTTTAGAACAAAGTATGACTCTATATGAATGACTCCGGCGGTGTACCGGGATATGCAATGAAACAAGAGTGACATGTATGAAAGAATTATGAAAGGTGGCTTTTCCACAAATACGATGTCAACTACATGATCATGCTAGCAATATGACAATGATGGAGCGTGTCATAATAAACGGAACGGTGGAAAGTTGCATGGCAATATAGAATGGCTATGGAAATGCCATGATAGGTAGGTATTGTGGCTGTTTCGAGGAAGATATATGGTGGGTGTATGATACCGGCGAAAAGTGTGCGGTATTAGAGAGGCTAGCAATGGTGGAAGGATGGGAAAAAGTGCGTATAATCCATGGACTCAACATTAGTCATAAAGAACTCATATACTTATTGCAAAAATCTAGAAGTTATCAAAGCAAAGTATTATGCGCATGCTCCTAGGGGGATAGATTGGTAGGAAAAGACCATTGCTCGTCCCTGACCGCCACTCATAAGGAAGACAATCAATAAATAAATCATGCTCTGAGTTCATCACATAACGGTTCACCATACGTGCATGCTACGGGAATCACAAACTTCAACACAAGTATTCTTTAAATTCACAACTACTCAACTAGCATGACTTTAATATCACCATCTTCATATCTCAAAACAATTATCAAGCATCAAACTTTTCTTAGTATTCAACGCACTCAAAAGAAAGTTTCACATATCTTGAATACCAAGTATATTAATATTAAGCAAATTACCATGCTATTAACGACTCTCAAAATAATCTAAGTGAAGCATGAGAGATCAATAGTTTCTTTAAAACAAATCCACCACCGTGCTCTAAAAGATCTAAGTGAAGCACTAGAGCAAAAATTATCACGCTTAAAAGATATAAGTGAAGCACTATGAGCAAAACTATCAAGCTCAAAAGATATAAGTGAAGCACATAGAGTATTCTATAAAATTCCAATTTATGTATGGCTCTCTCAAAAGGTGTGTACTGTAAGGATGATTGTGGTAAACTAACAAGCAAAGACGCAAATAATACAAGACGCTCCAAGCAAAACACATATCATGTGGTGAATAAAAATATAGCTCCAAGTAAATTACCGATGGAAGTAGACGAAAGAGGGGATGCCTTCCAGGGCATCCCCAAGCTTTGACCTTTTGGTGTCCTTGGTTTATCTTGGGGGTGCCATGGGCATCCCCAAGCTTAGTCTCTTGCCACTCCTTGTTCCATAATCCATCAAAAGAATTTACCCAAAACTTGAAAACTTCACAACACAAAACTCAATAGAAATCTCGTGAGCTCCGTTAGAGAAAGAAAACAAAAGACTACTTTAAGGTACTGTAATGAACTCATTCTTTATTTATATTGGTATTAAACCTACTGTATTCCAACTTCTCTATGGATTATAAACTATTTTACTAGCCATAGATTCATCAAAATAAGCAAACAACACACGAAAAACAGAATCTGTCAAAAACAGAACAGTCTGTAGTAATCTGTAACTAACGCAACCTTCTGGAACTCCGAAAATTCTACAAAAATAGGACGACCTAGACAATTTGTTTAATGATCGGCATCAATTGGAATCAGTATTTTATCACGTTCTGGTGATTTTTAACAATTGTTTTCGTGAACAGAAAGATTCTGGAAATTACAGCAAGATCAAATAACTATCATCCAAGAAGATCCTATAGGTCTAACTTGGCACAAACACTAATTAAAACATAAAACCACATCTAAACAGAGGCTAGATGGATTATTTATTCCTAAACAGAATCAAAATCAAAAAAAACTAAAAATAAAATTGGGTTGCCTCCCAACAAGCGCTATCGTTTAACGCCCCTAGCTAGGCATAAAAGCTAGGATAGATCTAACGAGTGCCATCTTTGGCACTAGGAGAGGAGGATCTCCTTTCTATGGCATTCATTCTTCTATTTAAGTTAAGCACACGACCATTAATGGAAGAAGTAAGATTAAGCACGTTACGGAAGTTTGCCTCTAAACTAGACTTCATCTCTTTAATAATTTCATTTTGATAAAAGCACAAAAGAGTAGTTGATTCAACCTTATCATTCATAGGGTGCCCAAATATGGTTTTCATTTTTTCATAGGTATCTATGGCATCCCCTTCAAGAAAACCTTCTTCAAAGATGGAATCTAAAACTTGTTTGAAGGAAGCGGGCAAGCCAACATAAAAACTTTTTAAGTAAATTTCAATTTGATATTGTGGCACATAGCTAGCCCGAATCCTTAATAACCTATCCCAAGCGTCTTTTAAAGACTCATCAAGTAAATAGCAAAAAATTCCAGAGTCATCCTCATCAAAATTATTCAAGCTCTCATTAGTGACCCCGGTGGGTCTTTCCGTAGCATCATTGTTTATGAGCTTGGAGAGGATAGAGGGGTTATCCAAGGCACTAGAGCTAGGGAGAAAACCCGTAGTTCTTTTTGATTCGGCCATGGCAACGAGAAGGAAAACGGAAAAGAGAGAGGAGGAGATTGGGAAAGAGAGGGCGAATAAAAAGGCAAGGGTGAAGTGGGGGAGAGGAAAACAGAGGCAAATGGCAAATAATGTAATGCGGGAGATAGGGATTGTGATGGGTACTTGGTATGTAGACTTTAACGGTGCCAAAAGTGGCTTGTCGTTAGGAGTCCAAGTCTTGACTTACTCTTGCGTAAGCTTCCCGGCAACGGCGCCAGAAATTCTTCTTGCTACCTCTTGAGCACTGCGTTGGATTTCCCCAAAGAGGAGAGGATGATGCAACAAAGTAGCGTAAGTATTTCCCTCAGTTTTTGAGAACCAAGGTATCAATCCAGTAGGAGGCTACGCACAAGTCCCTCGTACCTGCACAAAACAATAGCTCCTCGCAACCAACGCGATTAAGGGTTGTCAATCCCTTCACGGTCACTTACGAGAGTGAGATCTAATAGAGATGATAAATAATATTTTTGGTCTTTTTGGTATAGAGATGCAAAGTGAAAAGTAAAAGGCAAAGTAAAAACAAAGCAAGTATTAAAGTAATGGAGATTGATATGATGAGAATAGACCCAGGGGCCATAGATTTCACTAGTGGCTTCTCTCAAGAGCATAAGTATTCTACGGTGGGTGAACAAATTCTTGTTGAGCAATTGATGAATTGAGCATAGTTATGAGAATATCTAGGTATGATCATGTATATAGGCATCACGTCCGAGACAAGTAGACCGACTCCTACTGCATCTACTACTATTACTCCACTCATCGATGCTATCCAGCATTCATCTAGAGTATTAAGTTAAAAAGCAGAGTAGCGCCTTAAGCAAGATGACATGATGTAGAGGATAAATTCATGCAATATGATAAAACCCCATCTTGTTATCCTCGATGGCAACAATACAATCGTGCCTTGCTGCCCTTACATCACTAGGAAAGGACACCACAAGATTGAACCCAAAGCTAAGCACTTCTCCCATTGCAAGAACTACCAATCTAGTTGGCCAAACCAAACGGATAATTCGAAGATACTTGCAAAGATAACCAATCATACATAAAAGAATTCAGAGAAGATTCAAATATTGTTCATAGATAATCCTGATCATAAACCCACAATTCATCTGTCTCAACAAACACACCGCAAAAAGAAGATTACATCGAATAGATCTCCACGAGAGAGGGGGAGAACATTGTATTGAGATCCAAAAAGAGAGAAGAAGCCATCTAGCTACTAGCTATGGACCCGAAGGTCTGAAGTAAACTACTCACACTTCATCGGAGGGGCTATGGTGATGATGTAGAAGCCCTCCGTGGTGGATGCCCCCTCCGTGAGCTCCTAACAGGCCCCAAGATGGGATCTCGTGGATACAGAAAAGTGGCGGCGGTGGAATTAGGTTTTGGCTCCCTTCTGATCTTTTGTGGAGTGCGTGGGTATATATAGGAGGAAGGAGCGTCGGTTGGAGCAACAGGGGCCCACGAGGCGGGGCGCGCCTAGGGGCGCCCCACCCTCGTGAATCGCCTCTGTTACTTCTTGGAGTAGGATCCAAGTCTCCTGGATCACGTTTGGTGAGAAAATCACGTTCCCGAAGGTTTCATTCCGTTTGGACTCCGTTTGATATCCTGTTTCTTGAAACACTGAAATTGGCAAAAACAAGCAATTCAGGCTGGGCCTCCGGTTAATAGGTTAGTCCCAAAAATAATATAAAAGTGGAAAATAAAGCCCAATATAGTCCAAAACAGTAGATAAAGTAGCATGGAGCAATAAAAAATTATAGATACGTTGGAGACGTATCACACAGCCGTATGTTCCGCTTTTGTTTAACGTTTCCTTTCTCCTGCATTTGAAAAAAGTAGAGGGCCCCGCTGGGGTGTGTAATGAACCAAGGCACTTATGCCACTATGCTATGTTCATTATTTTGATATTGTGACGTGATACCCATGTTCCGAGCAGGTGTGGTTAGGGTAACTTAGCTTGATATGCTTGTGGTAGTTTCCCGCCTCGCGAGGGCGCGCCTTTCCAGCAGCATCTGGTGAAGTTCTCTTCCTGACGACTCAGGACCCATCGGGCCTCGGGAGACCTTGTACAACTGCAAGGTTATTAGAAATCTTGACGGGGCATCTCATCCTTCCTCACACGAGCCCCCGTGCATGTGTTGGTTGTGGCTAGCACACTGCATCGCACTGCCCGGAGGCACGGACTTAGGAGGGTGCGCACGCCCATGAGCTCATTCGAGAGCGTCTCGCGAGGATTAAGGAAGCCGAAGATCTAGGGCAACGAGGCTTCGGCGATGTGTGTTTGCGGTGCGGGCAAGCCCAAGCGTACACACCTGCCTAGCCCCCACGCGCGAGACGCGTGAGGAGGAGCGATGGGCAACTGCCGCTCCTCCTGGGACAAGACTGGAGAGGCGATCTGATGTAGGGTGGAACTCTATGCGGCCGACCTTTCACGAAAGGAGCGGATCCCAACTAAGAACAAGAAGAACACGAGGGGAAAGACGAGGGAAAGCACAAGAGAATCACTCAAACCAACAAGATACGGTCACATATATGCTAGATCCTCGAAACACGAGAGGAGATACAAGATCCATGATCAACAAAGGACGATACAAAGGGTAACCGGTTCTTCTCTGAGAGGAGGTCTTTATGGGGCCACCCAAGAGGGGGTCTTGAATCCAAGGGGGATCTTCTCCGTAGAGGGGCCGTGGTCTCTCTCAAGGAGTAGATCCGTATGGATGAGCGAGGCTCTATCTCACAAATGAGCTATCAGAACGCTAACCATAGCTAGGAGGAGGGAGAGGTCTATTTATAGTCGTAGTACAAAAAGGGGCCAAAGCGAAGGGGTACATGGGCCTCAGCCCGCAACTGGACACAGCCAGGGGCCGGACGTCCGTAAGGTATCGGTCGTCCGGAGGCTCGTGGACATCCGGTTTTCCAGAGATCCTCGGATTTCCGTAAGTTACGTTCTATTGGCATGGCGATGGTCGTCCGGAGAGGTTCGGTCGTCCGGGGCCTGGGAGATGTCGGATGTCCGGTCCTGGGCCGACGTCCGGCCGATGTAGCATTCGTTGGCCTGGTTTCCTTGGGCTGGCGAGACCTTTAGGGGCTGGACGTCCAGTCTGGGCCGGTCGTCCGGTCGCTGTAGCTTCCATGGCAGCTCTTCTTCTTGTCCTTCGCACTTGGTGTCCTCGCCGTCTTGTCCGTTGGATGTAAATGTTCCGTGGCTTTCCTCCCAGTACCTGATCACACCTAGTGTTTCCGCTTGAGGTAGCAACCATGTCTCATGTATAGAAAGTGGTAGTTCGGAAAGGAGCTAGTTCACCTTATCTTCGATAACCTTTGCTCGGGCTCTTGTCATAGGTCCAAGTGGTGTTGTGGGAGACGTAGGTAGGTCCATGGGATGACCTTGGGATGCTCCGCATAATCTCCCCTCCCTTGGTTAAGATCCGACCTCGGATCAAAATCTTCATCACCATGGTAGGGCGAAAGATCTTTGACGTTGAAGACGTCGCTCACGTTGTACTTGTCGTGCAGGATGTCGATCTTGTAAGCATCGTTGTTGTAGCATGCTAGCACCTTGAAGGGTCCATCGGCTCGTGGTAGAAGTTTGGACTTGCGTTCATTCAGGAAGCGTTCCTTGCAAAGGTGTAGCCACACAAGATCTCCGATGTTGAATATCATGGGTTGCTTGTTGACGTTGAGCTTGGTCGCGAGTCGCTGTACTTGGCACTCGATGATGTGCCTTGTATCTTCATGCATTTTATTGAGATAGTTCACTCGGGTACTCGCGTCCATGTTGATGCGCTCTTGTAGTGGTAGAGTAAGAATGTCCAATGGGGACAACGGGTTGAAGACGTAGACGACCTCGAAGGGGGACTTGCCGGTAGTCGAATGTCTTGCCTGAGGGGCCTGCCTCCCGATGGGTCGGGCCTGCGATGTCTTCTTCTTCTTGGGAGCAGTCTCGGGGAGCCTCCGCTCCTGCGATCTGGGTCTTCAAGTGATGCAGCTTGAAAAGCTCGCTCCAGGGAGCACACTGCGTCTCTCTCTTTGCAAGGCACCGTGATGACTCCGCCGCTTCCTGGCATCTTGAGGACGTTGTAGCCGTGATGTGTCACGGCCATGAACTTGGCCAGAGCTGGGTACCCGAGGATGGCATTGTAGGGCAGGAGAATGTGGGCGACATCGAAGTCGATGAGCTTGGTGCGGTAGTTTTCGCGCGCCCCGAAGGTTACAGGGAGGCAGACCTGCCCAATTGGAACTGTGGAGCCATCTGTGACTCCGGAGAAAGGCATGGTTGGCTGAAGCTGATTGTAAGGCACTTGGAGATTGTTGAATGTCTCTACGGACAGGACATTGAGCCCTGCTCCGCCATCGATGAGGGTTCTGGTGACTTGCACGTTGCTGATGATTGGGGAACAAAGCATCGGGAGGACCCCGGCTATGGCCGCGCACTTGAGCTGATCCGCTGAGCTGAACGTGATGGCGCACGCTGACCACCTGAGAGGGCGCGTGGCCTCGAGCTTGGGGAGGACTGCATTCACTTCGCCGGCGAACTGCTTGAAGATGCGTTGAGAGGCTGGGGCTTGAGCTCCACCCAGGATGCAAGCGATCGGCTGCGGCTCCTGGAAGCCCCCAGCCCCCTCGTCCTGATGATGGTCCTCATTTCTCCTTGGCTGCGGCGGCAGAGGAGGGAGGCCTGCGTTTCCTTGCGGGCGATCCTCGCGAGGCTGATCCCTCCAGCCTCCCTCGCGAGGCTGATTCTACCAGCGATCCTCATGAGGTCGGTCACGCCACCCTTGGCGAGGGCCACGGTCTTCCCAGCGTCCTGCGTTTCTTCCTCCTCCTCGGCCGTAGCCTCGATCGTTGCGGTCGGGGCGTCGACCGATTCTCCCTTCTCGCACGGCTCGGAGTTCTTGACATTCGTTGGTGTTGTGGGTGTGGAGGTCGTGGTACACACAGTACCGGCTGCCCTTTGCCTCGCTTGGTGTCTGGTTCTGCCGCGAGCACGGCAGCCCCTTGCGCTTCCGCCCTTGGCCTTGGGCTTCTTCTCTTCGGGTCTGCGGTGGCGGCTCGAGGAGGGAAAGGCGTCCTTCCTCAGCCCTGGCGCACTTGGTCGCCAAGTTGAACAGCTCCAAGGATGTGCACAGATCTTCATGCATCGCCAGCTCCTCCTGCATCTTGACGTCACGCACACCTCGGAGAAGGCTAAGATGATGGCCTCCTTGGTCACCTTGGGAATCTTGAGGCGTGCGTTGTTGAAGCGCTGGATGTACTTCTGCAGGGTCTCCCCTGGCTGCTGCTTGATGCGGCGCATGTCGCTCACGGCACGAGGCCGGTCATGAGTACCTTGGAAGTTGGCGATGAAGCGGGTGCGCATCTCGTCCCAGGAGGAGATCGTGCCAGGAGCCAGGTTCAGGAGCCAGGTGCGGGCCCCGTTCTTGAGGGCCATGGGAAACCAGTTCGCCATGACCTTCTTGTCCCCATTGGTGGCTTCGATGCCCAGCTCGTAGAGCTGGAGGAACTCCGCAGGGTCGGTCGTGTCGTCATAGCGAGGAGGCAGGTCTGGCTTGAACTTGCCGGGCCACGCGACGCTGCGCAGTTTGGTGGTGAAGGCGCGGCAGCCTGCTGTGGCTACAGGAGGCCTTTGGTGAGGAAGAGCCTGGTCTTGCGGGTCCCCATGCGCTGCCGCTGGGAGCAGCGCGGGGTCTTGGCATGCTGGAGCAGGAGCGTGCTCGTGACGAGCCGGTGCAGGGAGCACTCGGGCAGCTTCTTGGGGGCGAGGGACCTCTTGACAGCTCTGCTCTTGCTGTGTTAGCGCCGGAAGGAGTGGTTTCTGCCCCGGGGCCACACGCCTTGGGGCCAAGGCGCCTTCTTGAGGGGGAGGCGGCTGAGGCGCCCTTGGAGCTTCATCGCCCACAGGCGGGCGCGGTGCAGCGAGAAGGACGGCGCTGGGAGCCCCTGCTGGCCTTGGGTTTGGCTCGGCGGCAGTCGAGCCACTCTTCCTAGACGTCGTCGATAAGGCGGTAGCCCAGAGCTCGCTTGCCGTGATGAGCGCAGCTCGAGCCTCCATGGTAGCGGAGCCTTGAGACGAAGAACCAGTGGGGCGAGTGATGGAGTAGCGATGCAGTCGTCTCGCCTCACGGACGGATGCTGGGACGATGTTTGCTGCTCGTTCCCCGCTGGGCCGGTGGCGGCGTTGACGGCAGGCGAAGGGGAACAACACAAGAGACACATGGTTTATACTGGTTCGGGCCACCATTGTGGTGTAACACCCTACTCCAGTGTGTGGTGTGGTGGATTGCCTCTTGGGCTGATGATGAACAATACAAGGAAGAACAGCCTCGCGAGGGTCTGTTCTTGGCTGATGCGATGAACTGCTAGGGGGAGTTTGGTCGCTTCTCTCTCTCTCTGCGATTGATCTCTCTATGTGATCTCCAAGATAGGATGAGGCGAGATGTCTGGATCTCTCTCCCTCTCTAGATGCCTCTACCCTGTGGGCGGCTAGTCCTATTTATAGGCAAAGGCCCTGGGCCTCTTCCCAAATATTGAGCGGGAAGGGCGCCAACAATGGGCCATTTTGAAGGGGAACATCTTGTACACTTATCCTGACTAAAGTTGGTCCTTGCCTGTCAAAGGCTCTGGTGGTGACGCCGGCTTGGGCTCCACGATGACTTCCTTCCTGCCGTTGCGGCGGTCTTGGTCTTGTTGCAATCAAACGGATGCCTTTGCTTGATGCTCTCGCCTGTGCTTGCCCCCTTTGCACCAAAGAGGAAATGAGGACACTGCGCAGGCTGGCGCCCGCCTGGCGCCCTTGGTTGTCTTGGCTTGCATCATGGGCACCTCGTGAGGTACCCCGCCTTGATCTCTCCGCCTCCTCGCGAGCCAGCCTGACGAGGCCGTGCCTGAGGAAGTTTCCTGTCGTCCGCCTGCAGGCTTGCCCTCGCGAGGGTATTGAGCTTGTGTTGATGAAGATGGGCGTCTTGGGCCACCTTGAGCCACGCCGCAGGCGCAGCGAGCAAGTCTGGTACCCCGTTCCCGAAACGCCGACAGGCCAATGGCAGCACCCCGCTACCCCTGGCCTATTAGGCCACACCCCCGAACCCTAACCACCAGATCCCCCCACTTCCCCCACGCACCCACGCTCCTCTCCTCCCCCCGATTCGGGATCTGGATCGGGACACGCCCCGACCCCCGCCGCTCGCCCCGACACCGCACCGTCTCCGGCGCCCCGATGCCGCCGTCGCTGACCACCGACACCGTCGCCTCCCCGACCTCGAGCCAGCGCACCGCCACCTCGACATCGTTGCTCTAGTCCTCGCCACCTTGTCCGTGACCGCACCATCACCGGACTTCCTCGTCCCCGTCACCGTCGTCCGCCTCGTCCTCTCCTTCGCCGGACCACCCCGAGCCACGCCGCCCCTCTTCCCAACACCGAACGTGAGGACCCCCCCGTCTCCCCCTTCCTCTTATCACCGCCGTGCGCGCCCGCTGACCTGGTTGTCGCTGCTCGCCGCGATCACCCGTGCCCTCCCCTCGTGCGCTCACGCTCCCCGTCGCCCGGCTCGCGCTCCCGTGCATCCCCGCGCTGCCGCGCCCTTTCACATTACAACCGCCGCTCCGCCCCCACGCACCGAGTTGCGCGCATCATCACCGGCTCATGCCGTCCGCCGCTTGCTTCAGCAGACGGGCCGTCCTAGTTAGCCCGGCCGCCACGCCAAGACTGCCAGCCTCTGCTGTGGCCGATGTTGCGCCCCTGCGCGTGTGCCCAAGCGGGTTGGCGCCCAAGCGCCCACATCCAATGCCCAGCACCCGCTATGGCCCCTGGGCAGATGACAGATGGGGCCCACGCCCCTGTCTTGTTAGAAATAATAAAAAAGAAAATATAATTTTAAAATAAAAATAATCAAATTTTTAATTAATTAGTTAATTAATTGACTTAATTAACTCTGTTTAGTTTACCTAAATAACTTGATTAGTTAATTAAAATTGTTAATTAGTTGTTAGTCTATGACACAACGGCCCCACACGTCAGTGTCGACTTTGGTCAACTCTGTTGACTGCTGATGTCATGATGACATCATGTTGATGCAATAAGCCCATTTTAGATTTAATATTAATTTTATAATATGTTTAAATCTTTGAAAATTCATAAAAAATAATCCGTTACTCGGATGAAAAAGTTTTATACACGAAAGTTGCTCAGAACGACGAGACGAATTAGAATACGCTCTCCGTTCATCTGTCACGTGCCCCTAGCGTAGCGAACATCGAACTTTTCGCCTCTGGTTCGTCTGTTCAAAAATGCCTAACTCCGGAAAAACTTTCCGGATGTTATTCCCCTTCGCCGGTATCACGTAGTACTACGTTAGAACACGCCTAGTGCTGCTTATTGTCATGTCATGCATCTGTGTGCCTTATATTTATTGTCTCTTTCCCCTCTTCTCTCAGGTAGACCCCGAGATCGTTGCTGATACCCCTGTGATCGACTACGTCGACGACGACCCTTCTTCCCTTTCAGCGGAGCTTCCAGGCAAGCCCCGTTTGATCATCCCGATATCGCCCATTCCATTCTCTCATGCTTGCATTAGATTTTGCTACTGTAATTGATTGCTCCTATCTGATGCATAGCCTGCTTTTGTACCTGCTATTGTACCTTACTTGCTTATCCTAAACTGCTTAGTATAGGTTGGTTAGTGATCCATCAAGTGACACCCACCTTGTCCTTGTTGCCCCTGCTTCATCATCGATGACTCGATCAACGTGATCGATGACCAGAGCCCGACACCTCACATCACATCACGCCCCTTTTTGTTGCTCGACTCTGCAGGGTTACCATCGAGTGCCGAGGGTGGAACCTCATACATCACTCCTGATGATATCTCTGTAGTGTAGCTATTCGGTCGTGGTCATCGAGGGTGGTTCCTCCTTCACCATTCCTGATACAGCTCTATCGTGCAACACCTCAAGTGTGAACCTCGAGGTTGGTTCCTCTTACGTTCACCTTGATGATTACATTGAGTGGAATCCACCAGGGGTGATTCCTCGGGTTTTCCCCTTTATGTCTGGACACACTGTTACCTTGACTTTACTTGAGACTGTTGTGAAAGCCGGGCGGCCCCGGAGAGAACCCGTGCGATGTGACGGTAGCGGCTGGCTGTTTAGAAGTATCACCCAGGAGGGGTGATAGCTCCGGACTTGTCCCGACAGCCGTTACTACTTTAATTGTTAATGCACTAACATGTTTGGGTATTTGTTCTGAGTTGGCCTCTGGCCTTTATGCACTAACCACCACGCGAGAATAGTTATGGGCCTCGACATTGCAGTATCAGCCGAAGCTTTGTCAGACGTCCAGTTCAGCATTGTGGCACGATCGGATCCTGCTGGCCATCCGAGGCGGTGCTGGTATTCACCCTGCTTGGAACGACCCACAGTGCAACGGGCGATGGGCCCAGACCCCAAAGTGCTTAGGATGTAGACCGGCGGGGATCTCTCTGCTGAGCCTAGGTAGGGCTGCGAGGTGTTGATCTTCCAAGGCCGGGCATGACCCAGGAAAGTGTGTACAGCCGGAGTGATCGAGCATGTTGGGTAACGTGGTGCACCCCTGCATGGAAGATATATATTCGAATACCGTGTCCATGGGAATGGACGTTCAGACTCGATCTTATATAACTAGAAATGGATACTTGATATGTGATGGATATGTGGCTCCGGGATTGCTTTCTCGCAGGGAGTCGAGGAAGGATCTCTAGGCCTTAATACTACAACATGCTTGTTAATTATATACTGCTATTCTTTACTCTTCTACATGCTGCAAGATGCTTGGAGCTGCTTGAAGATGCTAGTCTTCGATAGGCTAGGCCATCCCCTCTATTATGGCTTTCTGCAGTTCAATCCACAGACACAACCCTTCCATTTGATACCAATGCATACTTAGTTTAGATCTGATGCTTGTGAGTACTTTGGATGAGTACTCACGATTGCTTTGCTCCCCCTTTGCCCCCTTCTTTCTTTTTTCTGATTGTTGCAACCAAATGGTGGACCCCAGGAGCCAGATGCCCCCCAGTCGACTACTAGTACTACCCAGAGGGTGCCTACTACTACTTGGAGACCGCCGATGACCAGGAGTAGTTAGAAGGTCCCAGGCAGGAGGCCTTGCCTCTTTGATCGTGTTGCTTTTGTCCTAGACTTCTTAAGGCATCCTTGTTTAACTTATGTTTGTACTCAGATATTGTTGCTTCCGCTGACGCTTGTGTATCGAGCTATGTATTCGAGCCCTCGAGGCCCCTGGCTTGTAATATAAAGCTTGTATTGTTTTATTTGTGTCTAGAGTTGTGTTGTGATATGTTCCCGTGAGTCCCTGATCTCGATCGTACACATTTGCGTGTATGATTAGTGTACGGTCGACCCGGGGGCGTCACAATCAAGCTACCAAAGCGGAACGTCAAGTGCAAGATGACTTCAAATACGCCAAGTTTTCAACCAAGTCCTACAGCTTCTACAACAACCAAGCTTCGGCGACTCCAACACCTTCTACCTCAACCAAGCCATCTACAAGCAACGACGACAAGTCAAGTTACAAGAAAACTTTGACAACCTCAAGTCATCTTCCTACTACAAGCAACGTCAAGCCGAGAGCTTCATCATCATCTACCCCAACCGATGAGACCATCAAGACAAGCTTCTTCAAATGCTTCACATGCGGCGGACGAGGCCATAAGTCCTTTGAATGTACAAACAAGCGCACCATGATCCTCAACGACGACGGAACCTATGACTCTATCAGTGAAGGAGAAATGGAAGCCCTTGAGCAAGTGGCCATGCACCGGCAAGTGAACGACGATGAAGATGATCAAGTCTATTGTGACGAAGATTCGAGCCCCGCTCTCGTTGTCTCCAAGGTCTTGACTCTTCAACATCAACAAGACGAAGACAAAGATGCCATATCTTCCACACCAAGGCCGACATCAATGGAAGGTCCGTCAAGGTCATCATCGATGGAGGGAGTTGCCATAACCTAGCAAGTGAAGAACTATGCTCAAAGCTCCAATTAGTCAAGACGAAGCACCCGCACCCCTACAAAGTTCAATGGCTAAGCGACAACGACACTCTCCAAGTCAAGCATAGGGTACAAGTCTCCTTTGAGATCGGAGCATACGAGGACACTTTGGAGTGTGATGTTGTTCCTATGACCGTTTGCTACCTCCTTCTTGGACGACCATGGCAATTCGACTGAGCTGTCGTCCACAACAGGCGTACAAATCACTATAGCTTCAAGATGAAAGGGAAGGAGTATGTGCTACGACCTATGTCTCCAAGCCAAGTGATCACCGACAAGCAAGCCACCCATCATGGAGAGAATAGTGAGAGAGCGAACCACCAAAAATAGAGTGAGCGCCCCAAGCCAAAATTGAGTGCCTCCACGATGAGCGACAAGAAAAACTTAGTTATATTTTCCACCAAACGTGAGATAAGAGAAGTGTGTGAGAGCCCATCAGTTGTTATGCGCTATGTCCTCTTGTGCAAGGACGAGGCACCGAAAACAAACACCTCTCACAATCTACCTCTAGTGTTATCTTCTCTATTGCAGGAATTCCAAGATGTTTTCCCCGAAGAGCTACCTCCGGGTCTACCTCCACTACGAGGCATTGAGCACCGAATCGATCACATCCCCGGAGCACCCCTTCCTAACAAGGCCCCATATCGTGTCAACCCCGAAGAAACCAAAGAAATACAAAGGCAAGTAAAGCATCTCATAGATCATGGACATGTGCGTGAATTTTGAGTCCGTGTGCCGTACCGGTCATTCTTGTGCCAAAAAGAGACGGTAGCTTTCGCAGGTGTTCTGATTGTAGACCTATCAATGCTATCACCGTTCGCTATAGGCACCCCATTCCACGCCTTGATGACATGCTAGATGAACTTAGCGGTGCCACTATTATTTCCAAAATTGATCTAAAAAGTGGTTACTATCAAATACGCATACAAGAGGGTGATGAATGGAAAACCGCTTTCAAAACAAAGTTTGGTTTGTATGAGTGGTTAGTTATGCCTATGGGTTTATTGGAAGCACCCGGTACTTTCATGCGTCTTATGCATTATGTGTTTCTCCCTTACATTGGTGAGTTTGTTGTGGTCTACTTCGACGATATCCTTGTTTTTAGCAAATGTCTCAAAGATCATGTCACCCACCTTCCAACCATGTTGCAAACTCTTCGAAAAGAGCGTATCTATGCTAACATGGACAAATTCCTTTTTGGAGTTGATAAACTTGTTTTCTTGGGTTTTGATGTGTCTTCTAAGGGTGTTCTGTCGGCGTTCTGGGAACGGGGGTCCCCAGACTTGCCTGTCTGCGGCCTGCGGCGTGGCTCGAGTGGGGGCCCAGCGCGGGGCGGACGACAGGAAGCTTCCTTAGGAGCAGCCTCATCAGGCAGGCTCGCGAGGAGGTGGAGAGATCAAGGCACGGGTACCTCGCGAGGAGCCCGTGGCCTTAAGCCATGACGATCGAGACCAAAGGGCGCCCGGCTGCCTGCAGTGTCCTTGTTTCCCCTTTGGTGCAAAGGGAGCAAGCACAGGCCAGGGCATCAGGCAAAGGTTACCATTCCGGTGCAACGAGACCAAGACCAGCAGAGCGGCAGGATGGAGGTCACCGTGGAGCCCAAGACGGCGTCATCACCAGTGCTTTTGGCAGCCGAAGACCACCTTTGGTCAGGATAACTTGTACTAGATGTTCCCCTTCAAAATGGCCAATTGTTGGCGCCCTTCCCGCTCATTATTTGTGTGGAGGCCCAGGGCCTCAATAATTAGAGCTAGCCACCACAGAGTAGAGGGATTGAATCGGATCAGATCAGATAGAGCCCTAGAAAAGAGAGAAGCGATCGAACTCACCCAAACAGTTCATCGCATTAGTTCAAGAACACCTCTCGCGAGGCTGTTCTTCCCCTGTACTGTTCATCATCAGCCCCTGAGGCAATCCACCACACCACACCTTTGGGTAGGGTATTACACCTAGCGGTGGCGAACCATATAAATCTCGTGTCCCTTGTGTTGTTCGTCGTTTCCAGCTTAGATCACACGAGGAGGCGGGCGAGATCGGTAGGGAGAGATCTACGCGCACTGTGAGTTCGAACCTTAAGGGTCTGCCGGAACCCGAAATCCGACATTTGGCGTGCCAGGTAGGGGTGCGCCGGAATCCTTCTTCCTCCGCATCGCGTTCCGTCACCTCGCTGTTCAGATGTCAAGCGACTCGGCTGCAAACGCCGACCGCTGGGCAGCGTGGCCCGCCCACGCCGTGTCGCCGGCTCAGGGCGACCTCAACCTTGCGCCTGAGGCAGCCCGCGCTCATCAGGGCGCTGCGGGGCGCGGGCGATGCGGCCAGACGCCGCCTGCCCTCACACCATGGCAGGTGCGGGCTGCAACAAGGGCCTCAAACCACGCCACGGCCACAATACCGTACACCCGACGGGAGCAGGCGAACTCCAGGGCCGTGCTCACGGTGGCCCGAGAGCTGCTACGGTGCCGGTTGCTGGAGGGCGGCCGCGATGTGTTGTTGGAGCGAGTGGCCGAGCTCCTGGACGCCGCCGCCTCGGGAGCACCCCTTTCTGCGTCCAGCTGCCACCCCAGATCCAGGATGGGCCGTATGGCGGTATTATACGTGCTCACGCAACTTCAAGCGAACTCCAGGGCCTGTCCAGCACCTCCGTCGGCACCGGGCGACAAGTCGCGCTGGCCCCTTCTCAGGCCAGCGAAGGGGTGCATGCCGCGGCCTTCGGCTTCGGCGGATCGCCGCGCCATCACCCCCAAGACGGCGCTCCAAGTTAGACTGCATGGCATGCGGGGCGCTACGGCGAGGCCCACGGGGCGGAAGCCCCAGAAACTTATGTGCCCCGCATGGTGGATCAGGGGTGCGCACTGGAAGAAGATCATGGCTCATTCCTCGGGCCAGGCTGGGGCGAGGAGGCGCCAGAAGCTGAGCTCTTTCAGGAACCCCAAGAGAGCCTCGATAACCGCACCGGCAGCAGCAACTATCGGGTACCACTCATCCCTCGAGAGCAAGCTTATGCTAACCATGGGTCACAAGAGTGCAGTCGCCGCAGCAGATGGCTGCCCAGTCTTTGCCTCCTATCCCTCGGGAGGAGGCGCATGGGGCTGCGGGAGGGGCCGAGATCCGGGTTCACCTCATGCGGTGGGTCGGAAAAAGCGCTCTCGGAGATAGGCCCTCTGTCGGGGAGGTGCCCAGGCCTACCCGGCAGAGGACCCGTGGTCGTCGGGGAACGGGCGACCGCTCTACCATTAAGCGTCGTCCTTGGTTTCCGGTCCTTGTCAATGGCGGTAGAAGCGAGGCGCAAGCGGGCCCTCGTCTGGCGATATGAAGCAAGGTCGGTACTGTGAAGAAGGCCCAGTGCTGTGAAGCTTCGCCGCCTGTGACACTCTCACGTAATAATGAGTGGGGCTGTACCGCCCGGAGTCTCCGGAGAGCCTGCCCTCGGGCCTCCCGGCTCCATACCCGATGGCAACACTTAGCTCCGCGCTGGTGAGAAGACGTCGAAGACTAGACTAGGTGCCGGACGCGGCCTTTTGCTTTTTGCTTCTTCCTTGTTGACAAGGTTCTTCGGTTTGGATTTAAGTTGGATTTGAGTTCGAGACTTGCGTGCGTTTGGGGAAGGGTGTTTAGTATGTTCGAGCAATCTCTCGTGTTCTGGTTTCGGCTTTACGTCCAAAGTTAGCGTCGACTGCCCCCCCCCTCACGATCCCCTCGCGAGCCGGGGCGGTCGAGCATCGTCTATAGCCGGGACATTGTCGCCGCACCCTCTCGGAGGTTCTCATCACAGGATCAACAGTTAATCGAAGACACCGAGGCGGCGGCCCCTTGAGCCCTTTCGGGACTCGTCGGGTGAAAGGTAAACAAACCAGTGAACCATCACCGGGCTAGCGCTAAGCTCACACGCCACGTTATGTTTACGGGGTGATGATCACAAACCTTTACATGAGGGCCTCCTCCCAAAATGCTCTTACATTCTTGAGGGCGAGCCGAACCTTCTTCGTGCAGGATAAACAGCAGTAACATACGGTCAGTCGGACATATCACTCGCCGTGTCTTACAGGGCACCCGGAAGCGTCACTCGAGTATTCTTGGCGTAATCGCCACCACCTTGACATCTCCGTCGGCGCCGAGCTCGTCCATAACGCCGCCTTCATCGGCGGCCACGATCACGCCGTCATCATCAGACGCAAAGGCCCTGACGAGGGCGTCCACGTTGTCCTCCACCCATTGCGCCAGGTCGCCCCAGATGGCTATGGGCACGGGTGCGATGGCAGCGTCGAAGTCGAAGTGGGGGTCCCTTCCCTGCAGACAGCTGAAGACACGGGAGAAGGCGCGCCCGAGCAAGGCTCGGCTCCTCTCTTCAATGAGCCAACGAGACCTCTCGGAGCGGTTCTCCAGAAACGTCACCACGTTGGTGAAAAACTGAAGGTTGCCGGCGTAGCTGGCCTCATGCGACTCCTTAGCGGCAGCCTCGCAAATGTTGCCCGAAGCTGGGTTGGCCTTTTCCCTAAGAGTTCGAAGCATGGGAGCATGCTCATGCTCCAGAACCCTCCGCTGACGGATCTCGTCCTCGTTCCGCTGCGCGATGGCCTCGGCGTCATCAACCCGCTGTTGGAGAAGAAGCAGCTCAGCCCGGGAAGAGGCCAGCTCCGCCTGTGCTGCGCCAAGGGCGGCTGCGGAGAAGTCCGCACATCGCGTCACTTTAGCTAGTTTGGCCTTGAGGGCCGCGGTCCTGCCCTCAGCCTCGGCCCCGATCAGCCCCAACCTCGCATCGTATTCGCGCTCGAAGGCCGAGCAAGCTTCCGCCACGCAGCGGTCGACCTCTTCCTGGACCCGGGCTTCGCGCGCAGCAACGTCGTCCCCCGCCTGGGCCACCAGGCGCTCCCTCGTCTCCAACCGCTCAAGGTCAAGGTTGCGCTCGGCAGCCTCTAGCGTTAGCGCCTCCTCGCGCTTCAGGAGCTCCGCCCGGTCAATGGAGGCCCCCTGCATCGACTCAAGGGCCGCCTGGCGCAGTTCCACTTGCTGCTCCAGGGATTTGCTCCAAGCTTGAAGCTCCCATGCGCGCTCCTCCGCATCTTTGCGCCGTCGGTCTGCTTCCCGAGCCTCCTCGATGGCCTGGGAGCAGGCCTCCCGCGAAGCCGCCAGCCACGCTTCAGCCTTCGCGTTGTCGAGATCATGTTGGTGACGCGCGAGGGCGATGGCTACCTTCAGCTTGCGCCTCTCCTCAGGAAGGCGCAAACCTTCGGCCTCGAGGCGTGCATCCTCGACAGCAAGCTCTGCCTCGATCCGGCTCACCGCATCCGTTGCCCCCTGGAGGAACTCTTCGCGAAGGGCGCGGCGCTCCCGAGTGCGCCTGAGCATGTCTTCCGCGTTACCCTCTGCCGCCGGAGTATGCAGAGGGCCCCGAGGCGGCACGCCCCCTCCTGGCGCGGGTCTGGGGGCTGGCGCCCTAGCCATCACCGAATGGACCCCTCCGGGGATCCATCCTGGCGTCGGTCCACCCACGGAGGAGGAACTAAGAACGGACTTCAACCATTCACCATCTATGATCAAAGGAGGAACGCGGGGCAAGCCGGATGTGCCCCAGGAGGAATCGCAAAGAAAGGACAGCGGGTGCGCAGGCTCGAGGTGCCCGGTGGAACGGACCATTCCACCAACCGGTCCAGCGGTAGGGGAGCCGCTCGAGCTCGGCGAGCCCGGAGCCAGTGGAGAAGGCGAAGCTTTGGGGGCTGGCTCCCAGCCGACTCGGCGAATTTGGCAGGATGGGGCCTGAAAGGCCACAATCAGCCACGGGGATAGTAAAGTAAATGAGCAGAGAAAGAAGAGGACTTACTCATCCATGGCGAAGTACTTCCTGCGCTTCAGCAAGCGGCATGGGCGGTCATCGCCACCCAAGGCCTCCTTCCTCTTGCGGAGGACCTCGAAGTCTACGCGGAACCGACCTAAGCGCACGACGCAGGGGTCGGCCTGGGGTGCAGAGGAAGCGTCAAGATGATCAGCACCAAAGGAGTTGGCCTGGGGGACGCCGTCAGGCGTCGCCTCGCGAGGAACGACCGGGACATCGGGAGCCCCGGCCTCAAGGGACGTAGGCCGCAACTCCGCGCCTGCCGCCGCTCCAGAGCGGGCCTCGGGAGACGCCGCCTTCGGGCCTTCTCGCGGCGTCGGCACCTCGACATCAGTCGTCTCAGCCCCCGCCGGTTCTTGTCTCCCTGCTTTATCGCCTAAGGAGGGATCACTGTGGGCGACAGGGGGAGTAACCACGACGGCTGGGTTCTCGCGGGGCCCCGTGAAACCAGCCGGGCGCAGCCCCCACTCGTCGAAGCTGGGCATCTGCCTCAAAAAATCGGCCCTGCCAGAGCAAAGATACAAGAGGGCACCATCACACCGAAGGCTGCCTGGGGAAGGGTCGCCAGTCAAGACCCTGAGCATCGTCCGGAGCACTTCAAGCGCCAAGTCCTCCTCCTGAAGTCGCATGCGGTCTCTGTGCCCCGCAAAGTCCCACATCCAGCGAGAGTGGCGCTGAGAGGAGCAATGCGACATTGGAGAACTCCTTCACCACCTTGGGCGTGACACATCGGCGCCTCAAACTCTGGCGGCGCCCGACGAAGGTGAGCCGGGGCTCATGAGCACCTCATGATCCCAGCTGGGTTGGGAACAGCGAGCGGTCGGGTGCGAGAGCAAGGTGTTGGGCACTCAAGCGTCCACGTCTGACCACCGCTCTCTGAACACAGGCCTCGGGAGGAGGAAGGCCAAGTCGATCCCAGGCGGCCGTCTCCGCAGGCGAAAAGCTCACACACCCGAGCAGAGTGGGGTCACTCGGTATAAAGAAAAGAAGTGGCGCGATGAGGGCAGCGGAAGGAGGAATGCCTATAATTGCCTCGCAAACGAAAGCAAAGACAGCCAGAAGGGTAATGGACTCCGGCCCGAGGTGCATCATGCGGATCTGATAATGGGAGAGCACCGCGTTGAAGAAGGCGGAAGGGGGGAACGGACCGCCCATAGGGCATCGGCGAATAATCGGACCTCCGTGACAATCCTATCAAGGGAGGCATGGGATGCAGGCCAGGCTGTGGTCCTGCCGCACTCATTGAAGATGGTGGCAAGGGCGGAGCGGACCTTGTTCAAAGCTTCTGGATTGAGTATGATCGACCGATCAACGGCGGGGGTCGCCATCGGAGGTGTGCGGGGCGAAGGCGCGGGCTTCTTTCCCTTTCCTTTCTTCGTCGGTGCCATGGCGGTGGAGAGAGGGAAGAACTCGAGCCGGATTGGCGGCAGAGGTTAGAGCTCGAAGAAGAAGGAAAGGTAGGAGGCGAGCGAGCAGCGGAAAGGAGGAACAACCGTGTGCAACTTCTGGGTCCGCTTAGCGGGCGCGTAACAAGCGTTAATGGAAGCCTTGACGTAGCGTCAATCAATAGCCACGCGCTCGAGGCCGCAGCTATTGGGGCCCATGGCGCTTCGCGCTTGCCCTTCTTCTCTGCTAAGCCAAGCCGCGCTTTGGGCCCGGGCTCTGTCGGCGTTCAGGAGCAGGGGTCCCAGACTTGCACTGCGGCTGTGGCGTGGCTCAAGTGGGGGCCCGGCCGCCCATCTTCATCGGCTCAAGCTCAAGACCCTCGCGAGGCCAAGCCTCATGAGGCGGGACGACAGGAAGCTTCCTTAGGAGCAGCCTCATCAGGCAGGCTCGCGAGAAGGCGGAGAGATCAAGGCAGGGGTACCTCGCGAGGAGCCCGTGACGCAAGCCATGACAATCGAGACCAGGCAGGCGCCGGCCTATGTAGTGTCCTTGTTTCCCCTTTGGTGCAAAGGGAGCAAGCACAGGCCCCTTTGGTGCACAGGACGTGACAAGACATTTGCTATGCTCTCCAAGAACCATTTTTGGCCCAAGATGTTTCGCGACGTCAACCGCTTCACCAATCGATGCTCTACATGTCGCAAAGCTAAGTCCTCAGCCCAATCTCATGGCCTCTATATGCCTCTTCCAATCCCGTACCAACCATGGGAAGATATTAGCATGGATTTTGTGCTTGGTTTGCCTAGAACTAGTTATGGGAAGGATTCTGTCTTTGTTGTTGTGGACCGATACTCTAAGATGGCACATTTCATACCATGCAACAAGATAGATGATGCTTCACATATTGCAAATCTTTTTTGTATAGAAATCTTGCGCCTACATGGAGTGCCAAAGACGATTGTCTCAGATCGCGACATCAAGTTCTTGAGTTACTTTTGGAAGACCTTATGCGCAAGTTTGAAATCAAGCTATTATTCTCCACGGCATACCATCCACAAACCGACGGCCAAATGGAGGTGATGAACCAAACGCTCTCCACTCTACTGTGCGTGTTGATAAAGAAGAACATCAAGGAGTGGGAGGAGTCATCACGGTGCCTTGCAAAGAGAGAGACGCAGTGTGCTCCCTGGAGCGAGCTTTTCAAGCTGCATCACTTGAAAACCCAGATCGCAGGAGCGGGAGGCTCCCCGAGACTGCTCCCAAGAAGAAGAAGACATCGCCAGGCCCGACCCCTCGGGAGGCAGGCCCCTCGGGTCCGCGGCTGTTCGGGGCACCTCCTTCATCATGACAGGAAGGCGGCGCTGATGCCCTCCTCAAGCAAGGCTCGGGGCTCTCTCACGGAGGGCCACCGACCTTGCTAAGGTCCTGAGGAGGTGCTTGGGCACCACTTGGGCGTGTTTCAAAGCACGTTTCCCTCGGGGAAGGAGCGAGGCAAGGAGGGCCAAACCCTCGGGAGTTAATCGGCCAAATCATTCAGGGCCGCAGAGTCAAGAGTCATGAGTGGCGGCCGCGCTTCCGCCGTAGCTCCCCATCCAGCGAGGATGGTGGGCTGGCGTCTGCATCGACATACCAGGGCTCAGCCGGGCCGCCTCTCGAGAGCACTTCAGCCCTCACGCGTGGGGCGCGCAAGGTCCACCCAGCTACGTTCGCATGCCCTCGGCGTGCGGGCACGCGCCCGCACGCGCCGGCGCCTCATGAGAACATCCTGGGCTTAAGAGGCCAGGCGTGCGCGATCTGGCGGAGATGAAGATTGTCGCGAGGAGCCACAGGCGCCTCCGGAGCCTCCGAGGCTCCTGGGCTGGGGCTCATGAAGATCGGCTTCCGCAGCCCACGGCGTCCGCTACTTGACATACTTTCGTCTTCAACGTTATCGGTGACATCCTTCAGCTTCATTTCCACTGGGGCGCCCCGAGGTTGCATCATTCCCAGGCCGCGTGGGTCCGTCCCTGCGGCATGTATCCCTTTTATTTCATGTTCCTAGCTTACTTTGTTGGGGGCGCCCCTCGGGCTGCATCATCCCCAAGTCGCTCGGGCTAGACCCAGCGAAGTGTGCCTTCCCTGCACCTATCTAAATGAAATTGCTCCTTCATGATTAACGTGCTTGACCTAGTTACCTGCTCAACTGACACCAACTAAGGGGCTGCTCCCCAGCAGCACGGCAGCTTGCGCATGGGTGCATCCCCTCGCAGCGCCGACAAACCTGAATGGTGAGCTCGGCGCGCAGCAAGCACATCGCTCACCTCGTCAGGCCTTGATTGCCTCGTCACCTCTCAAAGCAACCAGCGGTGGCCGTCGCTTGTCATAGCGGACCCTTGTTCTTTTGTGGTGAGCTGCAGGGATCCCTTGAGGAGCGGTAAGCGAGGCCCTCACGGTGTCTTCTTCACTCTCGTCCGCGAACCGCTTGCACGTTAAAGGGGGGTACACGAGCATCGCGACTCACGAGCTCCTCTGGCTCTCCAGCCCTCACCCTCTGGCCTTGTCCACAACATCGCGACACGGCATACCAGCGACGGTGAGACCCGCTCGAGGCGGGACCCGGGCGTGGAAGCGAAAGGGGAGCAAAGGCGAGAGGAAGTGGCACGCGAGGACCTCGCCAGCAACCCCTCGCCTCGCCGTCTGCTGGAGCTAACGTCGCACCAAGAAGCGGTTCCTGACCCCCGAGATAAGTCACCCTCCGGGAACACTGGCTATCGCAGCACCAACCTCGCACCTAATGCAATCCCGTGTTAGCAACGTCACGCTCCTTTCTCACCGAACGATGGCTGCTTGAGCGCTAAAGGGGACTGTCACATCCCTAGTTCTGGTATGACCTAGACTAGCTAGTCATTTGTGCATCATGTTTAAATTCCAGTTAATTTCGAAATGAGGATTTGTGAAACCCTCAGAATCATTTTTTGGAAATTGACCCAAGTAAAAATTGCTCCAAAAAGGTCCAAGAAAATGCTCATGTTGCCCTCTGAAAATATTGGACAGAGATAAAAATCAAACCAATATTTTTGGGAGCTTATAAGTATTTATTTTGGGCATTTGGAATTAATGCATAATTATTTGCATTGGATATATAAATGTTATATATATATTATATGTCCAAAAATTATGCTAGTTGATGAGGAGCTCTCGAATAATACCACTAGCCCCTACAAAAATTGGCATAATAAAATAAAATGGTTTAGTATTTTAATTAAATCAAACAAATGTTAGAAAAATAGAAAAAATAAACAAAAAGGGGAAAACCCTTACAGACTTACAGGCCACTTGCGGCTGGCTCTGTCTTGGCCAGCCTGGCCCGCCAGATCGTCCCCTCCTCACGCCAGAGGGACAGGGCGCGTGGTCGTTGCCTTGCCACAAGATCAGCTCCACGCCAGCTGCGTGCCCTCCCCTCGGCCTTCGCCCCCGGACGTCGCCACCCGCTGCCCGCACCGCTCTCACTCTCTCTCTCGCTCTCCTCCTCCCTAGACCTCTCCCTCTCCCAGCCTTGCGCTGCCGCCGCCAGCTTGCTCACCGCCACGCTGCCGCCCCCCTCCCCTCGCCTCCGTGGAGTCCACGAGCTCGCCCGACTCCCTCGTCCTCTCCGTCAAGCCACAAGGCGGGACGCCCGTGGGCTGTCACCGTCGCGGAGATTGTCCGCCCATGCACGCCGCCGTCAGCCTCCCAGAGCCAGCCAAGGCGCCACCGAACATGCAGTGAGCTTGCCCGTTCCCTCTCTCCGTTTAGCCGCCCATGCCGTAGCCCTTTTCCCCACCACGGCAAAGCCTCCTTGCGCCGCTCATGTCGCCGTCGTCGCCTCAGCCACCGCAACCCATAGCCGAGCTCGTCCACCGTGCTCCTGGTGCCACGAGTGCCGCAGAGCCCCTCAGTGGCCTCCCGTGCCCAGCCCCTCCCTTTCGGGCCGTGCTCGGCCGCCGCCTGAGCTCGCTCCGGCAAGCTCCGGCACCCCACGGTCTCCGCGTGTCCCACTGGATCTGTGCGAGCACCAGCTCCTCGAAGATGGTCCCATGCCCTTTTGGTCACCGGAGGCGCGGTCCCGAGCCCTCCGCGCGTTCGGCCTCCCCGGCGGCTTAACGCCGGTGGGGTTGACCGCTTGACCGCGCCGGCCTGTCAGGTGGGTTTGGCTCGTCGGTGATTAGGTTAAGCTAATCACCACCTAATCTAACTCCGACATCGGCGGTGGGCCCCAGCCACTAATCTTTTAATTAGGATTAAACTAACCTGTTTAACCCCTGTCACGGCGTGTGGACCCCACCGTCAGGTTTGACAGTCAGCCGCAGTTGACTTGCTGACGTCATGCTTACTCAATCTTGACACAATTATTTATTTTACGGATTTAATTTAATCAGGAAATTCGGAAAATTAGCAAAACTTCAAAAATCATAGAAATTCAACCGTAGCTCAGATTGAAATAATTTATATATGAAAAATTATCAGAAAAATGCAATCTTTCCATCTGTACCAGTCACATGCATGACAAACCAACTTATACATGTTGTATAAGTGAAAACATGTAAATGGCATTTATAAGAGCTTAAGTTGGAGTAGCATCTGAACCCTTGGTTCAAATGGACTTCATTCAATTTGAATACTAGTTGCATTAGCTCAAACAGCATCACATCTTCATGCCATGTTCATGCATCATATTGTTGCATATGCTTGTGTATTGATTATTGGCACCGTTCCTTCTTGATAGGTCACTTTCAGGAGATCGTTCAGTACTGTCGAGTGAAGCGGTGCCTCCTTGTTGATTTACCGGGCAAGCAAACCCCTTGTTCATTCGATACAATCCTAATCTCTCGCTCCTGCTCTCAGTTATTGCATTAGGACAACAACGATTCATCTGCTACTTTGTCTGCGGTAGTTGAACCCATTCCTCTGCATGACTGTCATTGCCACGATAAATAGTTGAAACCCACTAGCATGTGTAGGAGTTGATTGAGACATGTTGTGTTCCTACCATGCTATGCCTGCTATTGCTTAGAGTTGTGTCAGGTCTTCATTGGGAATGAATTGGAGTGCTGACTCTATGTTACGATCTGAGAGTGAAATGAGTGAACACGATTTGGTAAAGGTAGCGGTGAGAGGCCATGTAGGAGTACATGGTGGGTTGTCTCACTGGAACCGTCCTTAAGCACTGAGTTCTATGTATGTTGTCCAATGACTCGATACTACCACACATTGGGTTCCGGTAACTCGACCCCTCTCGACTTATTAACCAACTTGTTCTCTGTCCAGGAGTCGCAACTAGTTTCTGGTGTTTGTAGGTAGTGTTAGTAGTCTACCAAGTGGCACCCGGCCAGGTGGGCTTGGGACAGACTAGGCACAAGTGGCACGGTGTACCAAGCGTAGATCCATCTGGCGAGGTGGGCTTGGGAACCCTACACACATCATTTGGGGCCGTGAGCGACACCCCGGCCGGATTTCCTTGCGGATGGAACCCGAATAGGCGATAAACCTGGATTAGAGTCTTGTGTGGTTAGTCAGGTCGTGGCCGACACCCTCGCCAGGCTTCCGCTTGAAGGTTGCCGAGGTACATGACGTGTACATGGTGATAAGTGGTGAGGCGTGTGTGAAGAAGTACACCCTGCGGGGTTATCATGATCTATTGAATAGCCGTGTCCTCGGTTATGGACTTCTTGGATGCTTCGTGGTACATAGACAACTTGAAGTGGATACTATAAAATGCTCAAGACAAGTGTGAGTTCTATGGATGGCCTTCTCGTATGGAGACGGGAATGATTCCATAGTAGTGTATTGTGTGGTGACTAGTGGACTTGTGTGCGCCATATCACCTCAAAGAAGTTACGGTAGTCGTAGAATAGGATAGCCACGAGTCAAAGCTGGCTTGTCGCAACTAAACTCCACATTACCTTCTTGATACTAATGCATGTATAATAGGATCGATGTAAGTCTTCTTTGAGTACCTTTGTACTCACGTTGCTATTTATGTTTTTGTGGCGGAGACTTGGTCTTACTAGTAGTTCCGCTTGGACTTGACGAGTAGCTTGTTACCTCAGCTACGATCTTGTACCCTTGGGAGGTCTTGTAGATAGTCGAGCTTCTCGGCCTTTTTCTTTTGTAGTTATGCGTACTCGGACATGTAATGCTTCCGCTTGTTGCTTGTATGCTCTGAATGATGGGTCATGTGACTCCTGTTTGTATAAATGCTATGTGGCTCTTCTGAGCCTTTATCTATATGAGTTTGCGTTATGTTGTGATGCCATGTTGTACAGCACATACTTGCATGTTATGCGTACGTGTAACGTGTATTGCTATGTGTGGGATCCAACAACCTAGTTGTTTATCCTTGGTAGCCTCTCTTATGGGAAATGTAGTCTAGTGCTTCCACCGAGCCATGGTAGTGCCTTCTGACCGGTTCACGGAGTCCTGCTAGCCACAGACTCTGCTCGGAACACTTGATGGCCGACATGTGATTCACCGTTCTGTATACGTCCCTTGAAATGTCACGCGGTGACATCCGAGTCTGCCTAGCTGCTACAGCCGGGTTCCGGAGTCCTGTTAGCCAGTGCTACAGCCGGATTCACACGCTGTTGGCCGACATGCTCGATGTTGATTCATGTATGCTGTCCCCATAGGTTAGTGCCACTTTGGGTTCACGACTAGTCATATCGGCCGGGTTCTCTGTCATATGGATGCTAGCGACACTATCATATCGTGAGCCAAAAGGCATAAGCGGTCCGGGCCATGGTAAGGCGACACACATGGGAATACCGTGCGTGAGGCCGCAAAGTGATATGATGTGTTACATGCTAGATCGGTGTGACTTAGGATCGGGGTCCCGACAGCTTTGGTATCGAGCTTTGGCTTGTAGGATTTCCAAGCCAACACTGGTGAAGTTGAGTCTAGAAATGCTTTAGTTATGTAGGGAATTGATTGTGGAAGGAGCGTAAGGCTCTTTTACTCCTTTACCTCATGGCCCTCTGATCTGAGTCGTCCTATCTTTCCTACGGGGTTAAGGAACTAGGCTTTCTCTTCTGTCTATCAGGATCACGTGTTACTACTCCGTAGTCTCTTAGGATTGGTTGATCAGAGTCATACCCAGTTTTGAGTACCCCGGTGCAGCTTTGTTTAGTAATATCTCGGAACCTTGAGTGGTGATGTTGAGTTGTTGTACTACCCCATTTTAGCGAGGATGTCTTATTTTGAGCATTTTACTTGCCGTTATGCTGCGGAATTGCCCTGGGAGTTCGAGAGTTACTAAATTCTTTGTCCTACATTTCTGATCATAGTTGATGTTGATTCCGTCCTTGGCCGTTTCTCGGGATGTCATCGGTTAAGCGAAGTTATGTTGCTCGTGGCGAAACACGGAGATGGTAGGGATGAGGATCCTCCCAACCAGCCTTCATTGGCGAGTTTATGTTAGAGATGGAAGAAACAAGCGTGAGTCTAACCGCTTGTTGGCACGTGTCGAGAGAACACCGCACATCAGTTCAAAGGATCTGTGACCATTCATGACTTCATTAAGCTTGCACCCACCTACCTTTCATCACTCCATCGAGCCACTCGATGCGGATGGTAGCTCCGTAGTATCACACATAAGCTCCATTCTGCGACGTGGCTGAAAGTGACAAGGTCACCTATGCCACATACCATCTGGAAGGTCCGCTAGTCTTTGGTGGCGAACTATGAGGCTATGCTTCCACTGGTCGATTCCTACGGAGAGATTTCACTGAGGCTTTTCGCGAGCATCACATTCACAAGCCCTCATCGATCGCAAGAGAGAAGAGTTACGTAGTTTCACCGGGTAAGATGGCTGTTGATGCTTCAATGAGAGTTTGAGAACCTTGCCGCTATGCTTGAAGAGGTGTCCACGGATGCCAAGAAGCGAGCTAGGTTCCGAAGGTCTCAACCCCAAGTTGCGTCGTGATCTCCACTTGCACCATTGCAATACATTCCGTGCTCTTGTGAACAAGGCCATTAACGCAGAGACAGCTCAGCTCACTTACGAGGAGTCTCGTAAGCACACCCATGAGTTGGGATCTTCTTCGGTTCGGGCTCAGAAGCGCGGTTTGGGTTCAAACTCCGCTCTTCCACCGGCTACACACCAAGGCCATCTTATGTGGCACCTCATCCAGATTCAGCGATATGCACCACCCAGCCTATTGGTGGACCACACCAATCTGGTCCATGTCCTACCTCCAAGATTTGTTACAAGTGTGGAGAGCAGGCCACATTGCCGTGTTGTACTCGAACGAGTTGCTCCACCCCAGCCGAGAAGTCATTGGCCGTGGTAGTAAGCCATCACGCAAGATGATCGGTGCCAAGTCAGCTCCCACTGAACATGGGCGTGTGCATCACGTCTCGCTAAAGACGCTCATGATGATCCGGATGTCATTCTTGGTACCTCCTTGTCAAGCTGTCATCCAGCTACGGTTCTATTAAATCTTGGAGCATCTCATTCCTTCATTTCAAAGCTATGCCCGCTTGCATGACATGTCATTTTGTGATATGCCCTCCCGCTACTCATTCAAACTCCACGGATCCAAATGGCAAACTTCTTGTGTAAGCCATGGTAACTAAATCCTTGTTGTGAGACTTGTATTCCTTGCCTCACTTATAGCTCTCAAGTCTTGAGATATTAACATCATCTTGGGTATGGACCGGATGACAGCTCATCATGCCAAGATTGATTGTTACACAGTCTGTTCAGCTCACACACCCTCCGGCAAGATAGTCACTTTGTCTCCACTAGAGTTGCAAAGCGTCAGCTCTATTCTCTTAATGCCAGCCCTCTTCCACACCTTGAAGATATCCCGGTAGTCCGTGACTTTCCGGATGTCTTTCTAGAGGAACTGCCAGGTGTTCCACACGCGGAGATGTAGAGTTAAGTCATAGATCTTATCCGGAACAACTCCAATTTCTAGGAGACCTTACAAGATGGCACCCTTAGAACTAGCCGAGCTTAGAAACAACTTGATGAGTCCTTGCAAAGGGTTTCATCCGTCCTAGTTCTTCTCCTTGGGCTTGCCCATCCTCTTTGTCAAGAAGAAGGATGAGTGCGGACGGATGGTTGTAGATTATCGTCCGTTAACTTGGTCACGATAAAGAACAAGTATCCACTCCCGGGATCAACGATCTATATGATCAGCTCATTTGGATCCTTAGTCTTTTCAAGATGGATTTGAGGTTAGGTTACCACAAATCAAAATAAGAAATGGGGACATTCCTAAGGCGGCCTTTGTCACTCGTTATGGCGATCTGAGTACACCGTCATGTCCTTGGTCTAACCAACGCTCGACTACTTTCTCCGCTTGATGAACTCGATCTTCATGGAGTACCTAGATAAGTTCATCGTGGTTTACCTCGATGATATTCTTATTTACTCGAAGAGCGAGGAAGAGCATGCGAACATCTTAGACTTGTGCTAGAAAAACTCGAGAGAGCACCGCCTTTATGCCAAGTTCTCCAAGTGTGAATTTTGGTTGCGAAGTGACCTACCTAGGCCACGTAATCTCTGGTAAGGGCATTCTTGTCAATCCCAAGAGAGTTCAGGCCGTTCTCGATTGGACTCCACCAAACCGTTAAACAAGTTAGGAGTTTCCTTGGTCTAGCCAGCTATTATCGCCGCTTTGTTGAAAACTTCTCCAAAGTAGCCAAACCCCTCACGAACTTCTCAAGAAAGATAAAAAGTTCGAGTGGTCCCCACAGTGTGAGTACAGTTTTCGAGGCTGAAAAGACGCTGACTTCTGCTCCCATACTTGTGCCACGGTTTCACTAAAGACTTTGTTATCTCTTGCGGCGCCTCACGACGGGGACTAGGTTGCATTCTTATGCGGGACCGTCATGTGATTGCCTATGCATCTCGGCAGTTGCATCCACATGAGGAGAATTATCCTACACATGATCTAGAGCTTGCGGCCGTAGTCTATGCACTCAAGACACAGGCGACATTACCTTCTTGGTAAACGTTGCGAGATCTACACCGATCACGAGTCTCAAGTATATCTTCACCCAACCAGATTTGAACCTTAGGCAAAGGCGATGGTTGGAGTTGATCTCAAATTATGATCTAGGGATTACCTACACCCGAGCAAAGCCAATGTCATGGCTGATGCGCTAAGTCGTAAATCCTATTGCAACAATCTCATGTTGCGGCGAGGTCAACCACTTCTCCATGAGGAATTACGTAAGCTTAACCTTCACATTGCTCCTCACGGTTCCTTTCTACCTTGGTAGCGAAACCTACTCTTGTGGATCATATCATAGAAGCCCGAAGCATGATACGGGGATTACGGGATCAAGAGAAACATTGCCAATGGTATTGTTGGTAGTTTCTCTATAGATAATCGAGGTGTCGTTTTCTTTGGGAACTGCCTGGTGGTCCCCAAGAAGCAACATCTTCGATAATTGATTCTTAAGGAGGCGCATGAATCTCCTCTCACAATTCATCCCGATAGTACTAAGATGTATCAGGACCTACGTCAGAGGTTCTGGTGGACTAGGATGAAGAGAGAAATTGCTCAGTTTATTGCTAAGCTGTGATGTTTGTCGTCGCGTTAAGGCGAGCATCAAAGGCCTGCTTGGCACCCTTGACCTTTAGCTATTCACAGTGGAAATGGGATAAAGTTGGTATGGACTTCATCACCGGCTTTCCCGGGACAAAGAAAGGGAATAACGCTATCTTCATAGTCGTTGATCGTCTTTCCAAAGTGGCTCACTTCCTACATTAGAGAGAGTATCACTTTGCTAGTCAGCTCATTGACTTATACATTCTCGAATAGTGTCACTTCATGGTGTTTCATTAGAGATCAATTCAGACCGTGGCAGTCTTTCCACTTCTCATTTAGGAGAGTTTCCAAACTGCCATGGGGACCCATCTTTCCTTGATGCCGCTTTCCACCCTCGGCCAAGTGGTCGGTGGAAAGGTCAAAATTCTCGAAGACATGCTTAGAGCTTGCGTTATCTCATTCGGTATGGATTGGGAGGAATGTCTTCCTTTCGCCGAGTTTGCTTATAACAACAACTATCAATCCAGTTTCAAGAAAGCTCCTTTTGAGATTCTCTATGGACGAAGATGTCGAACACCCTTGAACTGGTCAGAAACCGGTGAAAGACAATTCTTTGGACCGGACATGATCCAGGAGGCAGAAGAGCAAGTTCGCATCATTCGTGAGAATTTGAAAACAGCCCAATCTCGTCAAAAGAGCCAGTATGACCGTCGTCATAAGGAAGTGGCTTATGAAATTGGCGACAAAGCTTACCTTCGGGTTACTCCGTTGAAGGGTACCCATCGTTTCGGTATCAAGGGCAAGTTGTCTCCTCGTTACATTGGTCCTTTTCGCATTCTCGCTAAACGAGGAGAGGTTGCCTACCATTTGGAACTACCCCCACATCTTTCTCGGGTTCATGATGTCTTCCACGTCTCTCAACTCAGGCGTTGCTTCTCGGATCCTATCCGCGGAGTGGACCACGAAACACTTGATCTCCAAGATAACCTCACATATGGAGAGTATCCGGTTCGCATTCTTGATCAAGCAGAGCGTGTTACTCGACGTTAGAACATCAAGTTTCTCAAAGTTCAGTGGTCTCATCATTCCGAGAGAGAAGCTACTTGGGAGCGAGAAGATCGTCTTCGACTGGAGTACCCCGCTTTCTTTCCATCGACCTCTGAATCTCGGGACGAGATTCTTTCAAGTGGGGGCGAGTTGTCACATCCCTAGTTCTCGTATGACCTAGACTAGCTAGTCATTTGTGCGTCATGTTTAAATTCCAGTTAATTTTGAAATGAGGATTTGTGAAACCCTCAGAATCATTTTTTGGAATTTGACCCAAGTAAAAATTGCTCCAAAAAGGTCCAAGAAAATGCTCATGTTGCCCTCTGAAAATATTGGACAGAGATAAAAATCAAAGCAATATTTTTGGGAGCTTATAAGTATTTATTTTGGGCATTTGGAATTAATGCATAATTATTTGCATTGGATATATAAATGTTATATATATATTATATGTCCAAAAATTATGCTAGTTGATGAGGAGCTCTGGAATAATACCACTAGCCCCTACAAAAATTGGCATAATAAAATAAAATGGTTTAGTATTTCAATTAAATCAAACAAATGTCAGAGAAATAGAAAAAATAAACAAAAAGGGGAAAACCCTTACAGGACTTACAGGCCACTTGCTTTGCTGGCTCTTGTCTTGGCCCAGCCAGGCCCGCCAGGCGCCGATCGTCCCCCTCCTCGTGCGAGAGGGACAGTGCGCGTGGTCGCTGCACTTGGCGCAGATGCGCGCCACAGCAACTGCTGCGTGCCCTCCCCTCGGCCTTTCGGGCCCCGGGCGTCGCCACCGCTGCCCCGCACCGCTCTCTCTCTCTCTCGCTCTCCCTCCTCCCTAGACCTCTCCCTCTCCCGCGCCCAAACTGCCTGCCGCCGCAGCTCACCGCCAGCCGCGCTCCCGCCGTCCCTCGCCCCTCCGTGGAGTCCACGAGCTCCGCCACGACTCCCTCGTCCTCTCCGTCAAGCCACAAGGCGCTGGACGCCCCGTGGAGCCGTCGCCGTCGCCGTCTTCGTCTCCGGTCGCCGGAGATTGTCCTCGCCATACGCCACCGTCTGGCCTCCCAGCCAGCCAGAAGCGCCACCGGAACCGCAGTGAGCTTCTGCCCCGTTCCCCTCTCTCCGTTTAGCCGCCCGCACGCCGTAGCCCTTTTCCCCCACCACGGCCGAAGCCTCCCGCCGCCGTTCATGTCGCCGCCGTATCCCTGGCCACCGCAACCCGCAACCGAGCTCGTCACCGTGCTCCTGGTGCCACGAGGGTGCCGCAGAGCCCCTCGAGTGGCCTCCCCGTGCCCCAAAGCCCGCTCCCGCTCGGAGCCCGTGCTCCGGCCGCCGCCCCGAGCTCCGCTCCGGCGAGCTCCGGCACCCCCACGGTCTCCCGCGTGTCCCACTGGATGCACGCGAGCACCAGCTCCTCGGAGATGGTCCCCGCGGCCCTTTTGGTCGCCGGAGACGCGGTCCCGAGCCCCTCCGCCGCGTTCGGCCTCGCCGGCGGCTTAACGCCGGTGGGGTTGACCGCTTTACCGCGCCGGCCTGTCAGGTGGGTCCGGCTCGTCAGGTGATTAGCTTAAGCTAATCACCACCTAATCTAACAACCTGACACTGATAGTGGGCCCCAGCGCCACTAATCTTTTAATTAGGATTAAACTAACCCCTGTTTAACCCCCTGTCACTCACGTGTGGACCCCACACGTCAGGTTTGACCCCAGTCAGCCGTAGTTGACTTGCTGACGTCATGCTTACTCAATGCCGACGCAATTATTTATTTTCTGGATTTAATTTAATCAGGAAATTCCAGAAAATTAGCAAAACTTCAAAAAATCATAGAAATTCAACCGTAGCTCAGATTGAAATAATTTATATATGAAAAATTATCAGAAAAATGCAATCTTTCCATCTGTACCAGTCTCATGCATGACAAACCAACTTATACATGCTGTATAAGTGAAAACATGTAAATGGCATTTATAAGAGCTTAAGTTGGAGTAGCATCTGAACCCTTGGTTCAAATGGACTTCATTCAATTTGAATACTAGTTGCATTAGCTCAAACAACATCACATCTTCATGCCATGTTCATGCATCATATTGTTGCATATGCTTGTGTATTGATTGTTGGCACCGTTCCTTCTCGATAGGTCCTGCTCTAGAGATCGTTCCAGAGTACCTGTCCGTGAAGCAGTGCCTCCCTTGTTGATTTACCAGGCAAGCAAACCCCCTTGTTTATTCTGATACAATCCTACTCTCTCGCTCCTGCTCTCAGTTATTGCATTAGGACAACAACGATTCATCTGCTACTTTGTGCTGCGGTAGTTGAACCCATTCCTCTGCATGACTGTCATTGCCACGATAAATAGTTAAAACCCACTAGCATGTGTAGGAGTTGATTGAGCCATGTTGTGTTCCTACCATGCTATGCCTGCTATTGCTTAGAGTTGTGTCAGTCGATTCATTGGGAATGAATTGGAGTACAGCTCTATGTTACGATCTTGAGAGTGAAATGAGTGAACATGATTTGGTAAAGGTCTTGGTGAGAGGCCATGTAGGAGTACATGGTGGGTTGTCTCCTTGGAACCGTCCTTAAGCCTTGAGTTCTATGTATGTTGTCTAATGACTCGATACTACCACACATTGGGTTCGTAACTTCGACCCCTCTCGACTTATTAACCAACTTGTTCTCTGTCCGAGTCGCAACTAGTTTACGGTGTTTGTAGGTAGTGTTAGTAGTCTACCAAGTGGCACCCGGCCGGTGGGCTTAGGACAGACTAGGCACAAGTGGCACGGTGTACCAAGCATAGATCCATCCGTGAGGTGGGCTTGGGAACCCTACACACATCATTTGGGGCCGTGGCGACACCCGGCGGATCTCCTTGCGGATGGAACCCGAATAGGCGATAAACCTGGATTAGAGTCTTGTGTGCTTAGTCGGTCGTGGCCGACAGCCTCACCGAGCTTCGCTTGAAGGTTGCGAGAGGTACATGCGTGTACATGGTGATAAGTGGTGAGGCGTGTGAAGAAGAAGTACACCCTGCGGGGTTATCATGATCTATTCAATAGCCGTGTCCTCGGTTATGGACTTCTTGGATGCTTACGTGGTACATAGACAACTTGAAGTGGATACTATAAAATGCTCAAGACAAGTGTGAGTGCTATGGATGGCCTTCTCGTATGGAGATGGGAATGAGTCCATAGTAGTGTATTGTGTGGTGACTAGTGGACTCGTGTGTGCCATATCACCTCAAAGAAGTTCTGGTAGTCGTAGAATAGGATAGCCACAGAGTCAAAGCTGGCTTGCTGCAACTAAACTCCACATTACCTTCTTGATACTAATGCATGTATAATAGGATCGATGTAAGTCTTCTTTGAGTACCTTTGTACTCACGTTGCTTTATTTATGTTTTTGCGGTGGAGACTTGGTCTTACTAGTAGTTCCGCTTGGACTTGACGAGTAGCTTGTTACCTCAGCTACGATCTTGTACCCTTGGGAGGGTCTTGTAGATAGTCGGGCTTCTCGGCCTTTTTCTTTTGTAGTTATGCGTACTCGGACATGTAATGCTTCCGCTTGTTGCTTGTATGCTCAATGATGATGGGTCATGTGACTCCTGTTTGTATAAATGCTATGTGGCTCTTGAGCCTTTATCTATATGAGTTTGCGTTATGTTGTGATGCCATGTTGTACAGCACATACTTGCATGTTATCGTCGTGTAGCGTGTATTGCTATGTGTGGGATCCGACAACCTAGTTGTTTATCCTTGGTAGCCTCTCTTATGGGAAATGTAGTCTAGTGCTTCCTTTGAGCCATGGTAGTCTGCTACTGCCGGTTCACCGGAGTCTTGCTAGCCAGACTCTGCTCGGAACACTTGATGGCGACATGTGATTCACTTGTTCTGTGTACGTCCTTGGGTAAATGTCACGCGGTGACATCCGAGTCTGCCTAACTGCTACAGCCGGGTTACGGAGTCCTGTTAGCCAGTGCTACAGCCCGGATTCACACGCTGCTGGCGGCCGACATGCTCGATGTTGATTCATGTATGCTGTCCCCATAGGTTAGTGCCACTTTGGGTTCCACGACTAGTGATGTCGGCCCGATTCTCATCATATGGATGCTAGCGACACTATCATATCGTGAGCCAAAAGGCATAAGCGGTCCGGGCCATGGTAAGGCGACACCCGTAGGAATACCGTGCGTGAGGCCGCAAAGTGATATGATGTGTTACATGCTAGATCGGTGTGACTTAGGATCGGGGTCCCGACGAGACCTCCTGAGCATTGCGACTCGGGGCTCTTCTGGACCCGGGCGCTCACCTCCTTGCCTTGACCACGGCATCACAACTGGCATACCGGCGGACGGTGAAGCTTTGCCTTGGGACGGGACATGTCAACATGAGCACCAAGCCCTCGTGAGGTTGAAAGGAAGAACTAAGCTAAGACGGAATGAGCATCTCGCACTACTTCACGACAAGGATTATATTAACAAACAGAGCCACAGGCACCTTACAAGCCCCCACGGGGCGCGCTTTTCGATTCCTCGCAGGGAACAGAGGGAGAAGATCCTAAAGAACGCTAACTACACGCGCCTCCGCGAGAGACACCATCATCAATAGTGGGCCATCAGGCACCAGCGCCAACCTCATCCAGATCAGAGGCGGCGGCAGCCTAACGAGCCCGCCCTGCTCCGAGAGCGGCGCAGGCTCGGGGGCTCGTAGCTGTCGTCGCTCGTCTCCGGAGTCGCAAAGAGCTCGACGGAGTCACTGGACCCTCCGACACCTCCGCCGCCTGAGGAGCTGCTGAGGGAGCGATCGGCAAGCCTGGTCCTCGCCGCGGCAGGGCCCCGACCACCTCTCTCAGGGCAGCATTCCAGCCGGCGTCCTTCCACGTCGAAGACCTTGAAGAGCATCATGGAAGCGCCGTCGTACTCCAGGTGGATCGCGAGGGCGCCCCTCGTCCTGCAGACTCGGGCGATCTCGCCCCAGCCTCAAGTGATGAAGACCTTGCCCGGAGCGACGATCGCGACCTCCGCTTCGGTCGCGAGGGTGCTGCAGCCGGCGTGCTGCAACTAGAGCTCCAAGTATCCCCCTGCGGCATCACGAAGGTGAAGGAGGGAGGAAGGCAGATCCAAGACTGAGGAGGCATGGCGGTGTGGAGCACAAACTCTCGGGAGGAGCCCTCGGCATGGACTCCAGGAGGGACCACACGCACCGCCGTGACCCGCCGACGCCGACGGCGGCATCGTCCATGGCGCTCGGCGACAACTCCTTCAGGGCCCTCCAAGCGGGCGTACAAGGGCAACGGGAACCCCGGCGGCGGCCGCTCGCACCAGGGCCTCGCCACCTCCTGCCGGGCGCCCTCATCTCGACGGCATAGGGATAGCCGTTTCTTCAACGGAAGCGGGTCGGGACCCTCTCGGGGGGCCTTTCCCTTCTCTTCCGCGGAGAACCGGCGGATCGGAGCCATTGCCGCGGAGTGGAGCAAGGACGGAGAAGAAGGAGAAGCAAGAAGAGATGGACTGGAAGGGCACGCGCCGTTCCGTACTTATAGCCGGGGAAGGCCAACCGCCGGCCTCCACGATCGCGGTAATCATGACCCGCTTTGCATGCGAGGACTTGTCAATTCGTGCGATTGCCGAGGTGTCGTGGAAGCGAGGCGCCCGTCAATCAACCGCCACGCGGCGCCCAAGGCCGCAAGCTATTAGGGCCGTGGCGCCGCGCCTTGCCGCTTCTGCTCAGCCAAGTCGATCGCGCATTGGGCCGGGGCTCTTGTCGGCGTTCTAGGAAGGGGTACCAGACTTGCTGCTGCTGCTGCCTGCGGCGCTGCTCAAGGGTGGCCCAGCCGACCCATCTTCATCAACACAAGCTCAAGACCCTCGCGAGGCCAAGCCTCGTGGGGGGACGACGAAACTTCCTCGGGCACGGCCTCGTCGGGCGGCTCGCGAGGCCCGGACGAGATCAAGGCGGGGTACCTCACGAGGTGCCCATGACGCAAGCCATGACGACCAAGGGCACCAGGCGGGCGCCAGCCCGTGCAGTGTCCTCATTTCCTCTTTGGTGCAAAGGGGGCAAGCGCAGGCGAGAGCATCAAGCAAAGGCATCCGTTTCAGTGCAACAAGACCAAGACCGTCGCAACGGCAGGAAGGAAGTCATCGTGGAGCCCAAGCCGGCATCACCACCAGAGCCTTTGACAGGCGAGGACCAACTTTAGTTAGGATAAGTGTACCAGATGTTCCCCTTCAAAATGGCCAATTGTTGGCGCCCTTCCCGCTCAATATTTGGGAAGAGGCCCAGGGCCTTTGCCTATAAATAGGACTAGCCACCCACAGGGTAGATGCATCTAGAGAGGGAGAGAGATCCAGACATCTCGCCTCATCCTATCTTGGAGATCACATAGAGAGATCAATCGCATAGAGAGAGAGAAGCAACCGAACTCCCCCTAGCAGTTCATCGCATCAGCCAAGAACAGACCCTCGCGAGGCTGTTCTTCCTTGTATTGTTCATCATCAGCCCAAGAGGCAATCTACCACACCACACACTGGAGTAGGGTGTTACACCACAATGGTGGCCCGAACCAGTATAAACCCTGTGTCTCTTGTGTTGTTCCTTTCATAGTTTAGATCCCAGCGAGGCGGCGAGGTGCAGGAAGGTAGGGGGCAAGATCTCCGCGTGCACCCCAGAGTTCGAACCTAGAGGGTCTGCCGGAAGCCGAAATCCGACAGGCCCGGTTGGCCAGTCGGTCTCCTTTTGTTATTTTTTTGTTTGTTTCCTACTTTTCTTTTATTTACTTTTGACTTTTGTTTAAATTGAAATTTGAATCCGAATTTGATTGAATCATCGCGGGGTTAACAACAGGAATCGCGATGACGTGGCATCATTAGCATGAGAGTACTGTAGCATAATTATCCGGGCGTTATAATTCTCCTCCACTATAAGAAATCTCATCCCTAGTTTTAGGAGGTAGAAGGAAACAAATCGGGGTATTCATCACGCAGGCGATCCTCGCGTTCCCAAGTGGCTTCGTCTTCAGAGTGATGCGACCACTGGACCTTGACGAACTTGATGGCCTTCTGACGTGCGTGGCGTCCAGTTTGGTCGAGAATGCGGATCGGATGCTCTTTATAGGAGAGGTCCTGTTGCAACTCGAGCACTTCATGATCCACTGCTCGGATTGGGTCCTTGAAGCAGCGGCGAAGTTGTGACGCGTGGAACACATCGTGAACCTGAGAAAGGTTCGGCGGTAGTTCCAACTGGTATGCCACTTTTCCATGCCTTTCAACAATAGTGAATGGACCAATATAGTGAGGAGCTAGCTTGCCCTTGATCCCGAAGCGGTGTGCACCCTTCATTGGTGTAACTCAAAGATAAGCCTTTTCACCAGGTTGATAGACCATGTCTTTGTGATAGCGGTCATCTTGACTTTTACGATCTGTTGGCGGTCTTGAGATTCTCGCGAATGATGCGGACTTGTTCTTCAGCGTGTTGGATAATATCCGGGCCGAAGAGTGGATGTTCCCCAGTTTCTGACCAGTTCAAAGGGGTTGGGCACTTTCGTCCATATAACACTTCAAAGGGGACCATCTTCAGACTAGCCTGATAGCTATTGTTGTAGGAGAACTCAGCATACGGGAGAGATTCCTCCCATTTCTTGCCAAAGGAAATGACACAAGCTCAAAGCATGTATTCGAGAACTTGATTGACACGTTCAACTTGTCCCTGCGACTGAGGGTGAAAAGCAGTGTTGAAAGACAGATGAGTTCCCATAGCTTCTTGGAAACTTGCCCAGAATCTTGTAGTGAATAAGTTGCCACGGTCTGAGGTGATAACCAATGGAATACCATGGAGTGAAACAATTCTAGACATGTAGAGTGTTGCCAGCTGACTAGCAGTTATGGTTTCTTTGACGGCCAGAAAATGTGCAACTTTGGAAAGCCGGTCAATGACGACAAGTATATCACCATTACCTATCTGTGATTTGGGAAATCTAGTGACGAAGTCCATTTCAACATGGTCCCATTTCCATTCAGGAATAGAGATATGTTGCAGAGTTCCAGCGGGCCTTTGATGTTCTGCTTTCATACAACGACAAACGTCACATTCAGCAACATAACAAGCAATGTCTTTCTTCATATTTGACCACCAGAATCTCTGACGAATGTCTTGGTACATCTTGGTACTACCGGGATGTATAGACAATGGAGTGTCATGAGCTTCTTCCATAACTTCCTTAGTCATATCCAGGTTTTTCTCCTTACACGGCACCACTAGGCGGCCTTTGAAGTACAAAGTGCCATCATCAGCAACAGTGAGGAATGAGGGCTTTCCTTCTGCGAGGTAGCGTTTAATCTTCTCAACTTGAGAGTCATATCCCTGCATTCTCTTGATGGAGTCCAAGAGATCTGGTTTGATAGCCAGGGTATTGAGGGAACCCTGGGAAAAAACGCGGAGGTTCATCTTGCAGAATTCTGGAGGAGGGGGTGCGAGTGCACCAGGAGGAACAATATGGAGGTTCAACTTTCTGAATTCTTCAACAAGCGAGGGCTGAACTTTTGAACCTCGAGGTGATTGCAATGTTACTTGCGGCTCAAAGAATCAACCATTACATTAGCCTTGCCTGGTGTATAAGAAATACCATAGTCATAGTCTGTAATTGATACCATACATCGCTGTTGACGGAGATCCAGATCTAGCTGAGTAAATAGTTACTTCAGTCTTTGATGATTGGTGAAGATATCACAACGATTACCAAGAAGGAAATGTCGCCACAACTTTAGTGCAAACTTAACTACAGCAAGTTCAAGGCCATGGATTGGGTAGCTCTTTTGGAAAGGTATCTTGGAATTCACAAACGACTAGAGCGTTTTCAATTCTCACAAGAGGAGAAGCATTTAATGCATCCAAGGAATAAATCCATGCTTCAACATTTCAAACAAGATGCTTATTATCTCACTCGAAGGAGGTACTAGATAGACGGTTTTAGTGGTGCAAATGGTAGAAGCGGTATTTGTTTTCAATCATTCCATTCCCAGAATGAGATCTATATTGTAAGACTTCAAAACAATGGGGGAAACACGAAATTCCAATCCTTCAATTTCAACGGGGACGTTGTGACTAACCATGGCGGTTCGACATTGGCCCGTGGAATGGAGCTTGGAATTCCGGCCAAGTGATGGCAGTTCCAATAGGTAAGGAATGCCTGTGGCTGTCCCACCATGGAGCAACGAGACCTTTTAGGTATTAAGCCGTGAAGGTGACATAGTTGGCAGGGGATACATCAGCAGAGTCCAACTCGAGGCGATGTCACGAAGCCAGTCATCAACATCAAGGGCTGAGTTGAGCTGCGGTAGATGACAGGGTTGATATGCGCAAAGTATTGCAGCGCTATTGGGGTTGGCTGCTGATTCAAATTGGGACATGGAAACTGAGCCATGACTCCTTTCATGAACTGGCGATTCAGCTCAACTGCTGGATCATTCCGGCCATTTATTCGGGAAACCATGACCAGCGGGTCTAACCATCCTGCTTAAATGCAACAGGGGGAAGTTCAGCAAAGGTTGGTGCAAGTGTATGGAGTCATTCATGATGTATCTTGGATAACGAGCAAAGGCGAAGTATGTACAAAGCAGTAGTCATTAACGACATACTGGTACATATACTAGGCCAATTACACGATGTTCGTATGAGCTCGGACAAGAGAAACACCCTAGACATATTAGGCGGCACACATGCACGCGACGGAGGGAGACCACAACGGGACATAGCAAAGGCAACATCAATGTCAGGGAAAACCTCTAGAGCAAGGAATTTGAAAGTGACGATGCAGGGTGCCCTCGATAAGAGGATCCTGCGGCCAATGAACATTGTGAAGCAGATCTTGACCCTCAATTCGAGAAAGGGGTAACACAAACCTCCGGGTGGATGTGATCACGAGATCCTAATGTTAGATTATCAAAACCATTTAACCCGAATAGAAGAGCGGTCAGATTCCAAAAGTATAGACGAGGAATAAAAGATCCTAATTCCACCCGATGGTGACGTGGGCCCGTAAGCCACAAAGCCATGTTAGTAAAACAGTTTTTCAAAGACTAGACTCAACTTCGGCCAAGGAGTTGGAAAGGGGATCCTGAGCGATCGGCTCGATACCAACTTGTGGCATACAGGTCGACAGTACACTAATCATACTGCGCAAATGTATACGATCGAGATCGAGGACTCACGGAAGATATCACAACACAACTCTAGACACAAATAAAACAATACAAGCTTTATATTACAAGCCAGGGGCCTCGAGGGCTCGAATACATAGCTCGATACACAAGCGTCAGCGGAAGAAACAATATCTGAGTACATACATAAGTTAAACAAGGATGCCTTAAGAAGGCTAGGACAAAAGCAACACGATTGAAGAGGCAAGGCCTCCTGCCTGGGACCTCCTAACTACTCCTGGTCGTCGACGGTCTCCAAGTAGTAGTAGGCACCCTCTGGGTAGTAGTAGTCAACTGGGGTGGCATCTGGCTCCTGGGATCCACCATCTGGTTGCAACAACCAGAAAGAAGAAAGAAGGGGGGGAAAGGGGGAGCAAAGAAACCGTGAGTACTCATCCAAAGTACTCGCAAGCATCAGATCTAAACTAGGTATGCATTAGTATCAAATGGAAGGGTTGTGTTTGTGGACTGAACTGCAGAAAGCCAGAGTAGAGGGGAAGGCCTAGCCTATCGAAGACTAGCATCTTCAAGCAGCTCCAAGCATCTTGCAGCATGTAGAAGAGTAAAGAATAGTCGTTTATATTTAACAAGCATGTTGTAGTATTAAGGCCCAGAGATCCTTCCTTGACTCCCTACGAGAAAGCAATCCCGAAGCCACATATCCATCAGATATCAAGTATCCATTTCTAGTTGTATCAGATCAGGATATAAGTCTGAACGTCCATTACCGTGGACACGGTATTCGAATATATTTCTTCCCTGCAGGGGTGCACCATATTACCCAACACGCTCGATCACTCTGGCCGGACACACTTTCCTGGGTCATGCCCGGCCTCGGAAGATCAACACGTCGCAGCCCTACCTAGGCTCGTGAGAGGTCCCCGCCGCTCTACATCAAGCACTCAGGTGCAGGCCCATCGCTGTTGCACTCACAGTGCGTTGCGGTAGGGTGAATACCAGCACCGCCTCGGATGGCTAGCAGGATCCGACCGTGCCACAATGCTGAACTAGACGTCTGACAAAGCTTCGGCTGATACTGCGACATCGAGGCCCATAACTATTCTTGTGTGGTGGTTAGTGCGTAAAGGCCAGAGGCCAACTCAGAACAAGTACCCAAACCTGTTAGTCCATTAACAATTGAAGTAGTGACGGCTGTCAGGACAAGTCCGAAGCTATCACCCCTCCTGGGTGATACCGCTAAATAGCCAGCCGCCACCATCACATCGCATGGGTGCTCTCCGGGCCCGCCCGGCTTTCACAACGGTCTCAAGTAAAGTCAAGGTAACCGTGTGTCCAGACATCAAGGGGAAAACCCGAGGAATCACCCCCGCTGGATTCCACGCGATGTAATCATCAAGGTGAACGTAAGAGGAACCACCCTCGAGGTTCACACTTGAGGTGTTGCACGACAGAGCCGTATCAGGAATGGTGAAGGAGGAACCACCCTCGATGACCACGACCGAATAGCGACACTACAGAGATCTCATCAGGAGTGATGTATGAGGTTTCACCCTCGGCACTCGATGGTAACTCTGCAGAGTCGAGCAACAAAAAGGGGCGTGATGTGATGTGAGGTGTCGGGCTCTGGTCGTCGATCACGTTGATCGAGTCATCGATGATGAAGCAGGGGCAACAAGTACAAGGTGGGGGTCACTTGATGGATCACTAACTAACCTATACTAAGCAGTTTAGGATAAGCAGGTAAGGTACAACAGGTACAAAAGCAGGCTATGCATTAGATAGGAGCAATCAATTACAGTAGCAAAATCTAATGCAAGCATGAGAGAACGGAATGGGCGATATCAGGATGATCAAAGGGGGGCTTGCCTGGAAGCTCCGCTGAAAGGGAAGAAGGGTCTTCGTCGACATAGTCGATGACAGGGGCATCAACAACGGTCTCGGGGTCTACCGGAGAGAAGAGGGGGAAGAAGAGGTAAATATAAGGCACACAGATGCATGACATGACAATAAGCAACACTAGGCGTGTTCTAACGCAGTACTACGCTATGCCGACGAAGGGGAATAACATCCGGGAAAGTTTTCCCGAAGTTAGGCATTTTTGAACAGACGAACCGGAGGGGAAAAGTTTGAAGTTCGCTATGCTAGGGGCAAGTGACAGATGAACGGAGAGCGTATTCCGATTCGTCTCGTCGTTCTGAGCAACTTTCATGTATAAAACTTTTTCATCCGAGTTACAAATTATTTTTTATGAATTTTCAATGATTTAAACATATTCTAAAATTAATAGTAAATCTAAAATGGGGTTATTGGATCAGCATGATGTCATCATGACATCAGCAGTCAACAGAGTTGACGAAAGTCAACACTGACGTGTGGGGTCGTTTTGTCATAGACTAACAACTAAGTAACAATTTTAATTAACTAATCATGTTAATTAGGTAAACTAAACAGAGTTAATTAAGTCAATTAATTACCTAATTATTTAACAATTTGATTATTTTTATTTTTAAATTACATTTTCTTTTTTGTTTTTTTATTATTTCTAACTAGACAGGGGCGTGGGCCCCATCTGTCATCTGCCCAGGGGGCCATAGTGGGTGCTGGGCGTCGGATGCGTGCGCTTGGGCGCCAGCCCGCTTGGGCACACGCTGTGGGCGCAGCAAAGAGCCTCAGCCGAGGCCGGCGACGAGGCCAGCTAGGGCAGCCATTGGCGCGGGCAAGCAGCGACGGGCGCAACGGTGATGGCCGCGTGATGCGTCGTGGGGGCGGAGGGGCGGCGGCAGTGCAGCGTGAGAGGGCGCGGGCGGTGCGAGGATGTCTTGAGGCCTTGGCCGGGCGGCAGGGCGTGGCGCCTGAGGAGGCGCGTGTGGCTGCGGCGGCGGCGACAGCCAGGTCCGTGGGCGCGCACGGCAGTGATAGGAAGAAGGGGGAGACGGGGGGTCCTCATGTTCGGTGCCGGGAAGAGGGGCGGCGTGGCTCGGTGTGGTCCGGCGAGGGATAGGACGAGGCGGATCACGGCGACGGGGACGAGGAAGTCCGGCGACGGCGCGGTCGCGGACGAGGCGGCGAGGCCCAGAGCAACGATGTCGAGGTGGCGGTGCGTCGGCTCCGGGTTGGGAGGCGACGGGTGTCGGTGGTCAGCGACGGCAGCGTCGGGGCGCCGGAGACGGTGAAGTGTCGGGGCGAGCGGCGGGGGTCGGGGCATGGCCCGATCCAGATCCCGAATCGGGAGGAGGAGAGGAGCGTGGGTGCGTGGGGGGAAGTGGGGGGTTTGGTGGTTAGGGTTCGGGGGTGTGGCCTAATAGGCCAGGGGTAGCGGGCGTGGGCCACGTGGGTGGCCAGTTGGCCCGGTTGGCCAGTCAGTCTCCTTTTGTTATGTTTTTTTGTTTGTTTGTTTCCTCCTTTTCTTTTATTTACGTTTGCCTTTTTTTAAATTGAAACTCGAATCCGAATTTGACTGAATCATCACGGGGTTAACAACAGGAATCGCGATGACGTGGCATCATTAGCATGAGATTACTGTAGCATAATTATCCGGGAGTTACATTGATGCACTAGCTCGATGAGGTTCGAGTATGGTTGGAAGTCAGCGATCTTCTTGATTGGATGATTGAGTCCATTAAAGAAACCTGCCATAATTTGCTCATCATCTTCCGTGACGTTGGCTCGTACCAAGGCAATCTCCATTTCCTTGTAGTACTCTTCAACGTTCTTGGTTCCTTGCTTGAGAAGTTGGAGTTTCTTGAAGAGGTCACGGTTGTAGTAGTTAGGCATGAAGCATGCTCTCATGACATCCTTCATTTTCGCCCAAGTAGTGATGGGTGGTTCACCTCTTGCCACTCGGCGCTCAGTGACTTGTTCCCACCAAATGAGGACGTAGTCTTGGAACTCAAGGGATGCCATCACTATCTTATTCTCTTCTTCATAGTTGTGCAAGTGAAAGATCTTGTCGACTTTCAATGCCGATGATATGTACTCTTCGGCGTCATTGCTTCCGGAAAACTTGGGTATGGTGAAAGCTTGTCGTAGCGTTGCTCTTCAGTGTGTTGGGGTTGAGGATGATGACACCCATGTCGTTGAGGATTGACAAACTCATGTTGCTCTTGGCGAGGAGGGTTGTCTACCTCATGTTGCTCTTGTCTTGGAGGATTTCCATTGTATTCATGTTCTTGGCGAACTTGAGGTTCTTGTCTAGCTTGAGGAGGCGCTTGTCGATCTTGATGAGGAGCTTGACGATGCACACGTGATTGATAAATCTGCTCTTGAACTTTATCACGAAGCGCTTCTCGATGCGCACGAGCTTGTCGGCCTCGGTTGGCTATGGCTCGACTCTAATCATGAAGGGACGTTGCGCCTCAAGTGCTTGAGCTTCACGTAGTTGTTGTTCTTGGCGTTGTGCCTCGGCATTTTGTGCATCTTGGTGTTATCGCGCTAGCTCCTCTTCTTCTCGTTGTCGTTTCCATTCTTGTGCTTGCGCGAATGTAGCTTGGTGTTGACGATGTCAATGTTCTTGCACGCGAGCTTGCTCTTGAGAGTCGGTGTCTTGTAGAGGATTGCCGTTGGCGTGACGGTCTTGTCGCGCGGCTCATCGGAGAGTGTTCGATGTCGGAGTACTTAAGCCGGAGATAGTATCGTCGGAGTGTCGACTCAAGCGGCTCCTTCTTGAGTAGGACGAAGTGGTAGAAGAGCGGTTGACCAATAAGGCATGAATATCGTCCATTCTTGCATTGTTCTCGTGCTTTTGTTCGTCGAGCTTGTTGTCGAAGTAGTCCCTTGTACGTGTCTTAGAGAGTCGCAAGTCGGTGGCGAGGTTGTCGATGCGGTCGCTCATTGCTAGTTGCTCTTCATGCAAGGCTCGTTGTGTAACAAATAGGTGTAGCTTGGTGACGTAGTTGTTCAGATCGTCGTCTTTCTCAAGGAAGACTGGGTTGGTAGAAGTACTTGTCCTATCCATCATTTCAAGCAAATAAGTGAGTGGGAGAAAGAGAAGAACTTATACCAAACGTACCTTGACCGATGTTGAAGGTGGATCGTGATCACTCCAATGTGTAACAAGGAAATAGCACAATTGGTACCAATTCTTGTCGGTTTCTCACACCTACACAAGTAAGAGCTTATGGTGGATCTCGGTTAGGATGGTGGCACAAAATTTGATGCAATTGTTAGTGAGACTCAATAATTTTGGAAAAGATTCGCAAATTTGCAAATGGAACAAGTAGACCAATAGCAAGATAAGGTACAAGTAAATGCACACGCAAATAGATAAGTGGGGTCGTGCAACCAAGGAATGAGCCAAAATGTGGAATCCACAAAAATGCTCTTGTTGCACAACACTAGAGAGACGCTAGAACGATTGCACAATAGGCGGATACGAACTTGTGCACAACCTACTAAGCAAAAATGCAACGACTTCTATCCCAAGTATGCTATATGTATGGTATTCTGATGATATGATCCAAGATGATCGAATATGACAATCTTAATGTTGTATGATGCTATGGTTCTTGCTTATAAGCTCTTTTCTTATCTTTCCCTTTTGCTTAAAAGCTTGTTTGGCTCTTTCTCGTTGGAGCTCTTTTCTCATGCAATGCTTCACGAACCAAGATATCAATTGAGTATATGCGATGACAACTTTGTGACATAAGAGATGATACTAAGATATGCACCACGATGATATGGTATGCATGCTATGGGAAGTATGATCACTAATGTGCACAAGTCACGTTGCTGACAATACTCAAAGTTTAGTCTCGAAGGGTAAGGTACGCAAAATTGGTCTATGGTGGTTATCAATGCAATGGCAAGAATGTATGATGATATCACGATACCAAGATGAGTTTACCGTTGATGTTGGTAAGTAAGCAAGAACGGTTGACGGTGTTGATGCGAATCCGTGGCGAAGATGAGTGGCGGTGATGTCGATGTCGAACTGTACCTAGATAGCCAAAACACGATAGGACACGGGAACCGCAACTCAAATTCTCAAACACCGAAACGTGTCAAAATCGTGTCGAAAGAGGTAGCGGAAAAGCTATGGTGGTGCTATGCGGAAGTGGTGGAGGTATTGGAATGCGTATGCGGAAGTGGCGCGGTGGCTGAAAATTTTTGGGCTTCAGTTTCGTTAGGGATCAGCGGATGTCTGTAGGGGAGCAGTCGTCCGGTCGTCGGACGTCCGGAGGCTGTCGGACGTCCGGTGTCTGTTCGATCTCGGCCACGGGATGAACTACTAGGGTTCGTCATGGAGAGATCAAAAACCGTCAAATACGGGCGATTTTGTGGATGGAAATAGTGGAGATGATGGGGGGAAGCGAGATCCACTCATGGCAAAGCAAATCCATGGATCAAATCCAACAAAACTTCATCACACCAACAAATCACAAAAAAAATTGGGGCTATTTTTGTGGGGAATTTTCGAATTTGGGACAAAATCAACAAAATCAAGCTAGAAAACAAAGAGAGGGGGCTCCGAAATCGTGATCAATGTGGCTCATGATACCAAGATGATGTAGGGTGGAACCCTATGCGGCCAATCTTTCACGAAAGGAGCGGATCCCAACTAAGAACAAGAAGAACACGAGGGGAAACACGAGGGAAAGCACAAGAGAATCACTCAAACCAACAAGATATGGTCACACATATGCTAGATCCTCGAAACACGAGAGGAGATACAAGATCCACGATCAACAAAGGATGATACAAAGGGTAACCGGTTCTTCTCCGAGAGGAGGTCTTGGTGGGGCCACCCAAGAGGGGGTATTGAATCCAAGGGGGATCTTCTCCGTAGAGGGGCCGCGGTCTCTCTCAAGGAGTAGATCCATATGGATGAGCGAGGCTCTATCTCACAAATGAGATATCACAATGCTAACCCTAGCTAGGAGGAGGGAGAGGTCTATTTATAGTCGTAGTACAAAAAGGGGCCAAAGTGAAGGGTACATGGGCCTCAGCCCGCAACTGGACACAGCCAGGGGCCGGATGTCCATAAGGTATCGGTCGTCCGGAGGCTCGTGGACGTCCAGTCGTCCGGAGATCCTCGGATTTCCGTAAATTACGTTTTGTTGGCATGGTGACGGTCGTCCGGAGAGGTTCGGTCGTCTGGGGCCTGGGAGATGTCGGACGTCCGGTCCTGGGCGGACGTCCGTCCACTGTAGCATTCGTTGTCCTGGTTTCCTTGGGCTGGCGTGACCTTCAGGGGCCGGACATCTGGTGTAGGCCGGTCATCCGGTCGCTGTAGCTTTCGTGGCAGTTCTTCTTCTTGTCCTTCGCACTTGGTGTCCTCGCCGTCTTGTCCGTTGGATGTAAATGTTCTGTGGCTTTCCTCCCAGTACCTAATCACACATAGTGTTTCTGCTTGAGGTAGCAACCATGTCTCATGTATAGAAAGTGGTAGTTCGGAAAGGAGCAAGTTCACCTTATCTTCGATAGCCTTTGCTCGGGCTCTTGTCATAGGTCCAAGTGGTGTCGTGGCAGACGTAGGTAGGTCCATGGGGATGACCTTGGGATGCTCCGCATCACGATCGAAGCAAGAGTAGAGAAAATTCCAACTTTGGCAAACGAGAAATGCAATAAAAATCCAAATTCCATTAAGAAGTTGCAAACCAGCTACAGAAAGCAAGAAAAAGAACAACCACGTCCGGCACCTAGACTAGTCTTCTCACCAGCGCGGAGCTAAGTGCTGCCACTAGGACGTGGGTGGAAGCCCCCGTGAGGCTCGCGGGTGGCACTCAGGAGATTCCGGGGTGTGAACAGCCCCAACTCATTATTACGTGAGAGTGTCACGAGCGAAGACCTTCACAGGCATGGGGCCTTGCTTCATGGGTAGAACTTCCGGAGGTGCTGGATGTTCCAGGCGTTATGGATGGGGATCCCGTCCTATGTCTCCAGGCGCGCGGCGCCAGGCCTGGAGACACGGGCGATCCTGGGGCCCTCTCACATGGGCGAGAGCTTATGCAGCCCTTCCCTAGAGAGAACCCGCCTTAGGACGAGATCACCCACCTCGAGCGTCCTGGAGCGGACGCTGCGGCAGTGGTACCGCCGCAGCGCCTACTGGTACCTTGCCAGTGAGGCTTGGCGGCGGTGTTCCCCCCCCAGCACGAGGTACATCCCCCACGTGGCGTCCTGTCGTGCCTCATCAAACGCTAAGACCCGTGTAGAGCGATGCTTGACCTCGTGAGGGAGAACCGCTTCAGCTCCGTAGACGAGGAAGAACAGAGTCTCGCCCGTCGCCTTGGTTGCAGTGGTGCGGATGGACCACAATACGGACTGGAGCTCATCGAGCCAGCCCCTGCCGCAAGCCTCGAGCTTCTTCTTGAAGGTCCTCACCTTGAGGCCTCTCAGGACCTCTGCATTGGCGCGCTCGGCCTGGCCGTTGCTCCTGGGGTGTGCCACCGAAGTGTAGCATATCTGCGTTCCAAGGTTAGTACAAGATGTTTTGAAAATGTTGCTGGTGAACTTCGAGCCGTTGTTGGCGATGATGCGATTAGGAACCCTGAACCGGCTCACAAGGTCCTTCATGAACTTGACGGCCGAGCCGGCCGAAATGGTACGGACGGCCTCCACCTCCGCCCACTTGGTGAACTTGTCAATGGCGACGTAGAGGTAGCGGTAGCCCCCGGGCGCTCGAGGGAATGGCCCCAAGATGTCCAGCCCCTAGACCGCGAACGACGTCTGGAGTTCCTGAGTAGGCTGATGGATCTGCTTGGCGTGGAACAGGCAGGCTTCACAAGATCTTACTTGCTCGGTGGCATCATTGAGCGCCATGGGCCACTAGAATCCGCTGCGAAACGCCTTGCCCACGAGGGTGCGCGATGAAGAGTGATGCCCGCAGTCCCCACCATGTATGTTGACCAGTAGTTCACATCCCTGCTCCTTGGAGATGCACCATAAAGAAACATCGTTTGAACGTCTCCGATAGAGCTCACTGTCCTGGATGCAGTATGTAGTGGCCTGGCGAGCCACGCGCTCCGCGTCTTCCTCCTTCTTCGGCAGGGTGCCCTGAAGCAGGTACGTCTTGAACTCCTCTGTCCAGCACCCCGCCCGAGGCTCGAGTGCGAGGAGGAGATGGTCTCTGAAGGTTGGGCCACAAGCCGGGGCCCCCGACGGGGGAGCCTGGGGGAGATCCTCCTGGGGTGGTGCCGACTCCGTAGAGGGGGGGGGGAGCTGCCGACGGCTTGAAGAGTCGATCCTCGAAGATTCCAGGCTCCTGAGGCAGACATCGAGATGCCCTCTTTGCGATGTCATTCGCCTCCTTGTTCGTGTCGTGCGGCACGTGCTGCAATTCCAGGCCCAAGAATTGTTTCTCAATTTTGCGTACCTCCTCATGGTATGCCTCCATATGCTCGTCCTTCAGCTTGTACTCTTTGTTGGAGAAGTTGACGAGGAGCTGCGAGTCACCCCTGATTGTGAGGCGCCTGAACCCCAGAGCCGCGGTGCCTTTGAGTCCAGCGATCAAGCTCTCGTACTCCACAATGTTGTTGGAGACCTTCTCGCCGTGCCGGAAGTAGAGCTGCAGGGCGTAGTAGAGCTTGTCCTTGGTGGGAGAAATGAGCACTGCTCCAGCCCCCGCGCCCTGGCGTGCGAACGCACCGTCGAAGTACATGACCCATCCATTTGGTGCCTCGCCTTCGGGCAGGAGAGAGCGGTCCTCGCATACTTCACGGTCGGGGACGTCAGTCCATTCTGCCATGAAATCTGCGAGGGTCGCACCTTTGATGACTCTGGTGGTGCTGAACTCCAGCTGGAACGCTTGCAGCTCGATGTTCCACTCTGCAACTGTTCTTGTGGCATTGGGGCTCTGGAGAACCCTCTCCAGTGGGTAAGCTGAGATAACCTTGATGGGGTGGTCCTGGAAGTAGTGGCACAACTTCCGAGAGGCGACGAGGAGCGCGAGCAAGAGCTTTTCCGGCATGGGATAGCGTGCTCGTGCCTCACGTAGCACCGTGCTAACGAAGTACACCGGGTGCTCCACGAGGGAGGTGGCATCGGTTAGGTCTTGCACCTCCTGAGTCTGCGGGCCCTCAAGGGCCTTGTCGTTCGTCATGGCAGTCGTGTCCTCAGGAGCACCGTCCTCAGGAGCTCCACTGCCTGGGGGGTTGGCCGAGGTCTCAGGAGCGTCATTGACTAGTGGGGCGGCCAGGGCCTTAGGAGCGCCATCCTGAGACCGCGGCGCCCCATCCGATGACGAGGTGCTCCACCGTGAGCCCTTGGTCAGGCGCTCCTCCCTCACCGCCACAAGCGCTGCGCTGGAAGAGTGAGGCGTGGCAGATAGGTAGAGCACCAAGGGCTCAAGGGGACGTGGTGCTACCATCACCGGCGGGATGGTTAGGTACCTCTTGAGGTCTTGGAAGACTGCGTCAGCCTCCGGAGTCCACTCGAATGGTCCTTTCTTTTTCTTCAGCTTGAAGAATGGGAGGGCGTGTTCTCCCAACTTGGAGATGAAGCGCCCCAGCAAGGTCACACAACCTGCTAGCTTCTGCATCTCCTTGAGGGTCTGTGGCAGGCTCATCCTTTTTATGGCCTTAACTTTCTCAGGGTTAGCCTCGATCCCCATGTGCAACACCAGGAAACCCAGCAGCTTGCCGGAGGGGACGCCAAACACACATTTCTCTGGATTGAGCCGCGGATCCACCTTGCGCAGGCTGGCAAATATTTCTTCCAGGTCTTCAATAAGGGTCCTTGCCTCCCGAGACCTCACCACTATGTCGTCGACGTAGGCCTCGGCGTTCCTCCCGAGCTGCTGGCCCAGAGCGATGTGCATCAGCCACTGGAAGGTTGCTCCGGCATTACACAGCCCAAACGGCATGCAAGTGTAGCAGTACACCCCGTACGGGGTCAAGAAATCCGTCTTCTCAACATCCTGCACCACCATCTTGATTTGGTGATAGCCCGAAAAGGCGTCCAGAAAACACAGCAGATTGCACTCGGCGGTGGAGTCGACGATCTGACCGATGCGTGGAAGCGGAAAGGGGTCTTGAGGGCAAGCCTTGTTGAGGTTGGTGAAATCGACGCACATGCGCTCCTTCTCGCCTTTCTTGGGGACAATAACTGGGTTTGCCAGCCATTCCGGGTACCGCACCTCCTGGATAACACCAGCCTCCTACAGCTTGCACTACAAAAAAAAAGACACATCCGTGACATTTTGGGCCGAACGAAAATCTTTTCTGTCATACTTATGACACTTCTATGACAATAATTGTGACAAAACACGGTATCATCATAGATGTGGTGGGGTCCTACTTCTATGACAAAAAATCATGACAGAAAATGGGCTTTTCGTCCTGGGCGGGCCGGAGACGCAACTACATGACATTCTTTGGGCCGTCCATGACGGAGAAAACCGTGGTAGAAGCGAGGGCGAGGAAAATATCGGGGTGTTCCCGGTTACGGTGGGTGGTCGGGGCCGAGCGATGCGTGTTTCTCTCATACACGCACGCCCGTGGGTGCGAGGCGTTGGGCTCTAACTGAACCCGAGCGAGGCGTTGGGCTCGAACTGAACTCGAGCGATTGCACTGCAGTTCGCGCGTTCTTGACCGAGCGATCGATCGATGGTGATAATCGAACCGATCGGCGATTCGCCGCTCTGCTGCTAATCAAGCCGATCGATCTGCCTCTGGATGAGCAGATGATTGTTCTTTGGGTGTTTGGATGAACAGTTCGGTGGGGGTGGATGAACAGACCCCATGGTGTTGCCTCTGGATGAGCGAAGGCGTTCCTAGGGGTTTGGATGAGCAGTTCGATGGGGGTGGATGAACAGACCCCGATCGTTCGAGCCGGTTGGGGCTGGATGAACAGGACCCGTGGAGGGCAGGATGAACAGGACCACCCGTGGAGGGCTGGATGAGCGATGAGCGGTGGAGGGCTGGATGAGCGAGAGCCCGTGGAGGGTGGTTGAGCAGGAGCCCGTGGAGAGGGCTGGTTAAGCGATGGCGGTGGAGTAAGCGCCGCGGTGGAGGCTGGATGAGCAGGAGCTGTGGATGAATAGTCGCGGTGGAGGTGGGAGGAGGTCGACGGTGGATGACAGTAGCCAGTGGAGGCTGGATGGGGTCGACGGTGGAGATGAACAGTATCCCGTGGAGTCCCGATGGTACGCCACACCCCTCCCGATGAACAGGACCCCCGTTTCGACCGTAGCGCTCGAACACAAGTCCGTTTCCTCCGTTTTGCGGTACGCCACAGCCCTCCCGATCAACAGGACCTTCGACCGTAGGAGGTCCGTTTCCTCCATTTTGCGGTACGCCAGACCCCTCCCGATGAACAGGATCCCGTTTTGAACATGGCCGGTCGAACACAAGGCCGTTTCCTCCGTTATGCGGTACGCCAGGCCTCATTTCCATCGGCTGTTCCCTCCAAGCCCTCCCGATGAACACAACGACGCATTCCGTTCCGACCCAGCCGGTTGGCTCCCCATGAACACGACGACGACGCTATTTCTCCGTTCTGACCCAGCCATGTACATGAGCCCTAGCCGTGCGTGTCGCGAGTAGGCGTCGAGACCCTGCCCGTATGTGCGTGCGTGGCAGATTTTCTTTCTTGCACTGCGGCGGCTGTACATGCGTGTACATGCTACGTGCGTGCCTCTACTACGACACGTCGGCGCCTATACATCGACCAAGATGTTCGTACACGTTACGCAACCGAATGACAACGCTACGTGCGCTTCACCGAGATGGGTCCCAACCGTCGAGCACTTCCTTGCTGCGAAGATGTAGCTGGTGGGTCCCAGCGATTAGAAGGCGAATCATTTTTTTGCCGTCGCACTTCCTTGCGTGCGAAGATGTAGCTGGTGGGTCCCGGCCGTCGGGAAATGTTTTTTGCAAAATCGGTGGCCCGTCCGGTGGGTCCCGCTGTCGTGGAGGAATAATTATTTTGTGCATAATGAGGAGGCACTTCCTTGCTGCGGCCGTGGACCCACTGTCGGCCTCTCCACGTCAAAGGCACATCCGATGGAAGTCGTTCCTTGACCACGTTGACCACGCCACGCGAGAGCACCAGAGGCGGTGGACGACGGCGAGGCCTAGGAAGGGAAGACGCGAGCGAGGAAGACGCGACGGTGGATGCCCAGCGTGAAAGTCTGAGGTTCAACGGTTCGCTGCGGTGTGAGGCTGCCGTCGCCTTGTGAGAATAACACAGGTGTGGGTGAGTAGAGGATGGCCGGCCAGCGGTGGGAATAGTAGGGCGGTGAGGCCTCCGTGGCAACACAACCGCCACGGAGGTAGGAGCATGCGACACGACCGGCGCTGCTTTGGTAATTTGGAGCAACAAGACCAGAGGTTGAAGAAGAAATACGGCCGTTGGATGGACATCGTGCGGTCCTTTGGAGCTAGAATCGTTCATATTTACTAAGTTGACAAACCACTCCGTCCCGTCAACTTAGTAGGCCCTAAGTCAACCGCACCAAGGTGGGTCCCAACTAGCGGGGGCGATTCATTTTTTTGTGCGTAATAAGGAGGCACCTCTGGTGGGTTTGAGCTAACAGTGAGGGGACATTTTTTTTCACGAAATACGTTGGCCCGTCCGGTGGGTCCCAGCAGTCAGGGGGAAATCTTTTTTTGCCAAATGCGGTGGCCCGTCCGGTGGGTCCCTGCTGTCAGGTGGAGGAATAATTATTTTCCACGTAATAAGGAGGCACTTTCTTGCGGCTGCCGTGGACCCAGCTGTCAGTCTCTCCATGTACAATACTCTTCCGATGGTAGTCATTCCTTGACCACGTTGACCACGCCGCGCCGAGAGCATCGAGGCGGTGGGCGACGGCGAGGCCTGGAAGGAATGACACGGAGGTAGGGAAGACTCGGCAGATTGTTTCCCACGGAGGGGAGTCGGCTGTCTGAGGTTTATTGGTTCGTCTGCCGTCGCCGGAGAATAACAGCAGTGTGGGTGAGTAGAGGATGGCTAGGCCAGCGATGGGAGTACGGTGGGCGGTGAGGCTGCACAAGGCAAAGATAACCGGCCAGGGGAGGAGGGAGCGAGCAGTCCCTTGGCGCTTGTTTGAGCGGCCGGAGCAGAAGAGCAGAGATTGAAGAAGACGACGGCCGTTGGATGGACATCCAACGATCCTTTGCTGTCGTCAACCTTTTTTAAGAAAGCCTCAAATCTGTGGAAAACAGCATACAACCCATCTGCCATTATTTCTAATAATTTACAACCCATTTGCTAATTCTTCAGGTTTTTTTGGAGCCCGTATTCTTTTTGTTAGCATTACAGCCCATATTGTGGCCACAGTTAAAAAATTATACGAAATTTTGCATATTTCGGTGCGGTCCGAACTGTTTTTAATCCCGAAATTTCGAGTCACATTCAAACTGATTTTAAAAATAAATGTATATCAATATAAAATCCAACAAATTTTCCATGCATAAAAATTAATGCAATTTAAAATCTCGAAATGAAAAACAGAAATTTGAAACTAATTGCCGGTTTGATGTGTTTTAAAAATGTACAGCCCATTTCTCATTATTGATAGGCCATTTTCTCGGCCAGCCGAATGAAGCTCTCCTCGTCTTGAAAGATTTGCAGCCCAACAGGCCTGACAAAGCGACTTACTTGGCAAATCACAAAAATACCGGGCTGTGGCCATGGACCCAGCTGCGTCAGGACCCAAATATCGACCTCTCCACGTCTGATACTCTTCCGATAGAAGTCGGTCGTTGACCACATTGACCAGACATCACGCCGAGAGCACCAAGGCGGTGGACGACAATGAGGCCTAGGAAGGGGCGACGCAGAGCTGGGGAAGACGCGATGGGATGCCCAGCGGAGAGAAGTCTGAGGTTCACTGGTTCGCCTGCAGTGTGAGGCTGCCGTCGCTGCAGAATAACAGGGGGTGTGGGTGAGTAGAGGGATGGCCTGGCCAGCGGTGGGAGTAGTAGGGGGCAGTGAGGCCTCCGTGGCGTCACAGCCGGCCACGGGGGGCAGGAGCACGCGGCACGACCGGCGCTGGTTTGGGCGGCTAGAGCAAGAAGACCAGAGGTTGAAGAAGCACTACTCCCGTTGGATGAACATCGTACGATAACTGGAGCTAGAATCGTTCATATTGACTAAGTTGACAAAGCCCTCCGTCCCCATCAACTTGGTAGGCCCACAAGTCAGCCTCCCACGATGCTGGGTTCCACCGGCGAGGGAGTATTCATTTTTGTGCGTAATAAGGAGGCACTTCCTTGCGTGCGAAGATAGCTGGTGGGTCCGACTGTCGTGAGGGGCACATTTTTTCACGAAATCTGAGACCCTTCCGGTGGGTCCCGGATGTCGTGGAGGAATCAAAGACTTGAGAAGGCGTCTGAGAACAAGCTAATGTACCAAAGAAAGAGACATTGCTGAGTTTTAGAAAAAGAGAGACGTGCTCCTGTAGTGGTAATCCAAACCTAGACTATGACTATATATGGTGCTATGCTACTCTGCAAGTAATGGGCCGACATATCCAACGTTAAGCTTCTCCTCTTCTCTACTTACTCGCCTAGCATCGAAGCTCAGCCCACGGAACCATGTCCGCTAGCTGCTCGTCCACCGCTCTTCAAAGCAGCAACAACCAAATATCGCCAAGTCGCCACCCGCACCATCGCTTGTGGGTCTCATCACACCCCTTGACATCGCGATCGCAGCTGGTTGCTCATCGCAACCCGCTGCCGTTGGTGTGGTGCCACTTCTGCAAATCACGCAGAGTCATCCGTCGCGTCTCAACCACAATCCTCAACCCCGGCCGAGTCTTCTACAAATGCCCGAATCATGGGGTAATAATATGTTTAAGTGTTGTTCTACTGCTTTCGGTTGCTGATTTTTTAATAGTTTGGTTGATGATCTTCCAATTTGATTAAATGCGAAAAGGGAAGATTCGTGTGATTTGTATTTACGGGAAGTTCTTGATGTGGGGAGTGCAAATCGCTGATTATTTGGTTAGCGAGGAATCCCAATACCAGCAGGTTGGGGTATTGGACAAATAATCAAGGAACGGCAGAAGAGGAAGATGCAAAGCGAGAAGGTTAAAGATCAGTTCCTCGATCATGGCCAAGCAATAGCTGCTGAGCGGCCTTGACAACAATGAGGAGATGAAAGAGCTTGTGAAGATAATGGGCAAAATCGATGTGCTCTGTGGGATGATTGTCTCTTTATTTGCGATGTATGTAGCACTTTCGTGATGTATTCATGGCTATGACATGAGAACTTTCTTTGAAACTAGTAATGAATGAAACACATGTAGCGAGTCAAGCGTAGTGTTGTGAACACCTAATGATTTCTATTAACGGAAATCAGGGGTATCCTTTTTCTCATAAATAAATAAATAGCAGAGGCCCTTTTGGTAATAAATAAATAAATTAGCAGAGGACCTGTCGGGTCAGCTTTGTTCTCATTCGAAGACCTCGAGCAAATTGCAGTCCAACAGTAAACTATGTCATCAAATTCAAGTTTCACAGCCAAATATGAGTACAACTAAACAACAATGTCATCATGTTTTAGTCGTCATACAATCACCAAACACAAATCAGCATACATAACAAGTGATGTTCTCACAGGAAAATACTACAACATGTTCATCAGGTTTCAGTTGTCATAGCAAACACAATTTCACATAGTAGATAAAAAAACATCGTCTGACAGGCAAATACAACAAAAGCAATGTAATCATCATCCACAGCAGCAGCGTCAACATCTTCGCTATCAGTCTGAATCGTAATTCCCCATGGTGTCATCTTCTTCTTCGTCCTCAACGTCCTCGAACATTGGCTTCTTCTTGATCAACTCTTGTATGTCCACAGCACGACAAGAAATCTTTTCACCAGCGTCATTGACGTGATGGTTCTCAAAGATATTAGGAACATATGTGTTATCTTGTACATCAGGAGCAGTGTAAGCATCATCTTGTTGTGCAACTTCATTAAACGAATTCCTCTGCTCAAACCTTTGCACTAGTCTCCAGTCATCGCTACGTGCAAATGTGTCTTCCAAGAAAAATATCTATGTTGCTTGATTTGCCAAAATAAAAGGCTTGTTTATGCAGTACGCCGCCTTGACATTGATGGATTTGAAATAATCATCAGCTCGGGTTTTGCGATCCTGGAAAACAGGTTATACCAACGACAACACAATGTAACCACACACGATGATCCTTGAAATCGGAGATATATCGCAATCGAACAATGTACATTATGTTAGCATACATTTCAGTTATCTCTTTGTCATACGTATCCGTGCTCATGATGGCACTGTTTTGTGTCTTTCTGCGTTCGTCTCGTGCAAGGGTGTTGTAGCGCACATCTCCAACAACGCAAGATTCATAATTTCTTACCCGAGTATCAGGACCCATTGCTAGTGAGTAAAGGGCATCATCAACTGTCTGCCCATCCTCCCGCATCTTCTTAACCTATGGTTAGAAAATAGACAAGCTGATCATCTTATGTACTCAATATATTTAAAAAACTGACAGTGCAATCCAAAAGCTTACATGGCTCTTGAACCATTTCGCAGATCCTGCCATAACCAGTTCGTCAATGTTTCTTGGATTTTGCGGCAGTAACTCCTTTTCGTGGATGCTGCACAACATAGTGATCGCGTCAAACATCTAAATATATAAGAATGTACTGCAAGTTTAGTAGATTACGATGTATAAGCTGCAGTACTTAGCACTTACTTGATATAAGGTAGTATCTTAGGACAGTTATTCGACACATACCAAACCATTTTGTCCAAATATTTAGGTTTGTCCTCTTGTCGACTCTTTCCTGTAACTCGAACAGAATAATTGAAAACATTGAGCCCGGGATTGTCTTCATCCACGTCTTTGCTAAGTTGATCAGCTGTTTCAATGTATTTTGAGCAGAATGTAAACGCTTCTGTAGCAATGTAGGCCTCTGCAATGGAACCCTCGGGTCTAGCTCTGTTCCTAACATAGCCCTTGAAAGTGCCAAGCCGCCTTTCAATAGGGTACATCCAGCCATACTGTACTGGACCTCTAAGTAGTGCCTCATCACGTAGATGAACAGCCAAATGCACCATCACATCAAAGAAGGCTGGAGGATATATCTTCTAAAGGTCACATAGGATAGTTGGTATCTTGTCGGATAGATGCTCCAAAGCATCTATCCTGATATTTCTACTGCAGAGCTCCCTGAAGAATTGTCCCAACTCTGCAACTGCTATGTATAAGTCAGGGTGGCCCAATCCTCTAAGGATAACAGGTAAAACCCTTTGAAGTAGGACGTGGCAATCATGAGTTTTCAACCCTTGTACCTTGTCTCCATCTGCACTGACTCTCCTTTCAGGGTTGGAAGCAAATCCATGTGGGAATCTCACACGTGACAGGACCTTGCAGAATTCTTTTGTTTTTACCTTGTCCAAGACGTACACAGCTGGTGCCATATCCCATGGTTTACCCTCATCTTGCACCTACAAATCCTTTCTGATACCCAGGTGTGTCAAATCAATCCTAGATTTTAAGGTATCTTTCGTCTTGCCTTCAATATTAAGTGTGTCGATAATGTTGTCACATATATTTTTCTCGATGTGCATCACATCAAGATTATGCCACATATCCAAATCTTTCCAATACTCCAAGTCCCACAAAGTGGACCTGCGGGTAAACAATAATCTCTCTTCTACCCTGCCACCCTTCCTTTTCCTGCTACCATTATCAGGATTGTTTCCTGGTGTAATATGCCTGACCTTCTCTAATTCCACTTGCAACTCATCGGCGATGAGCCTCTTTGGCGCATCACGGTTTTCATGCTTTGCATTGAACACATGTCTTCGGTATTTTCTAGGATGCGGCTTGTCCTTGGCAAGGAAACGGCGGTGTCCAATGTAACAGATCTTGCTAAGTATTGCGTGATGACAATGATTCTGTCACACAAATAAGAAATGCATTGTAACCATGTGTCGTTCGCCTCGACATAGTGCCCAAAGCGGATAATCATGGATGCACCAAATTATAACAGATGCGAAAGAAATCAACTGGTGGGCTGCTATATAGGTCTCGGTGAGAACACCCGTCCATAGCTGTTGAAGTTCCTCCACAAGAGGCTCCATGAACAAATCAAAATCCTTTCCAGGACTTTTTGGACCTGGGATGAGCAAGGCCATCATGTAGTTTGATTCTTTGGTGCGTACATTTGGAGGCATGTTGTGTTTATAACAAGCAGCGCCACATGCTATATGTGGCGCCTGTGGCCAAATTGGTTAAATCCATCCGAAGCTAAGCCAACTCTAATGTTTCTCGGGTCAGCAGCAAACGTTTCGTGCTTCTGATTGAAGCTTTTACACTCACTACCATGAGAAGGATGGCTCATTACATTCTGATCTCTGAAATCCTAGTTCCTAGAATGCCACAGTACATCCTCTCTTGTTTCAGCATCATAAAACAACCTCTCCAATCTTGGTGTAATTGGAAAATGTCTCAGAACATTATGAGGAATCCTCTTCACAACATCGCCATCTTTCCATCTTGATGATTTGCATTTCGGGCAGTCACTTAAGTTGGCATAATCCTTCTGGAATAGAACACAATTATTCTTACAACCATGGATCATATCATATCCAATTCCAACTTCACAAAGGAAGTTCTTCATTTTACTGTAGGTGTGTGGCAGCTCAGACACATCTGGGAAAGCTTTGCGAAAGCAGCCAACATCGCATCGAATGATTTGTTGGTCATCCGCTCAGATGTCTTAACCTGAAGAAAGGTGACCATAGCTGAGAATCCTGACAGCTTATTTCCTGGGGTGACAGCCACATTGCATTGTTCCAACATGCGGGCCCACCGTTTTTCTTCTGCAGATGAAAGTTCACAGAATGCACGAGCATTTCGTAGCATTGTTTCAATGTTGGTCAAACTCACTGGCTCCGCCACCACCTCCTCCTCCTCCTCTTCCACCTGAGCATCAGGCGGATCAAGATGGTGATCTGCTGCTTCCACGTAGTCAATAACATTGACGTTCACAGCTTCACCATGATGAACCCACCTAGTATATGTGACCGACATCCCATACAAGTGTAGATGATTTTGCATAGTTGACTAGGGTCTTGTAACTGAATTCATACAACTGCTACACGGGCAGAGCACATCTGATTTTGGACCACCGTACTCAGCTCTGATAAAGTTCATGAAGTTTTCAACCCCCTCGACATATGCAGCGGAGAATCTTCGAGCAGAAGCTATCCAAGTAATGTCCATCTGTTAGACATACAAATTAGTTCTTCTACTAGATATTACAGGAAAAATCTATATGCTTTTTTATGAAGTCCAGAAGAAAATACCTAGGTCGATGTCTAAAGCTATGGCAAGATATTTGGACGAGCAGATATAAGTAACGAAATATATGTAAAGCTAATTCAGCAAACATATTTGAGTGCTAAATTATGGCAGGCTGTTTCAACAGTCAATGTGGCCGAGCACACAGCCATCAAACTATTGAAGGCCATCGCAGCAACAAAGATCGAGTATAAAACGGTGTAGAGCTATTTCACCTAACAGATTGGCTGCTAGACCATGGCAATCTACGTCACAATAAATATATGGTAGGATATTTTAGCAACTAATCGGCCTTGGCATGCCATCTCAGCTAAGCAGATTGCGTGCAGAAAAGGAAGCTTCTTAAGCAGAGCATATTGACTGTAAACTACTTTGGCAAACAGTGAGGTTAACAACGTCTATCAGCTAACATTCAGCGCTACACCGACATGCACGGGGCCTCAGTCTAGAATGCGCGTACCGTGGTAGAAGCTGACCACCGTGCGTCTCCACACGACCGTCGCCAGTGGTGGCAGCGCTGACTGCCGTGCGCCTCCACAAGAACGTCGCCAGCGGTGGGAGTGCGGCTAGAGGACGGCAGTCTACGAGAGCGTACTGTGGGAGCGAGAGGATTGCCGTGCGTCCCTTTGACGAACCACGACGCCGACGTATTAGCGTGGCGGGGATGGCGGCTTTAGCGGAGGAATGGAGTGGAGGGGCGGGGGAGGGGGTTTGGGGAATATTATTGGCTAGTTGGCGAAGGCGGTTGAATCTAGGATTTGGGGAATTTTTGGGTGGGGAGGATTTTCACGCGGTGGGGGGGAGTTTTGCACATGGTCGGTTTCTCCAAGTGCAGTCCCACGTGTCGATGAAGAGGCAAGCCAAAGCGTGTTTCGTTATGCGTGAGCCGTGTGCAGGACGAGCGTGTGTGGTGCAATGCACGACCACGGCGAAGTCTTGTGAGTGTACCGCCTTTTTCCTTTTAAACTAGGTGCTTCGCCCTAAAAAAACTTGTTGCTTCACGCGATCCATCGATACTACTACGAGTAATCCGTAATCCCGACTAAAGCGGCGCTGCGGGTCTTTTCCCACGCGATATCTTTGGGAGGTTGGCTTAGTTGGGTTTTTAGGACGAGTAATGCTACACCTCGTAGTCCCGCCACGTAATTAACATAATGTGAAACGTGTGAGCTGTTGATTGTAGATTGGGGGAGGAGGGCCCACCACCATGAAAATCAGGGAGGAGAGAGAGAGAGCAATTCGTTAACCCTTTCGTAGGTTCCCGTAGATGTAGAAAAATGTGAAATGCGTGAATGTGCATTTGCAGATAAGGCCTTCCCTCGTTCATCCTTTTCTCCCACAAGATCTTGATCTTCTGTGCAACACACGGGCATCTTGCTAGTACTCCTACAATGTACTATATTATTGTGAAAACCGGCCGAGATTAATGCAAACACGGCAGATTTTCATTACATTTCGAACTTTTATAGGACAGAAAAATAAAAGAAACCCGACCCTAAACCTATTCTACGGCGGCGGCCGACGTCCTCCATCTGCGATCTCCATGTACGGAGGCGGGGTTCAAGACCCGTGAAGTGAAGGTGCGGTCTCCGGCGAGGAAAAGTAGAACACGGTAGACGGACCGGCCAGTTGGCACACCATGCCCTGCCGCCTCCCATGCCCTACTCATCCTCGGAGGAGTCCCCGACCTCGGCAGTGCCGGACGTTGGATGGCGGCAAGTAGGACACATGGCTGACGGTGCTCCCGTCGTCGGCCGCCAGCATGGCCACCACTTGTGCGGCGACTTGAGCGAGGGCGGTGATACGTCTCCAACGTATCTATAATTTTTGATTGTTCCATGCTATATTATATTCTGTTTTGGATGTTAATGGGCTTTGTTATACACTTTTATATTATTTTTGGGACTAACCTATTAACCGGAGGCCCAACCCAGAATTGTTGTTTTTTGCCTATTTCAGTGTTTCGCAGGAAAAGAATATCAAACGGAGTCCAACCGAAATGAAACCTTCGGGAACGTGATTTTCGGAACAAACGTGATTCAGAGGACTTGGACCCTACGACAAGAAAGCAATCAGGAGAGCACGAGGCAGGGGGCGCACCCTCCACCCTCGCGGGGCCCATGTTGCTCCACCGACGTACTTCTTCCTCCTATATATACCTACATACCCCCAAACTACCAGATACGGAGCCAAAAACCTAATTCCATCGCCGCAACCTTCTGTACCCGTGAGATCCATCTTGGGGCCTTTTCCGGCACTCCGCCGGAGGGGGCATTGATCACAGAGGGCTTCTACATCAACACCATAGCCTCTCCGATGATGTGTGAGTAGTTTACCTCAGACCTTCTGGTACATAGTTATTAGCTAGATGGCTTCTTCTCTCTCTTTGGATCTCAATACAAAGTTCTCCATGATTCTCGTGGAGATCTATTCAATGTAATCTTCTTTTGCGATGTGTTTATTGAGACTGATGAATTGTGGGTTTATGAACAAGTTTATCTATGAACAATATTTGAATCTTCTCTGAATTCTTTTATGTATGATTGGTTATCTTTGCAAGTTTCTTCGAATTATCAATTTGGTTTGGCCTACTAGATTGATCTTTCTTGCAATGGGAGAAGTGCTTAGCTTTGGGTTCAATCTTGCGGTGTCCTTTCCCAGTGACAGCAAGGGCAGTAAGGCACGTATTGTATTGTTGCCATCGAGGATAACACAATGGGGTTTACATCATATTGCATGAGTTTATCCCTCTACATCATGCCATCTTGCTTAAAGCGTTACTCTGTTCTTTTGAACTTAATACTCTAGATGCATGCTGGATAGCGGTCGATGTGTGGAGTAATAGTAGTAGATGCAGGCAGGAGTCGGTCTACTTGTCACAGACGTGATTCCTATATACATGATCATACCTAGATATTCTCATAACTATGCTCAATTCTATCTCAACAGTAATTTGTTCACCCACCGTAATACTTATGCGCTCTTGAGAGAAGCCACTAGTGAAACCTATGGCCCCCGGGTCTATTTTTCATCATATTATTCTTCCAATACTTAGCTATTTTTATTGCCTTTTATTTTACTTTGTATCTTTATCATAAAAATACCAAAAATATTATCTTATCATATCTATCAGATCTCACTTTCGTAAGTGACCGTGAAGGGATTGACAACCCCTTTATTGCGTTGGTTGCGAGGTTTTTATTTGTTTGTGTAGGTGCGAGGGACTTGAGCATGGCCTCCTACTGGATTGATACCTTGGTTCTCAAAAACTGAGGGAAATACTTACGCTACTTTACTTCATCACCCTTTCCTCTTTAAGGGAAAACCAACGCAGTGCTCAAGAGGTAGCAAGAAGGATTTATGGCGCCATTGCCGGGGAGATCCACGCCAAGTCGCGCCAAGAGACATACCAAGTACCCATCACAAACTCTTATCCCTCGCATTACATTATTTGCCATTTGCCTTTCGTTTTCCTCTCCCCCACTTCACCCTTGCCGTTTTATTCGACCTTCCTCCGTTAAATCTTGTGTTTATTTTTCCTTGCATCTTCGCTTGCTAAGAGTTTATGGATCCTCATCCGCTTGCTAATCTCTTTAAGAGATCTAATTATTATGAACCTATTGCTAGTGAGTTGAGTGCACTAGATTATCTTTATGAGGTTTTGCTTGAAATTCGTGAATCTGAAAATTGTGATGAAGTACTTTATGAAGCAATTCACGATAGATCTTTGAATAAAAAGCATGATTGCAGTGATTTTATTATAAATTTTATTGATGTAAATTATGCTAATAATATGCAAAACCCTAAGCTTGGGGATGCTAGTTTTGCTATGTCCTCTACTTGTTGCAATGATCATGATTGGGGTGATTCTTCTTACGGTCTTGAAAATTTACTTACTCCCATGATGAATATGAGATTGATAATAGTGTTTGCAATAATATTGAAAGTGGGTTTGGAAGAGTGTCAACTTTAGATCCCACATATTTGGAGAATGTTCAATCTTATGAAGTTTTTGATAAAAGTGGGTTTGGAGAGGTCATGACTTTAGTTAATGTCAATCCCACTAATTTGGAAGAGTGTCAACTTCGCATGCATGTGGATTGTGTTGAAAATATTTTATGTGATAGCTATTTTGTTAAATTTTCTTATGATCCCACATGTAATTATTATGAGAGAGGAAAATATGGTTGTAGAAATTTTCATGTTGCTAAATTACCTCTCGTTATGTTGAGATTGCTATTGTTTCTTTCCTCTTCCTTGCATATGCTAATTTTTGCTTGCTATGATAATTTGTTTGCCTATAATATGCCTATGCATAGGAAGTATGTTAGACCTAGATGTGTTTTTCATATGCTTTATTATGCTCTGTTTGTGCTTCAATTCTTGTCTTTCATGTGAACATCATTGAAATTATCAATGCCTAGCTAGGGGCGTTAAACGATGGCGCTTGTTGGGAGGCAACCCAATTCTATTTTTAGTTTTTGCTTTTTGCTTCTGTTTAGGAATAAATATTTGATCTAGCCTCTGGTTAGATTTTTTTTATGTTTTAATTAGCATTTGTGCCAAGTTAAACCTATAGGATCTTCTTGGATGATAGTTATTTGATCTTGCTGTAAATTCCAGAAACTTTCTGTTCACGAAAACAATTATTAACAATCACCAGAACGTGATAAAATATTTATTCCAATTGCAGCAGATCAATAAAAAAATTATTTAGGTCTTCCTTTTTTGGCTGAATTTTTAGAGTTCCAGAAGTTTGAGTTAGTTACAGATTACTACAGACAGTTCTGTTTTTGACAGATTCTGTTTTTCGTGTGTTGTTTGCTTATTTTGATGAATCTATGGCTAATAAAATAGTTTATAAACCATAGAGAAGTTGGAATACAGTAGGTTTAAAACCAATATAAATAAAGAATGAGTTCATTACAGTACCTTGAAGTGGTGTTTTGTTTTCTTTCGCTAACGGAGCTCACGAGATTTTCTGTTAAGTTTTGTGTTGTGAAGTTTTCAAGTTTTGGGTAAAAGATTTGATGGATTATGGAATAAGGAGTGGCAAGAGCCTAAGCTCGGGATGCCCATGGCACCCCAAGATAATCTAAGGACACCAAAAAGCCAAAGCTTGGGGATGCCCCGGAAGGCATCCCCTCTTTCGTCTACTTCCATCGGTAACTTTACTTGGAGCTATATTTTTATTCACCACATGATATGTGTTTTGCTTGGAGCGTCTTGTATTATTTGAGTATTTATTTGTTAGTTTTCCACAATCATCCTTTCTGTACACAACTTTTGTGAGAGACACACATGATTCGGAATTTATTAGAATACTCTATGTCCTTCACTTATATCTTTTGAGCTATATAGTTTTTGCTCTAGTGTTTCACTTATATTTTTAGAGCACGGTGGTGGATTTGTTTTATAGAAACTATTGTTCTCTCATGCTTCACTTATATTATTTTTAGAGTCCTACAAAACAGCATGGTAATTTGCTTAAATTGAGAAATTAGTCCTAAAGTAATAGGCATCCAAGATTAGTAAAAATTTCTTATGAGTGTGTTGAATACTATGAGAAGTTTGATGCTTGATAATTGTTTTGAGATATAAAGATGGTGATATTAGAGTCATGCTAGTTGAGTAGTTGTGGATTTGAGAGATACTTGTGTTAAAGTTTGTGATTCCCGTAGCATGCACGTATGGTGAACCGTTATGTGATGAAGTCGGAGCATGATTTATCTATTGATTGTCTTCCTTATGAGTGGCAGTCGGGGACGAGCGATGGTCTTTTCCTACCAATCTATCCCCCTAGGAGCATGCGCCTAATACTTTGCTTTCATAACTTGTAGATTTTTGCAATAAATATATGAGTTTTTTATGACTAATGTTGAGTCCATGGATTATACGCACTCTCTTCCTTCCACCATTGCTAGCCTCTCTAATACTGCGCACTTTCCGCCGGTATCATACAACCACCATATACCTTCCTCAAAACAGCCACCATACCTACCTATCATGGCATTTCCATAGCCATTCCGAGATATATTGCCATGCAACTTACCACCGTTCCGTTTACTATGACACGCTCCATCATTGTCATATTTCTTCGCATGATCATGTAGTTGACATCGTATTTGTGGCAAAGCCACCATTCATAATTATTTCATACATGTCACTCTTGATTCATTGCATATCGCGGTACACCGCCGGAGGCATTCACATAGATTCATATTTTGTTCTAAGTATTGAGTTGTAATTTTTGAGTTGTAAGTAAATAAAAGTGTGATGATCATCATTATTAGAGCATTGTCCAAAGTGAGGAAAGGATGATGGAGACTTTGATTCCCCCACAAGTCGGGATGAGACTCCGGACGAAAAAAAGAGGCCATAAAAAAAGAGAAAAGGCCCAAATAAAAAAATGAGAGAAAAAGAGAGAAGGGACAACGTTACTATCCTTGTACCACACTTGTGCTTTAAAGTAGCACCACGATCTTCATGATAGAGAGTCTCCAATGATATCATTTTCATATACTAGTGGGATTTTTTCATTATAGAACTTGGCTTGTATATTCCAATGATGGGTTTCCTCAAAATGCCCTAGGTCTTCGTGAGCAAGCGAGTTGGATGCACACCCACTTAGTTTCTTTTGTTGAGCTTTCATATACTTATAGCTCTAGTCCATCCGTTGCATGGCAATCCCTACTCACTCACATTGATATCTATTAATGGGCATCTCCATAGCCCGTTGATACGCCTATTTGATATGAGACTATCTTCCCCCTTTTTTGTCTTCTCCACAACCACCATTCTATTCCACATATAGTGCTATGTCCATGGCTCACGCTCATGTATTGCGTGAAGATTGAAAGAGTTTGAGAACACCAAAAGTATGAAACAATTGCTTGTCTTGTCATCGGGGTTGTGCATGATTTAAATACTTTGTGTGGTGAAGATAGAGCATAGCCAGACTATATGATTTTGTAGGGATAACTTTCTTTGGCCCTGTTATTTTGAGAAGACATAATTGCTTAGTTAGTATGCTTGAGGTATTATTATTTTTATGTCAATATTAAACTTTTATATTGAATCTTTAGGATCTGACTATTCATACCACAATTAAGAGAATTACATTGAAAATTATGCTAAGTAGCATTCCACATCAAAAATTCTGTTTTTATCATGTACCTACTCGAGGACGAGCAGGAATTAAGCTTGGGGATGCTTGATACGTCTCCAACGTATCTATAATTTTTTATTGTTCCATGCTATATTATATTCTGTTTTGGATGTTAATGGGCTTCATTATACACTTTTATATTATTTTGGGACTAACCTATTAACCGGAGGCCCAGCCTGTAATTGCTGTTTTTTGCCTATTTCAGAGTGTTTAGCAGAAAAAGAATATCAAACGGAGTCTAAACGGAATGAAACCTTCGAACGTGATTTTGGAACAAACGTGATCCAGAGGACTTGGACCCTACGTCAAGAAAGCAATCAAGAGAGCATGAGGCAGGGGGCGCGCCTACCCCCGGCGCGCCTCCACCTCGTGGTGCCCATGTTGCTCCACCGACGCATTTCTTCCTCCTATATATACCTCGCACCCCAAACTACCAGACACGGAGCCAAAACCTAATGCCACCGCCGCAACGCTTACATGCCGTGAGATCCCATCTTGGGGCCTTTTCCCGCTCACGGAGGGGGCATTGATCACGGAGGGCTTCTACATCAACACCATAGCCTTTCCGATGATGTGTGAGTAGTTTACCTCAGACCTTCGGGTCCATAGTTATTAGCTAGATGGCTTCGTCTCTCTCTTTGGATCTCAATACAAAGTTCTCCACGATTCTCGTGGAGATCTATTCGATGTAATCTTCTTTTCCGGTGTGTTTGTTGAGATCGATGAATTGTGTGTTTATGATCAAGTTTATCTATGAACAATATTTGAATTTTCTCTGAATTCTTTTATCTATGATTGGTTATCTTTGCAAGTCTCTTCGAATTATCAGTTTGGTTTGGCCTACTAGATTGATCTTTCTTGCAATGGGAGAAGTGCTTACCGTTGGGTTCAATCTTGCGGTGTCCTTTCCCGAAGGATGTTAGGGCAGCAAGGCACGTATTGTATTGTTGCCATCGAGGATAACAAGATGGGGTTTACATCATATTGCATGAGTTTATCCCTCTACATCATGTCATCTTGCTTAAAGCGTTACTCTGTTCTTTTGAACTTAATACTCTAGATGCATGCTGGATAGCGGTCGATGTGTGGAGTAATAATAGTAGATGTAGGCAGGAGTCGGTCTACTTATCACGGACGTGATGCCTATATACACGATCATACCTAGATATTCTCATAACTATGCTCAATTCTATCAATTGCTCAACAGTAATTTGTTCACCCACCGTAATACTTATGCGCTCTTGAGAGAAGCCACTAGTGAAACCTATGACCCCCGGGTCTATTTTCCATCATATTAATCTTCCAACACTTAGCTATTTTTATTGCCTTTTATTTTACTTTGCATCTTTATCATAAAAATACCAAATATATTATCTTATCATATCTATCAGATCTCACTTTCGTAAGTGACCGTGAAGGGATTGATAACCCCTTTATTGCGTTGGTTGCGAGGTTTTTATTTGTTTGTGTAGGTGCGAGGGACTTGAGCGTGGCCTCCTACTGGATTGATACCTTGGTTCTCAAAAACTGAGGGAAATACTTACACTACTTTACTGCATCACCCTTTCCTCTTGAAGAGAAAACCAACACAGTGCTAAGAGGTAGCAGGCGGCGACCTCGAGCTCCATCCCTGAAGACAAGCTCTCCCGCAGAGCGGTCACGCTTGTGGTCATGGCGGATGTGGTGCCAGGAAGGAGGACGATGCGCTATGGTGTGGAGGTTAGCTGGGCGTTGCCACTTTAAGTAGCGTATTCCGGTGAGGCCAAGCGTCCTGGTGCGTCATTAAGTCGCCGGAGTTGGTTCCTCGGGCACCGAGCCTCTTAACGACGGCAGACGGATGGATGGCATGAATGTGGGCAACTGGCGCCGGCTGGGAACGCACCGCGCGGCGGCGCGAGGGACGAGGGTTTTTGGTGTGCCAGGGTAGTCAGCTGCGGTCGTGGCAACGTTAGAGATGCCCTTTGCTCACATGCGATCGACGCATGTCATTGAAAAAGCAAGACGACCCGGCATGGTCTCAGGTCCTGAGGATGCAGTTGGCTGCGCTACACCACTCCGCGGCCGCGTCCCGGCGCCGCGTGCATCCTCTACGAGCCGGGTGTTGGGGTTTGTTTGGATTGTGGCCAAAGTGCACCTAACCAAAATTTTGGTCATCACCCAAAGATTGGTCTTTGTTTGGATGGTTGCCATTTTTTTGAGGTTTTGGTCATGACCCGAAAATGGATGGTTGCCATTTTTTTGGCATGCCAATGAACTCTAGCCAACTCTAGTTCATTTTTCTTGCCGATGTCAGCCAAATCATGGGCAACCAAAACCTCAACCAAAATTTTGGCTACCCAATGATTTGATGGGGCAACCTTGGGCACAAACCAAACATACTAGTTGTTGGTCGTGCCACAACACTAACGCCACCCTCGGCACACTGAAACCGACCGTGTCTAGCGACGATGAGCGTGTCGCTCACCGCGGTCGTCGTGTCCAGAGCGGTGCTGGAGCTGCGCCACGTTGGTGACCCCCATGACCCACATGAACGGTTACCGGTGGCGAGGAGGTCGTGGGCCAGCTCCTCCATTGGACTAGTTTGCGCTACGTCGTCCCGACAGGTGTGCCCCACATGTCGGTTTACCTGTTTTCCCGGCCATATTCGAGCGTCAGTGCTCCGCGTTGCGCATTAGGCCTTCCACTATGTAGGCCAAGCGACAAAACTTATTGTTTATTTGAGCCGGTCAAGTATAATCATGTGGCGTTTTCTTATTTCTCATTCATCTCCAACCCTCTTCTCCATCGATCATGTCGCCCTCCGGTCGAGTCCATCCTCCCGCATGCCTCATTTGAACATTCTGCCGAGTATCATTCGCATGTGGGCCTATACCATGCTTGTATTTCCAATTTTCATTTGTAATTTGTCCGACATGCATACAAACAAACAGTTCGTTTGAAGTTTCACTTTGCCTCCACTATGTGTCGCTTTGCGTCTTAGTTTTGGCATCCCATTCGGTTCATGCATGCCCCGACACATGTTGACGAGATCGATTGATGTTCAGAGATCAATTGCGTGTCGTGCAAGGAGATAAAGGTTTGGTCTGTTTCTATGATATAAATGACCCGCGGGTGGGGGGGGGGGTCTGTGTGGATCAGAGGGAGTATATTGTACGTTCATAAGCGAAACAAACGTATTGTACCCACGCTAGTCCTCTTTCAATGGATCTCCGGACCTCGAGATGAAATCAAGAGAGAACGAGTGGGGGCATGTGTGATACCTAAGGCGGATTCAAAATTTTGAACCGGTGATCATAGCATCCGCAAATCATATATAAAGGGTATTCAATGTTCGTTTCATTTTTGAACGTACAATATACTCCCTCCTATCCTTTCTAGTTTACGTATAAGTTTTATGTGTAGTCAAAGTATCTCTACTTTGATAAAAAAGTATCAACATTCAACAACGCCCAATCAATATTGTGAGATTCAATGCGCATTCCTAGATTTGTACTCGAGATGGTTTCCAATTTGTTTTCAACCACGTGAATGTGCTTGTTCTCGCACATGCTCTTCCTACTAGGATTTCGCCACATATAGCCAGTCCAATAGTACCGAAAAACTTTTTTTAAGCTCCCTTTCCAATAGTACTAGTGGAGTACTGACAACATCTATACTAGAGTATGCAGTGCTCATAGTTGTACTCCCTCCTTCCATTTATATAGGGCCTATGTGGAGGAGAGAGATGAGAAAAAGTAAGGGGAGTGACCTCTCTTGCAAGAGCCTAGCTATATACGCATTCCTAGTTAAATACGTACAATAAATATGAAGAAAGAGATGGAGAGGAGATGGAAAAAAGTACTAATACAATAGCCAACCTTATAATTTTTTTTGCGGGAAATAGCCAACCTTATAGCCCATACTACTGTAAGAGTGCATATAATAGATGATGGCTATAGATGACATGACAGTTCCATATAGCCATCGACTGGCTATATTATTAACCATGCTCTAATGCGTTTTTCAAAACCGCATTTGACTATTGACAAGATTAATAGTACATGAGATGTATAATGTGAAAATTATATCATTGGAAGCTCCTTTCACATACGTATCCCTGCCTTACCCTCCCTTTCGGTCACTTACTGGTGGACCCCATGCTTGCTAGGCCCCGCATGTCAGTTACTCAATGGGTTCGGCCACGTCAGGGGATCCTCATCCGTAGTATACTCCCTCTGTTTTTATTTACTCCGCATAAAATGACGCGGGCGGGGGAGGGGGAAGGACGTCGGTTTGCTCTCAACTGCGGTCCCACAAGCGAGCGAAAATGCAAGACGAAGCACGTTCCATTCGGTGAGCAACATGGAGGGTCTAGTGTGCCGGGCTACAACGCGAAGGCGACAAGAGCGATGTACAGTCAAAACCGATTGACCGGGCGTCACCGGAACCACTATTCACACCAGAACCTTCGCTGCTCGGCCTACGCCAGCCGCTGCCCTAAAACCACCCTAATCTCCAGCCCCTTCCCCCACCTTTCGATCCCCTAGCCCGCATCAAACGTCCCCTAGTTCGCTGGAAGCCATGGTGCGCCGCAAGATCACGTACTACAAGATGCTGATGCCGGAGCGCCGCGCAGAAATCGCGGCGGCGGTCTGCGCCAGAGAACTCCGTTCCCAAGCTTGCTTTGCGGCGGGCCAATCCCCAAGTTCTCTAGAGCCTACGAGGAGGAGGAAGCCGATCCAATGTTCATGGAGGAGGTCGCGGCGCAGAAGGCCCCCGATGGGTATGAGACGATGGACGTCGACTTCGTGCCGGCGTCCGAGTCCCCCATGGTGCAAAGCGGACCAGCGGTTCAACTGGGCGATACTAAAGGAGGACCGGAGGCGAGGCTCAACTCGACGCTGAGCGCGCGCATACCGCTGCCATCGAGGCTCTCCTGCAGGCAGAACCGGATGTCGTGGATGTGAACCGGGCGGCGGAGGCTCAACTTGAGGCGGAGCGCGCGGATGTCGCTGCCATCGAGGCCCTCCTGCATGCGGAACCGGACGTCCTAGACTTGAACCGGGCGGCAGAGGCTCAACTCGACGTGGAGCGCGCGGATGCCGCTCTCATCGAGGCCCTCCTGCAGGCGGAACCGGACATCCTGGACTTGAACCGGGCGGAGGAGGCTCGACTCGACGTGGAGCGCGCGGATGCCGCTGCCATCAAGGCCCTCCTGCAGGCGGAACTGGACGTCCTCGACTTGAACCGGGCGGTGCTCTCGTCCGTGCAGAGCGCCCGCATGCTCCGCGTGAATGAGTAGCTGTAGGCCGAGGACAACCATGGTGCAGAGACACACGTCGGCCGCTACGGCTGGTTCGTGTCGGCAGCCAAAGACGACGAGGCTGTCTCGTTCTACGAGCAGTGATAGTTTTTATTTATGTTGTTGTTTTTATGGATCTTTTGCTGTGTAAAAACATATATTGTTATGAAAGTCACCTGACTTGGGTTAGTCTACCATTTCAGGCGGTTGGATGAATATCCTACGTCTCCTAACCCTTCTTCCTCACCTCTTCTTCTTCCCCAATGCACCCTTTGCACGGGCCGTCGGATACTCCCCAACATGCGGTTGGATAAACATACTCTATGAATGAAAATTATGTGTCAGCGGTAGGATGGCTGAGTTTGGTTTGTTCACATGCGACAGCACGTGTCAGTGAGGGTGTGTTCCCTTGGTTGGGTTTGCAGCGTGCAGGAGCGATTGTGCATGTGAGGATGCGGTGCAACCGCGACAGCCGTGCGCAAGTGTACCTCCTTTTCATTTTGAAAACTTTAGGAAAGCTTGGGAAAAATGTGTGTTGAATTATGGCAATGCAAGGCCTAAACCCAAACAGGATAAGTACGTAGTACTACGTACTAGGAGTACTAGAAGAAAGGCGGGGTTTTCCTTCATGGGATTAATCGATACAAATCCTTGTTTCACGTGTCAATTAATGCGTATTTTTTTCTCCAAAGCCCAAAGAGCTAACCATCTCACTCCTCATCGCTTGATTAATGTAGCGCCATGCAAACCAACCTTCTCACTTCCGCATGCATGCAGGGGATATTAATGTCCTTGGTTGCTAGTAGGAGGCAAACCCCATCAATTTTGCCTCAATTAGTGTTAGTGGCCTTTTGCAAATTGTAATTTTGATATACTGGCCTTGTGTACAAAAAAATGGAGGTAGTAACTATATTTGACTTCCTTCCCCATTGCGGTGACGTCGATGATATCTCGAACGTTGTGGTTTGGCGAAGTGCGTTCGACGGAGAACACCATTGAGGGAGACCACGGTAAGTCGTTCGCAAGTGCCACCTGCAAGCCGAGAGAACCGCCTTATTTGCATCCAGGAAGTCTGTTGAACCAAAGGACGCGTAAATGTACTAGTTCTACTCATACACAATAGCGTTGTCCGTCCATCTTAGTGCGGTGAGATGGTTTCTCGAAGAAGACGATGGAGAAGCGGAGTCAGCGAAGAGTGAAATGATGGTTGCTTCGTCCGTGCTTTTTGATTTGAAGCCTCACTACTTTGTGATTTGTGATAGAAGGGACTGGGGAGTAGACTCTGTCCTCTACACTGTACATGCGTCCAAGCACGGGAGAAAGAGGAGAGACGTTGCATTTTTCTATTCCTTCAATCAATCAATCAGGGTGCTTCGGTTCCATCCTTTTGGCTTTGGCAACACCGTCAACAATGGTTCCCACGATGCCAAAAGCTATTTTCACATTTTGCTACACATTGTGGATGCCCTTGACCGTACCACTTGGTTTTGCTCCTGTGTGCTATCTATACAAATCTCAATTATATTGATCTAAAAAATTATAGAATCAAGATTAGTAAAAAGGAGGTGATTTTGCCACACGGATGGCGGGGGAGGTTTCTTATTTTTAGAGGATGTTGTCCTGGCGGTCTGCTAACATGCGGTCCCACGTGTCAGTGCTTTACCAAGCCGATCCGCTTCCCACATGAGGCAGAATCACGACAGAAGCAACACATGGTTAACTTGAAGAAGATGAGGGAGAAGCGGATTCAGCAACGAGTGAAATGATGGTTTGTTCGTCCCTCCAACTTATTTTTTTAGCATTATTACTTCGTCCCTCCAACTTAACTGTGGGAAAGGTGCAGCTTTGGGATTTGACGCCTCATTGCTCATTACTACGCCGGCGCCATGACTGGGTGCTTCACCCCGGCTGCTCTGCACTGTATTCCGGTATGGCACGTGAACCCGGTAGCTTGATGCCCCACATGTCGGCGAAAGGGACTAGAAGATTTATGAAAGCGAGCGCTCCACTCTTACAATGGAGGAGTACATGACACGACGGCCCAGTGACTGTCATTTGTACTATATATAGTACTATAGTTTTGCTGTTTCGCACGATCCATCGATACAAACCCGATTAAACAGGAAAGGGCGGGATTTTTCCCACGCGGTATATGATACTGGCCATACATTTCAAAGGCAATTTTAATGTATGCAAACTGAATAATTAAGTAACAATATGATATCTAGTAAAACTAAAAACACATATGATTTATTGTGTTAGAGTGTAGTAGTAGTGTTGTATTGCATAGATGTTAGATGTAACATGCGAGAACGTGTAGAGATGTAGTTTTGGAGGGCCTACAGAGATAAAAGCGTAATACGTTCACCGAACTTCAGAATAAGCTGATTACGGTCACTATATACGTTTTGTGGTGATTATGCGGTCACTTGCTCACGGTTTAGCGTCGGATTGCACTCTGTTGACCGGCCAAATAGTTTGTGTGGCACCATGTTGACTAGTTAAATTGACCACATTCCTTGTGGGTCCCACCTGTCAGTTCGCATAGGGAAAAGGTCAGATAAACACAAATTTACGCAGGTGCGACAAGACTCCACCCCGTGCACGGGAATCACCTGGTTGTGTATGTGTCTGTCAGGGCCTGATGTGTGCGCATGCACGTGTAGGTTGAGCACTTGAGAGTGAGAGTGTGTGTTGGTCGTGTGGTGTACTGGTGTGTGCATGCATGCATGCGTGTGTGTGTGTGAGTGTTGCGTATGTGCGTGTGCACGTGTGAGTGATGCATGCGTGCGTGGGTGCATGTGTTCGTGTGAGTGTTGCATGCATGTAGTTCGTGTGCATGCGTGTGTTTGTGTATAATCACCACACCAGCTCCTGTGTGTTAAAATAGACGTCTTAGCATACCAATACAAGGCCACCTTGTCCACTGTGCCCACGGTCATGACTTCGAACCACCGTCCATTATTTTTTTGTCGTTTGTTTTTATTCTTACTAGCAAGATGCCCGTGCATTGCACGTAACATCAAGATGCATTTGTATGACTAGTTTATCTTGTGAGAGAAAAATGATGAACGAGGGAAGGCCTTATTTGCAAATGTGGAGAGGTGTGTGGGTACATCTTAGGCAAAATTGTCATAGTTTCTTTCCTATCCGTCAGATATAAATCGGACGGCCTATATTGCAGGATGGCAGGCTGTGACGCCCTCGATTCAATCGTACACTAATCATGCACGCAAATGTGTACGATCAAGATCAAGGACTCACGGGAAGATATCACAACACAACTCTACAATAAAATAAGTCATACAAGCATCATAATACAAGCCAGGGGCCTCGAGGGCTCGAATACAAGTGCTCGATCATAGACGAGTCAGTGGAAGCAACAATATCTGAAGTACGAGACATAAGTTAAACAAGGTGCCATAAGATGGCTAGAACAAACTGGGATACAGATCGAAGAGGAGCAGGCCTCCGCACGGGATCCTCCTAGGTCACTCCCGGGCGTCGTCGGGGCTGCACGTAGTAGTAGGCGCCTCGCAGTAGTAGTCGTCATAGGCGGTGGCGTCGCTCCCTGGGCTCCATCGTCTGGTTGCAGCAATCGAGTAGAGGTAGGGGAAAAGGGGAACAAGGCAACCGTGAGTACTCATCCAAAGTACTGCAAGCAAGGAGCTACACTACATATGCATGGATATATGTGTAAAGGCCATATCGATGGACCGAATCGCAGAATGCCGTAATAAGAGGGGATAGCTAGTCTTAACGAAGACTATGCTTCTGGACACCGGTCTTGCAACATACAGAAGAGGACAACGGAAGTCCTCCAAATAACAACATATAGCAATAATCCTACCCGGCAATCCCCTGCTCATAACCCCGAGCGAGAGCGACCACCGTTGTATCGGCACTTGGAAGGGTGTGTTTTGACAAGTATCCGGTTCTAGTTGTCATAAGCTCAAGGTACAACTCAAAGTCGTCCTGCTTCAAGATCACGGCTATCCGAATAGATTAACTTCCCTGCAGGGGTGCACCATCTTACCCAACACGCTTGATCCCATTTGGCCGGACACACTTTCCGGGGTCATGCCCGGCCGCGTAAGATCAACACGTCGCAGCCCCACCTAGGCACAACAGAGGCCAAGACGCGGTCTAAACCTAAGCCAGCAGTCCGGGCCCATCGCCTCGAAAGCACACCTGCATGTTGCGAGGGCGGCGGAAGCAGACCTAGCCTAACAGCGTTCAGTCCAATCCGCGCGCGCCGCCGTCGGCCGACGTCCGGCAAGCTTGCCGGTGATACCACGACGGGATACCCATAACTACTCCCGCGTAGATGGTTAGTGCGTATAAGCTCGTAGCCAACCCGATCAAATACCAAGACCTCGTTAAGCGTGTTAAGTAACATGAACGCCGAACAGGCCAGGCCCACCTCTCTCCTAGGCGGTCTCAACCTGCCTGTCGCTCCGCCTCAAAGATCCACTCATGGTGCTCCATCACCGACCCGACTTTAGTCTCACATGTATCATGTATAAGTATATAGTATATATTAAGTGATCAACTCCCGAGTGATCACGGCCCGATAATATAGCACGCGCACGGACAAGAAAGTAGGGCCACAGATGAAAGTACTAGCATCCTATACTAAGCATATAGGATTGCGGGTAAGGTAACAATGAAGTTACAAGGACAGGCTATGCAGCGATATATATGGGTATCCAAAACAAGAACATGCTATGCTACTCTAATGCAAGCAGTGTAGATAAGAGTAGGCGATATCTGGTGATCAAGGGGGGGGCTTGCTGGTTGCTCTGGCAAGAGAGAGGGTCGTCAACACCATAGTCGAACCGCCACCGCAGCGTCGGTCTCAGTAGTCTACCGGAGAGAAGAGGGGAAGAAACAATGAATACAAAGTAAACAGATGCATATCGATGCATGACATGACAAGAAGCGATGCTAGGCGTGCCCTAACGTGGTATGAAGGGGTTGGTTAGGGAAAACATCCGGAAGTTTTCCGGTTAGACGTCTGTCGATGATGAACCGGAGAGGAAAGTTTGCAGGTTCGATAGGTTAGGGGTGTGTGGTGGACGAACGGATTGCGTATCCGGATTCGCCTCGCTGTTCGAGCAACTTTCATGTTGAAATTATTTTAATCCGGATTACGATTAAAAGATATGATTTTAAAAGATTTTATTAATTTCGGAATTTTATTAATTATTTAATTAATTTCGAAAATGCATTTATGACATCAAGATGATGTCATGCCGACGTCAAGATCAACAGGGTTGACCGAGTCAACCCTGACAGGTGGGTCCCGCATGTCATTCTTTAATATCTAATTAACCTAATCAAGGTTAATTAACATTAGTTAATTAAGTTAATTAATGACTAGGGTCAATTAATCAGAATTAATTAGATTAATTAATTAATTAATTAATTAATTAATTAATTAATTAATTAGTTAATTAGTTTTAATTTATTTTCATTTTATTTTTATTTCTGTTTTAATAAAAACCGTTCTTTTTTTGGGGGTGGGGCCCCCATGTCAATGGCCCCGAGGGGCAATCGGGCAAGCGGGCTGGGCGATGCTCGTGCCGTTCGGGCGCGACCTGAGGCTTCTGGCGTTGGCGCCCACCGAGGCTAACGGGTGGCGCCAAAAGCCACGACGTGGCCGGAGGGCCGCACCCACCTGCAATGGCCGGCGGCAAGCGGCGCCGCGAGGCGTTCTGAGCGACAGGCGGGGCAGCGATGGCGTAAACAGGGGAAGGTGGCAGCGCCGTCTGGGGGTTCGGTCGAAGTGCGAGGCGCCGATAAAGCGCCGAGATGCGTCGACGGGGAAAAGAGGGGGAGAGGCCATCGGCGGCGGCAGGGCAGTCGGGCCGAACCGGAGTTCCGTCGACGGCTCGTTCGGGGCATGATGGGGAGAGGACCCGTGGGGGGTGACGAACTGGGGTCGTGGCCTCGACGGCCGGAGCCGGGCGAGGGAGAGGAGAGGAACGGGGGGGAGGGGGGCAGCGATGGGAGCCGGGCGACGGGCGCGATTCGGGAGGGAGGAGAGAGAGAGGGCCTCACGGGGGGAACGTGGGGACTAGGGAGGCAGCTTCGGTGGAGGCCGGTGGCGACCGGCAGGAGGCGGCTGGGGCAGCGTCTTGGCCGGCGACGGGAGGGCGGGGCCGACCAGCAGCAGCAGTGCCCAGCAGAGGGGCGACAGAGGGAAGAGGGAACTCAGCGGCGGTGGGGCGGTAGCAGTCCGGTGGGGGGCCAGCGACGGTGGCGGGACGAGCGGCGTGCCACAGGGCGATGGGTTCGGCCCGATCCCATTGGATAGGGAGGGGGGGAGAGTGGGGCGAGAGGAGGAGGGGGCGGCTAGGGTTGGCCGCGGGGGGTGGGGGGGAGTATGTGGCGGTGGCCGGGCCGATGGGCCGCCAGGGGGAGTTGGGCGGGCCGGGCCCAGGTGGGGTGGGGGAACTGGCTGGGCCAGGGGGTTTTCCCTTCCCCTCTTTTTTTGTCTTTCCTTTTTCTTTTATTATTTCTCTTTTCTATTTCTAGTTTATTTAAAATGCCAAAGCATTTTACCAAAATTAGTGCACCCCACCATAATTAGGTTAGTTATTTTAGACAACCCCCGAACATTTTTAGTCTTTGTTTTGAAACCTTTTATCTTTGCTTTTGTTTTGATTTTTGTTTTAGGCCGGGTTCAAATCAAAGATAGGTTTGGCACAGTAACCGGGGTGATTACTGTTCCTTAATCACCCGGGTGTTACAAATCTCCTCCACTACAAGAAATCTCGTCCCGAGATTTAGGAGGTAGAAGGAAAGAGTGCGGGGTATTCATCTCGAAGACGATCCTCGCGTTCCCAGGTGGCTTCATCTTCAGAGTGATTCGACCACTGGACTTTGAGGAATTTGATCGCCTTCTGACGTGTGCGGCGTTCAGCTTTGTAACGCCCCCGATGCGGCTATATCTCCCACGTGTCGAGGCACGACTTAGAGGCATAACCGCATTGAAAGCAATGTCGCAAGTGAGGTAATCTTCACACAACCCATGTAATAATTAAGGAAAGATACATAGTTGGCTTACAATCGCCACTTCACACAACATAATTAAACATACATCATTCAGAGTACACTCAAGGTCCGACTACGGAACCAAAATAAAGAAGATACCCCACAAGCTAACACAGATCCCGAATCGTCCCAACCTGGGCACCACTCTGATCATCTGGAAACGACACATAGTAACGACCACGTTCCTCGTCGAACTCCCACTTGAGCTCGGTGGAATCATCTGCCCGCCTCATCGGAACCTCGCAACTGTGTTTGGAAGTATCCGTGAGTCACGGGACTCAGCAATCTCACACCCGCGAGATCAAGACTATTTAAGCTAATAGGAAGGACAGAGTAGTAAAGTGGAGCTGCAGCAAGCGACTAGCATATATGGTGGCTACTTCGCAAAAGAGAGCGAGAAGAGAGGCAAAGCACGGTCGTGAAACTAGTATTGATCAAGAAGTGATCCTGAACTACTTACGTCAGACATAACTCCAACACCGTGTTCACTTCCCGGACTCCGCCGAGAAGAGACCATCACGGTAACACACGCGGTTGATGTGTATTTTTTTTAATGAGGTCAACTTTGTGTTATCTACAACCGGACATTAGCAAATTCCCATCTGCCTCATAACCGCGGGCACGGCTTTCGAAAGATATTACCCTGCAGGGGTGTCCCAACTTAGCCCATTATAAGCTCTCACGGTCAACGAAGGATTATTCCTTCTACCGGGAAGACCCGATCAATCTCGGAATCCCGGACTACAAGACATTTCGACAGCAATAAAACAAGACCAGCAAAGCCGCCCGATTGTGCCGACAAATCCCGATAGGAGCTGCACATATCTCGTTCTCGTGGCACATCCGGATGAGCAAGTCGACGGCAACCGAAGATGCCCCAAGTTGCCTCGGGTGGCACCGCAAGTGGCTCTAGTTTGGACCAACACTCGAGGAGCATTGGCCCGGGGTTTAAAATAAGATGACCCTCGGGCTCGCGAAAACCCGGGGAAAGGCTTAGGTGGCAAATGGTAAAACCAATGTTGGGCTTGCCGGACGAGTCTTATTCAAAGCGAACTGTCAAGGGGTCCCATAAATCACCCAACCGTAAGGAACGCAAAATCAAGGAACATAACACCGGTATGACGGAAACTAGGGTGGCAAGTGGAACAAAACACCAGGCATAAGGCCGAGCCTTCCACCCTTTACCAAGTATATAGATGTGTTAAACATAGCAGATATATTTATATATTGTGATATCCCCAACAAGTAAACATGTTCCAATAAGGAACAACATCTCCATGTTCCAACAAGGAACAAACTTCAGCTTCACCTGCAACTAACAACGCTATAAGAGGGGCTGAGCGAAGCGGTAACATAGCCAATCAACGGTTTGCTAGGAAAAGGATGGTTAGGGGTTGACATGGCAATATGGGTGGCATGACATAGCAAGTGGTAGGCATCGCAGCATAGGCATAGCAAAAGAGCGAGCAACTAGCATAGCAAAGATAGAAGTGATTTCGAGGGTATGATCATCTTGCCTGCAATGTTCTCAGAGTTGTCGAAAGCTTGATCCTCGAAAACGTTCTCAACAGGGTCCTCGTAAGCGTTCTCGTCTCCCGGCTCTACCCAAAGCAACAACAAAACAAAGAACCACAATAAAACACGGTGCCATGCACAATCAACATGATGCAACATGACATGAAATGCATGATGTGATATGCAAAGCGTAAGTGCACTCCGGAAGGTAAATGGAAAAACCAGGCATCATCTTGGCAAACCAAGCATGCCATCGGAAAGATGAGATGATTTCGGTAGAAATCGATATAGAGATCACCGGAAACGGATGCACGGTTTGGATATGACGGGCAAAACAAGAATGGGAGAAACCTACGATAACAACAAGATGAACAAAACCATGCATGTGTGCAAATTACCTCATAGCACAAATCAATTAAATATGCCCATTATAAAACAACACATAATGATGATGCAAAAAGACATGAACATAAACTTGCCCAAATGCAAAAACCAATGACACCACTGAGTTGGTGGGATTTTTCTACCCCAAAAACATATATAATATGTTAGGGTTGCATTAGGGAAAACATCACAAAACAATAAGTTAAAATCTGCCTAAAAGGAAAATGATGAAATGGCAATTTCCATATTTGGAAATGTCCAGATTTGGACTTGCCTAAAACAGAAAAGGACTCAAAGCTGAAAATGGAAACATGGGGGAAAAGAAATAGAATATGCATATGGGGAGGCTGACAGGGTAGGCCCACTGTCATAGGGGCAGAGGTTAACAGGTTTAAAAGGGGGGAAGAAAAGGAGCCCCAGGGGGGATTCGAACCCGGGTCTCCCCGGTGGAAACCCTCCCCTGCTACCACTGGGCTGGTGCGGCGGCTACTGACAGAGGAAAGGCCTCGGGGCTTATCTACTCATGCTGCAGAGGAGGCGACTTGGAAGCGAAAACATAAAAAAAAAAGGGGAGGCGCTACGGGGTTCGAACCAGTGTCGCCAGCAGTGGAAGAGCGGGATCAACCAGCTCGGCTAGGAAGGGATCTGTAGGAAACGGGAAGAAGGCTACTTGACACAACTCATAGGCCGGACCTAAAACAGCGACAACAACCGACGACGACTCCGGCGAGGCAACGGCGAAGGCAGGGGCTCTGCGCCCTCGGACACGACTGGGTGCGCACGGGGAGCACCACGGGAACAAGACGGGACAGGCCAGAGTGGGGATAGCGGCCACCACGCACCGCTACGCTACTCTGAACACCAAAACCTCGGACATGCCGGAGCACGCCGAGCGCGGCAAAGACATGGGCCGGCGCCTACTCTACGGGGAGCTAACGACGGCAAGAAGGAGCAGGGAGGAAGGGGTTTATACCTCCTTACCCTAGGACACGGAATCGGCGACGGAGACGGGCTGACGGCGACGAGATCGACCTCTGAAGATCGCCGGGAACTCTGACCGAGAGGAAGACGGGGAAGTGGCGTCGGTGAACTTGGCGCTCCGGGTCCCCGTAGGCGACGTCGGGGTCGTAGTCGACGACGAGGAAGGCGCCGGACACGGTGCGGCTGGATGGGGTGGCCGGAGAGCACGCCGGCGATGGAGACGGGCTCCCAGCAAGCGCTGGGAACGAAAGCGGGCGGCGAACTTGGGGATCCGCTTACGGGCGGCGAGAGGGAGAGGGGAAACCCTAGGCTCGATTTGACGCGGAGGGGGATAAGAAGGGGGCTAGGGCGACGGGATCGTGCTCGTGCTCTCCGAGCTCGGGGTCCCCATGGCGCTGCGAGAGGAGAGGGAAAAGTGGGTGGCGCACAGGGCGGTCGCTGCCAGGCGGGGCCGACGCTGCCACGTGGAAGGAATCCAGCGGGGGTAGATGCGAGCGTGGGTGCGCGAAGACAGAGAGAGGGAACCGGTGCGGGCTGGCGCGCTCCCTCGCGCTGCGGGCTGAGGAGAAACTGGGCCGGCTCGGGGAGGCCGGAGGCCCAGGTGGAGAGGAGCTAGCTGGGCTGCTCCGCTGCTGCTACCCCCTTCTCTCTTTTCCTTTTTAAAAATAAAAAGGGAGAGAAAAGAAAGTGCAGAAAGAAAAGAAAAGATTTTTAGTGAAAGGAAAATATCCCCACACTCCTGGAATTCTCCTCTATTCAAATAAATTGAAATGGACATTTTTAAAGGTAGAAAAATAATGCAAGTTTGAAAATATTTCAAACTTGTGCCATTTTTGAACCTAACCATAACAACTTCAAATGAGGGGATTTTTGGGCAGAGAGGTTTAGTGCAACAAGCAAGATTATTAGGGAGAAGATGAACATTAATTGAAGGAGGGAATTATGGCATTTGAAAGAGAAAGAAGTAGAGGGAAGGAGGAGATGGCAATGCAAGAGAGAATGAAGCATGCAACCACATGACATGCAAAAGAACACCACATCCACATGATAAGAAGGGAATGCAAAAATGACAATAGGCACAAATGCAATAAGGCAAAACAAAACAAAGAAAAAGAAAAAAACCCAACATAACAAAAACCAAAGAGGTCAAGCATGACAAGAACCCACAAGAATTGGATGAGGTCAAATGATATATTGCCCAAAAAGGGGAAGTTTACATCCAGGGTGTTACAACACTCCACCACTACAAGAGGATCTCGTCCCGAGATCTAGGACTGAAAGAACTCCGGATACTCAGAGCGGAGGTGATCCTCGCGCCCCCGTGTAGCTTCTCGGTGAATGGTGTGACCACTTCACTTTCAGGAATTTGATTGCCTTGTTGCGAGTCTTGCGCTCGGTTTCTTCAAGAATAGCAACGGGGTGCTCACGATAAGAGAGATCTTCTTGAAGGTCAATCTCTTCGAAGTTGATAGTGCGTTCAGAGTCTTGAAGCACTTGCGAAGCTGTGACACGTGAAACACATCGTGCACGCTTGCAAAGTTGGATGGAAGCTCAAGTTGATAGGCGAGATCGCCTCTTTTCCCAATGATCTTGAAAGGACCCACGTATCTAGGGCAAGCTTCCCTTTGATACCGGGCGGCGAGTACCTTTCATTGGAGAGACGCGGAGGTAGACATGATCTCCGATTTCAAAAGCCACATCACGGTGCTTATCATCATAATAGCTCTTCCGGCGCGATTAGCGGCTTTGAGATTCTCACGAATGACCTTGCACATTTCTTCCGCTTCGTGATCAAGTCATTGCCAAGAAGTTGGCGTTCACATGCTCGGCACCAATTGAGAGGAGTACGGCACTTTCGCCATAGAGAATTTCGAATGGGGCCTTGCCCAACTCGCTTGGAAGCTGTTGTTGTAAGAGAACTTCGGCATATGGAAGACAATCTTCCCACTTCATACCGAAGAAATGACACAAGCCCCGAGCATATCTTCAAGAATTTGATTAACTCGCTCGACTTGGCCACTTGTTTGAGGATGGAAAGCTGTCTTGAAACGAATGTTGGTGCCCATGGCCTTCGAAAAGACTCCCAGAACTTGGAGGTAAAGATGCTGCCACGGTCAGAAGAGATCACTTGTGGAATGCCATGCAAAGAGACAATCTCGGAGGTGTATAGCTCGCCAACCGAGCTGCGATGATGGATTCTTTGATAGGAAGAAAATGAGCCACTTTAGTAAGCTTGTCAATGACAACGAAGATAGCATCATTTCCACGCTTGGACTTTGGAAAGCCAGATCCACGAAGTCCATTTCAATATGATCAAACTTCCATTCAGGAATAGCAAGAGGTTGAAGGAGACCAGCTGGTCTTTGGTGTTCCTTTCACTCTTCTGCAGACATCACACTCATTCACGAATTGAGCAATTTCTCGCTTCATTCGAGTCCACCAATATGACTGCTTGAGGTCATGGTACATCTTCGTACTTCCGTGATGAATGGATAGAAGCGAATTGTGAGCCTCGTTCATAATGACTTTTCTCGAGATCACCCTTAGGAACCACAATCCGGTCCTCAAAGAACAGAGTGTCTTTGTCATCAACATGGAAGCACTTGTACTTGAAATGCCCTTGTCGATACCACGCTTCACTTTCTTCACCATGGTATCCGAAGTTGAGCCTCACGAATCTGATCTTCCAAAGTAGGAGAGACTATGAGGTTGGCAAGAAAGCCTTGAGGAACAACTTGAAGATTCAGCTTGGAAAGATTCACGAGATCCGCTGAAAAGGCTTGAGGATTAGACTGCATTGCGATAGCTTTCCTGCTCAAAGCGTCTGCAATGACATTGGCTTTGCCGGAGTATACTCAATACTTGGGTTGTACTCTTGAATCATTTCGACCCATCGAGTCCGCCTGAGGTTGAGGTTAGGCTGAGTGAAGATGTACTTGAGACTCTTGTGATCGGTGAAAATGTCCACTTTCCTTCCCAACAAGAGATGTCTCCAAGTAATCAATGCATGGACAATCGCCGCCAACTCAAGATCGTGAGTGGGGTAGTTCTTCTCGTTGGGCTTCAATCTGGCGAGAGGTATAAGCCACAACTCTCTTCTCTTGCATTAACACAGCACCGAGACCTTGAAGAGAAGCATCACGAAAAACTTCATAAGGCTTGGATTCATCAGAGGAGTCGAACAGAGCTGTGACGAGTTTCTCTTTGAGGGTATTGAAAGCAACGTCACACTCGGGAGACCGGACATACTTCACTTGCTTCTGGAGAAGGTTGGAAAGAGGCTTTGCGATCTTGGAGAAGTTCTCAACGAATCTTCTGCAATAGCTTGCAAGACCAAGAAAGCTGCGGAGCTGCTTGACATTCGAGGAGGTTCCCAATTCACAATTGCGGACACCTTCTGGATCAACAGCGATGCCCTTGGCGAGATGATATGACCAAGATAAAGCACTTCATCAAGCCAGAATTCACATTTGGAGAACTTAGCATAGAATTGGTACTCTCTGAGCTTGTCTAGCACCAATCTCAAATGTTTGGCATGATCCTTCTTATTCTTGGAGAAGACCAAGATATCATCAAGATAGACCAAGACGAATTCATTGGTGTAAGGATTGAATATGAAGTTCATCATCCGAGAGAAAGTTGGAGGAGCATTGACGAGGCCGAAAGACATGACAAGATATTCATAAGAACCAAAGCTTGTTCGAATGCTGTCTTGGGAATATCTTGTTCACGAATGCGAATCTGATGATACCCCATACGAAGGTCAAGCTTAGAGAACACCGTAGCACCTTTGAGTTGCTCGAAAAGTTCATTGATGTTGGGAAGTGGATACTTGTTCTTGATTGTCTTCTTATTCAATGGACGGTAATCGACACAAAGTCGGTCCGAGCCATCCTTCTTCCCACAAAAGAACACCACAACCCCAAGGAGATGAACTCGGTCCGATCAAACCAGACGCTCTTGTTCATCGAGCTGCTTCTTCAATTCCTCAGCTCATCAGGTCCAAGCTTATATGGACGCTTGCAAGCGGGTTCAATGCGGTGCTCAAGATCGATAACGAACTCAAGCGGCCGATGAGGAGGCATACCCGGAAGCTCTTCTGGAAAGACATCTTGGTACTCACAAACGACTGGAATCTGAGAGATGGCATTCAATTCGCCCTTCTCATTGAGAGAAAACAACCGAATAGTTTCATCACGAGAGGCATAGATGATCACATCATTAGAAGAATGAGTCAATTGAATTTCCACAGCAGCACAATCAAGCTGAGCTTTGCCGATAAAGCCATCCATTCCGAGAATAAGATCAATGTCCGAGTCACCAAGAACCACTGGTTTAGAAAGAAATCTATAATCGCCCATCTTGATACCGACATTCGGAACGAAAACTCGAGAAGTCATCTGCTTACCCGGGGATATGATCTTCAAAGGAACAGGAATCTCTTCAGTCACCAACTCATGCTTGGCAACAAAAGGCCTCGAAATGAAAGAAAGCGATGCACCAAGATCAAATAAGACTTTTGCAGAATATCATTAACAAGAAGATTACCCATTAGCACATCTCAAGAATCCTCTGCTGAGCTGCATTCATCATATTGACCTTGGCATACTTGGGATTATGCTTGACCACCGCATTGCCGGAAGATTTCACAGAGGAGGAGGCGGAAGACGCCTCTGTTGAAGCACTTGTTCAGATAGTGACCCTTCTGCCGACACTTGTTGCAAGTGACCTCGAAAGCGGACGGTGGTAAGGAGCACTTGACCTTGGAGCTTGAGAATTAGACTTGTTACGATAGCTTGGGTTGGGTGGGTGGGAAGATCCACGCCCACCTGAGTTCTTCTTTGGTAAGGTGGCGGAACGGAGGAGGGGCAGATAAAACTTCGCTGCTTGGCTGCCACTTGAGAGGACGAGGAGGACTGAACTGCATCCCCGATTCTCTTCTTAGAAGCCTCGCACTTGAGCTGTGCTGCTTCTTGCTTGAGTGCCATGTTGTAGAAATCATCATACTTATCTGGCTCAAACAGCACAAGAGGTAATTGCAGATCCTCTCTCGCACCACCTCTGGCGATAGATCATACTCCTTTCATCAGTACGCCTTGCTTAGCAAAACGAAGCGAGCTCGAACTGGATATTGTATTGATAGATGACAAGGTGCCTTGCTTGAGATTGCGGAACTCCTCACGCTTGCTCTCAACAACACTCTTGAATGTGATGAGCTCGAAATCACGGCGGAACTCATCCTGTAATGACACGACCTCCTCTGGAATCTTTGTATTGCCGGAACCACTCAGCAGCTTGATCCTTGAGTTGAAACGATGCAAACTTGACAAAGTCCTCGTGTCCGACATTGCTACTGATCAAAGTGCTTGCAGATGTCCACTAACCAATCATCGCCGTCTGTTGCCTCAACACGTAAACCGAAAGACTTCGTGATTAGCGAGGAACCGATCGAGAGTAGCAAAGTGTGGCTGATTGTTGCCTTGACCTTGATTGCCTTGATTGCCTTGATTGCCTTGCCCTCGAGTACGTTCTTGCAAGAGCTGCAAAATCATCGAGCATTGGCATTGGTGGCTGCCATAATAGCTTGCCATGCTTCGGAGGCGGAGGTGGAGGTGGAGGTGGAGGTTCTGACCGATCCCCATCATTGCGATCCGGATTCGACGCGCTTGGCGGAGCCATCTGAAGAGGGTGACATCCGTTAGTCCTTTGATAGACAAATGATAAGTAGAATCAACGGATAGAAATTGCAACATATAGTCTTCACAATAAACATTCGAACAAGAATGAACGAATGAATTCCCAAAGTTAAACATCACACATCCATTAAGGTGAGAAGCCACTTAGATAAAGAATATGGAAACAACATCTGTCTGAGAAACAATCCGAATATCACAACTGAAAACAAAAGGTTGGCTGCTAGAATGAGCCGGAACAAACACATGATAGAGATTTCGCTCAAAGTGTTCGTGGTGGGGCCCACACGGACACGACGATAGCGACGTCACGAATGACTAACAAGACGCCCCGAATCAGCATAGCCAAGGATTCTTTAAGACGCCTCGCGACCATCAGAATCGACCGTGAATGGGCGGACCACTAAACTTTGAACCCCAATCTCAAATCATACATCCGCCGGAAAGAATATCCTGTAAGCTACTAGAATTCCCACCTATAAACTCCCAAACTTTCTGGTTATGCAATCTGTGTTGGGGATACAGGGACACAAAATATATCACCCAAACTAACAATACCTAGATCCATTTGTATCCATCCGTCAACACATAACCAAGAAATCCTCGGAAATCGTGTACCTCGACCTTCAAAAACATCCGTTATACAAGTCATGGCAATACTCCCTTTTCGCCACAAGATCGGGGCTATCGGGGTTATCTCACCAACAACTGCACAAAAGAGATTTCGATGTCGGCAAAACTCGTATTCCGAATCGCAACGATAAAATTGTGACGACAACACCTCGGAGCTCAACTCCCGGGACACCGCCACAACCCCTAAATGTCGAGGCACCAAGAACAATGTTCTCGCACAAAACCATCGAACGATTCCAAGATACCCACGTGATCCTAAAAAAATTTTTAGTGAAATTTGAGAAGAGAAGAGTCAAAACTCTCGTCAGAGACCTCACAGAGCGATGAAGGGACCGAGGAGTAAAAGAATCCTACTCTCGATATATATAATCCTAAGACTCAAAACATTTTCCATTCTAGACTCAACAACGCCAAGAAACAATCTAGTAGGGGCTCCTAAGTCGGGAAGGCTCGATTACCAACTTAACGCCCCGATGCGGCTATATCTCCCACGTGTCGAGGCACGACTTAGAGGCATAACCGCATTGAAAGCAATGTCGCAAGTGAGGTAATCTTCACACAACCCATGTAATAATTAAGGAAAGATACATAGTTGGCTTACAATCGCCACTTCACACAACATATAATTAAACATACATCATTCGAGTACACTCAAGGTCCGACTACGGAACCAAAATAAAGAAGATACCCCACAAGCTAACACAGATCCCGAATCGTCCCAACTGGGCACCACTATCGATCATCTGAAACGACACATAGTAACGACCACGCCTCGTCGAACTCCCACTTGAGCTCGGTGGAATCATCTGCACCGCCTCATCGGAACCTCGCAAATCGTGTTTGAAGTATCTCGTGAGTCACGGGACTCAAAGAATCTCACACCCGAGATCAAGACTATTTAAGCTAATAGGAAGGACAGAGTAGTAAAGTGGAGCTGCAGCAGCGACTAGCATATATGGTGGCTACTTCGCAAAAGAGAGCGAGAAGAGAGGCAAAGCACGGTCGTGAAACTAGTATTGATCAAGAAGTGATCCCAACTACTTACGCCGACATAACTCCAACATCGTGTTCACTTCCGGACTCCGAGAAGAGACCATCACGGTAACACACGCGTTGATGTGTATTTTTTAATGAGGTCAACTTTGTGTTATCTACAACCGGACATTAACAAATTCCCATCTGCCTCATAACCGCAGCACGGCTTTGAAAGATATTACCTGCAGGGTGTCCCAACTTAGCCCATTATAAGCTCTCACGGTCAACGAAGGATTATTCCTTCTACCGGAAGACCCGATCAATCTCGGAATCCCGGACTACAAGACATTTCGACAAAGAATAAAACAAGACCAGCAAAGCCGCCCGATTGTGCCGACAAATCCCGATAGGAGCTGCACATATCTCGCTCGTGGCACATCCGGATGAGCAGTACGTGACGGCAACCGAAGATGCCCCAAGTTGCCTCGTGGTGGCACCGCAAGTGGCTCTAGTTTGGACCAACACTCGAGGAGCATTGGCCCGGGGTTTAAAATAAGATGACCCTCGGCTCGCGAAACCCGGGAAAGGCTTAGGTGGCAAATGGTAAAACCAATGTTGGGCTTGCTGGACGAGTCTTATTCAAAGCGAACTGTCAAGGGGTCCCATAAATCACCCAACCGTAAGGAACGCAAAATCAAGGAACATAACACCGTATGACGGAAACTAGGGTGGCAAGAGTGGAACAAAACACTGCATAAGGCCGAGCCTTCCACCCTTTACCAAGTATATAGATGTGTTAAACATAGCAGATATATTTATATATTGTGATATCCCCAACAAGTAAACATGTTCCAATAAGGAACAACATCTCCATGTTCCAACAAGGAACAAACTTCAGCTTCACCGCAACTAACAACGCTATAAGAGGGCTGAGCGAAGCGGTAACATAGCCAATCAACGGTTTGCTAGGAAAAGGATGGTTAGGGTTGACATGGCAATATGGGTGGCATGACATAGCAAGTGGTAGGCATCGCAGCATAGGCATAGCAAAAGAGCGAGCAACTAGCATAGCAAAGATAGAAGTGATTTCGAGGGTATGATCATCTTGCCTCGCAATGTTCTCGAGTTGTCGAAAGCTTGATCCTCGGCGTTCTCAACAGGTCCTCGTAAGCGTTCTCGCCTCCGGCTCTACCCAAAGCAACAACAAAACAAAGAACCACAATAAATCACGGTGCAATGCACAATCAACATGATGCAACATGACATGAAATGCATGATGTGATATGCAAAGCGTAAGTGCACTCCGGAAGGTAAATGGAAAACCGGGCATCATCTTGGCAAACCAAGCATGCCATCGGAAAGATGAGATGATTTCGGTAGAAATCGATATAGAGATCACCGGAAACGGATGCACGGTTTGGATATGACGGGCAAAACAAGAATGGGAGAAACCTACGATAACAACAAGATGAACAAAACCATGCATGTGTGCAAATTACCTCATAGCACAAATCAATTAAATATGCCCATTATAAAACAACACATAATGATGATGCAAAAAGACATGAACATAAACTTGCCCAAATGCAAAACCAATGACACCACTGAGTTGGTGGGATTTTTCACCCCAAAACATATATAATATGTTAGGGTTGCATTAGGAAAACATCACAAAACAATAAGTTAAAATCTGCCTAAAAAGGAAAATGATGAAATGGCAATTTCCATATTTGGAAATGTCCAGATTTGGACTTGCCTAAAACAGAAAAGGACTCAAAGCTGAAAATGGAAACATGGGGAAAAGAAATAGAATATGCATATGGGGAGGCTGACAGGTAGGCCCACCGTCATAGGGGCGAGGTTAATGTTTTAAAAGGGAAGAAAAAGAGCCCTGTGGGGATTCAACCCGGTCTCCCGGTGGAAACCCTCCCTGCTACCATCTGGGCTGGTCGGCTACTCTTGAGAGGAAAGGCCTCGGGCTTATCTACTCATGCTGCAGAGAGGCGACTTGAGGAAGCGAAAACATAAAAACAAAAGGGAGGCGCGCTGGGTTCGAACCAGTGTCGCCAGTGAAGAGCGGGGATCAACCAGCTCGGCTACGGTAGGGATCTGGTAGGAAACGGGAAGAAGGCTACTTGACACAACTCATAGGCCGGACCTAAAACAGCGACAACAACCGACGCGACTCCCGGGCGAGGCAACGGCGGCGGGGGCTCTGCGCCCTCGAACGATCGGTGCGCACGGGAGCACCACGGAACAAGACGGACAGCCGCAGTGGGGATAGCGCCACCACGCACCGCTACGCTACTCTGAACACCAAAACCTCGGACATGCCGGAGCACGCCGAGCGCGGCAAAGACATGGGCCGGCGCCTACTCTACGGGGAGCTAACGACGGCAAGAAGGAGCAGGGAGGAAGGGGTTTATACCTCCTTACCCTAGGACACGGAATCGGCGACGGAGACGGGCTGACGGCGACGAGATCGGCCTCTGAAGATCGCCGGGAACTCTGACCGAGAGGAAGACAGGGCAGTGGCGTCGGTGAACTTGGCGCTCCGGGTCCCCGTAGGCGACGTCGGGGTCGTAGTCGACGACGAGGAAGGCGCCGACACGTGCGGCTGGATGGGTGGCGGAGAGCACGCCGGGCGATGGAGACGGGCTCCAGATGCGCTCGGAACGAAGCGGGCGGCGAACTTGGGGATCCGCCATACTGGCGGCGGCGCGAGAGGGAGAGGGAAACCCTAGGCTCGACGGACGCGAGGGGGATAAGAAGGGGCTAGGGCGACGGGATCGTGCTCGTGCTCTCGAGCTCGGGTCCCCATGGCGCCGCGAGAGGAGAGGGAAAAGTGGGTGGCGCGCCTGCAGGCGGTCGCTGCAAAGCGGGCCGACGCCGCCACGTGGAAGGAATCCAGCGAGGGTAGATGCGAGCGTGCGCAAGACAGAGAGAGAACTGCGGTGCTGGCGCGCCTCCCTCAAGGCTGGGGCTGAGGAGAAACTGGGCCGGCTCGGGAGGCCGGAGGCCTGTGGAGAGGAGCTAGCTGGGCTGCTCATTGCTGCTACCCCTTCTCTCTTTTCCTTTTAAAATAAAAGGGAGAGAAAAGAAAGTCTGAAAAGAAAAGAAAAGATTTTTAGTGAAAGGAAAATATCCCCACACTCCTGAATTCTCCTCTATTCAAATAAATTGAAATGGACATTTTAAAGGTAGAAAAATAATGCAAGTTTGAAAATATTTCAAACTTGTGCCATTTTGAACCTAACCATAACAACTTCAAATGAGGGATTTTTGGCAGAGAGGTTTAGTGCAACAAGCAAGATTATTAGGGAGAAGATGAACATTAATTGAAGGAGGGAATTATGGCATTTGAAAGAGAAAGAAGTAGAGGGAAGGAGGAGATGGCAATGCAAGAGAGAATGAAGCATGCAACCACATGACATGCAAAAGAACACCACATCCACATGATAAGAAGGGAATGCAAAAATGACAATAGGCACAAATGCAATAAGGCAAAACAAAACAAAGAAAAAGAAAAAAACCCAACATAACAAAAACCAAAGAGGTCAAGCATGACAAGAACCCACAAGAATTGGATGAGGTCAAATGATATATTGCCCAAAAAGGGGAAGTTTACATCCAGGGTGTTACAAGCTTGGTCGAGAATACGGACCGGATGCTCCTTATAGGAGAGGTCCTGTTGCAATTCGAGCACTTCATGGTCCACTGCTCGGATTGGGTCCTTGAAGCAGCGTCGGAGTTGGGACACGTGGAACACATCGTGAACCCGAGAAAGGTTCGACGGAAGCTCCAGCTGATAAGCCACTTTTCCACGCCTTTCCGAATAGTGAAAGGGCCAATATAGCGTGGAGCTAACTTGCCTTGATCCCGGCGATGAGCACCCTTCATTGGTGTAACGCCAAGATAGGCCTTTTCGCCAGTTGATAGACCATGTCCTTGTGATGACGGTCATAATTACTCTTTTAGCGCGATCGAGCAGTCTTGAGATTCTCGCGAATAATGCGGACTTGTTCTTCGCATGTTGGATAATATCCGGACCAAGAGTGGACGCTCCCGATTTCGACCAGTTCGAGAGGGTTCGCACTTTCGTCCATATAACACTTCAAGGGGGCCATCTTCGACTAGCTTGATAGCTATTATTATAAGAGAACTCAGCATACGGAGAGATTCCTCCCATTTCTTGCGAAGGAAGCGACACAAGCTCAAGCATGTCTTCGAGAATTTGGTTGACACGCTCAACTTGCCCTTGTGATCATGCGGATGAAAAGCAGATCTTGAAAGATAAATGAGTCCCCATAGCTTCTTGAAAACTTGCCCGTAATCTTGAAGTGAATAAGCTGCCACGGTCCGAACGATAACCAAAGGAATACCGTGAAGTGAAACAATTCTGACATATAGAGCGTTGCAAGCTGGCTAGCGATGATCGCTTCTTTGACCGCCGTAAAATGAGCAACTTTAGAAAGCCGTCAATGACGACAAGAATAGCATCATTACCTTTCTGCGATTTGGGAAATCAAGTGACGAAGTCCATTTCAACATGGTCCCATTTCCATTCCGGAATAGAGATAGGTTGCAGCGAGTTCCAAAGAGGCCTTTGATTTTCTGCTTTGATACGACGGCAAGCGTCACACTCAAAGAACATAGCGAGCAATGTCTTGCTTCATATTAGACCACCGTAATCTCGGATTTAATGTCTTGATACATCTTCGTACTACCAGGATGGATACATAGAGGCGATCATGAGCTTCTTTCATAACCTTCGAGTCATATTCAGGTTTTCCTTCTTACACGGCACCACTAGGCGGCCTTTGAAGTACAAGGAGCCATCATCGCTAATAGTGAAGAATGAGGATTTCCTTTCTTGACATCTTGTTTAAGCTTGTAGACTTCAGAGTCAAATCCTGCATTGTCTTTATGGTGCCCACGAGATCGGGTTCAACAGCCAGGTATAGAGGGAACCTCGGGGAACAACACGGAGATTCATCTTTCGAACTCCGGAGGAGGGGAGCGAGTGCACCGAGGAACAATATGGAGGTTCACCCTCACTGAATTCTTCAACAAGTGAGGGCTGAACTTTGTGAACTCAAGGTGGTTGCAGAAGATTTATGCTCAAGGCATCAGCCATTACATTAGCCTTGCTCGGCGATAGGAAATACCCAAATCAAAGTTCTGCAATGCTCTCCATCCATCTCTGCTGACGGAGGTTCAGGTCTGGCTGAGTAAACAGATACTTCAGACTTTGGTGGTCGGTGAAGATCTCGCAACGATTACCGAGAAGGTAATGTCGCCACTGCTTTAGTGCATGAATGACAGCAGCAAGTTCGAGGTCATGAACTGGGTAGTTCTCCTCGTGAGGGCGCAACTGTCGAGAGGCATAAGCAACCACTTTGCGCTCTTGCATTAGGACACCGCCTAAACCTTGACGAGATGCGTCGCGATAAATGACGAAGTCCTTCTTAGTATCGGGAGGAGCTAGCATCGGGCAGACGTCAACTTGTCTTTGAGTGCTCGGAAACTTTCCCGACATTTATCTCGCCCATTGAATTTGACGCCTTATGCAACAAAGTTAGTCGAGGCCCGGCAATCTTGGAGAAGTTCTCGGCGAATCGACGGCAATAGTCAAGCGAGACCGAGAAAACTTCGACTTGCTTAACGCTCTTCGAGGAGTCCAATCGAGAATGGCCTGAACTCTTTCAGGGTTGACGGCAATACCATCCTTAGAGATGACATGCCCAAGATAGGTTACTTCGGAAGCCGAATTTACATTTGGAGAACTTGGCATAGAGTTGATGCTCTCGTAGCTTTTCCAAAGACAAGACGAAGATGTTCAAGATGTTCCTCTTCATTCTTGGAATAGATCAGATATCATCCAGATAAACCACGACGAACTTGTCGAGGTAATCCATGAATATATAGTTCATCGGCGAGAGAATGTGGCTGGAGCATTGGTTGCCGAAGACATGACGGTGTACTCGTATGAACCATAACGAGTCACGAATGCGGTCTTGGGGATATCCTCCTCACGAACACGGATCTGGTGGTAACCCAACCTCAAGTCGAAGTTTCGAGAACACCGACGAACCAGCCAGTTGATCATAAAGATCATTGATCCGAGGAAGAGGATACTTATTCGAATGGTAGCTTGATTTATAGGACGGTAGTCTTGGACCAATCGGTTTGTCCCATCCTTCTTCTTGACAAAGAGAGAAGGTGCTCCCAAGGTGAGCAACTTGGGCGAATGAAGCCGCTTTGAAGAGATTTGTCGATTTCTCCTTTAGCTCAAGGAGTTCATCGGCGGCATCTTGTAGGGTCGCCATTATAGGAGTGGTGCCTGTTTCAAGTCGATGACGAATTCGACAGCTCTAGCAGGGGAATCCTCGAAGTTCTTCAGAAAGACGCCTTGGAAATCGCAAACGACAGGAATGTTTTCAATTCCCTCGAGTGGTGCGGCGCTCAATGCATTCAATGCATAGAGCCTTGCCTCGCATTTTGCACCGATGAGCTTGTACGTGACTATTTCATCCGAAGGGTGTAGCAGATGGACGGTCTTAGTGGCGCAAACGATTGACGCCAGATGCTTTCAACCAATTCATTCCCGTAATGAGGTCAATGCTACAAGACTTCAAAGACGATAGGAGAGACAAGGAATTCCATTCCTTCGATTTCAACGGGACGTCGCTGCAAATCATGGAAGTCCGACATTGGCCCGCTGGGTGTGTACTAATAGTGAAGCATTCATGTCTTCACTTTTAATGCCATGCATGAATGCAAAGTCTTCGACATGAATGAATGCGATGCCTCAGATCAAATAAAACGCATGCGGTACTCGAATTTACGAGAAGTGTACCCATCACAAGAGCAGGTTGGTCTTGAGCTTCATTCGATCAACGTGGTTGGCCTGAGCTTGCCCATAAGACTTGTCGGTGTTGTTGCGGTTCCGGTGCTTCCACGGCCACCGCTTTGAAGGGCCGCTTGATTCTCGGTTCGTTGCATTCTCTAGCACGGTGCCTCGCTGTCCGCACCAAGCATAAGCCATTATTGGGAGTGGGAACAGGAGCTTGGGGTGGTGGAGCTGGAAGCTTGGCTGCTTAGTTGTAGGCGCACGAGGTGTAGCATAGTTCGCTTTGAAGCAGTGCATTCGGCCGGTACATGCTGTTGGGAATCCATATCTTGCCTCATGAGGACGGGCCCAAGATGAGCCCGTGTCACGGCTATGCTCTGTTAGAGCTCTGGTATTCCTGCACTGTTTCCGACATTGATAGCTTTGTTCACCAAGGTGGCGAAATCAGCAAAGTCGTGCACTAGAAGTGCGAGCTTGATGTCGCCTTGAAGACCGCCACGAAACTTCTCCCGTCTCAAGCGTGCGCGGTTGTAATATCCTCAAAGATAGCGAGACAAGTCCAGAACTCTCGCCGATAGGCTTCAACAGTCTTGTTGCCTTGGGTGAGGTTATGGAACTCACGCTTCTTCCGTCCATGACCCCTTGAGGGATGAAGCGGCACGAAGGTAGCTCGGAAGTCCGCCAGTGATGAGTGTTCCAACTGGCGTAGTACGCCTGTGGCTGTCCCACCATTGTGCCGCGGGTCCCTTCAGAAGAAGGAAGCAAAGGTGACATAGCCGGCAGGGCTACATCAGCAGACTCCATCTCATAAGTGATGTCACGGAGCCGATCATCAAGATCCAAAGGCTGGGTTGAGCTGCGGTACACGCCGGGGTTCAGCGTATGAAATCTGCAGAGTTGTTCCGCTTGGGTGCTGGTTCATATTGGGGCGAGGAACTGAGCCATCATGTTCTCCATGAATCGGCGATTCATCTCAAGCTGTTGGACCATACCAGCCATGTACTCAAAGCGGTGGTGGGAAGTTGGCACCACGACCACGACCTGCTGGCCTAACCATCCCGCTATTATATAACAGGTAGTTCAACATTTGAGAAATTAAGCAAGAGACAGAATCATTCATGATGAAACATGCATAATGGAAGCAACATGATGGGAACTACATATTAGTTGGCATATCTTACAAAAGGAAGCATGCATAGAGTTCGATACATAGAGTCCAAAGACATAGACTACTACATCATAGGCGGCACGCAGTGCTCATGGTGAATACATCAAACACTAACAAGCAAGTCTACATCAGTCCCACGCGGCTGCATGGAGGTAGTCAGAGCTCAAAGTCGATAGTGCGGCAAGGGATAGTCCTCCACGCGGCTGACTGGGGCCGCGGATACTCGGTGCTGAATCCGACGCCCGTGGCGTGAAAGGGCCAAGTCGCGGAGAGTAGCCTCCCGCCCGCCAACCGACACCGGGGCATCACGGTCTGGCTGGGTAGATCGCAGAACGCGGCAGCTCTCCGGATCGGACAAAGGGTGCATCGGCGTCGAGCACGGTAGAGGTGCCGACGGGTGATGTACAACTCGTGGCGAAGAGCTCGGTTAGCTCGATCCAGCCCATCGCATGCGTAACAAAGTTCGATGGTGGAAGGGCTCTCTGGTGACAATGGTGTAGGCAGCAGTGTAGTAACCTCCTCACCAACATCGACGCGATAGCAATGTGCCTCAAGGGGAGGTGTCCAACTCGATACTCGCACGAAGACGGTCGAGCAGCATAAGCAGCATCGTGGACTGCCATATCGATAGTCACTCCAACACCATGTGCGGTGTGCGACAAGAGTGGACTCGTACTCCCAAGAGTAGAGGTGGACGATGGCGCCAGCATCGCTCTGGTTATAGTCCCGGTACTCCTCATAGACGGTGTACTCAGGGTGCCGCCGATAACCCAGATAGGTCATCATCTCGGCTAGCACCGCAGTGATCCCGAGGCACCAATGGCCGTCGTGTGGCGCCGACCTGCCTCGTGGGTTCCATCCCGAAAACAAAGACGTTTCAAAGGAGTCAATGACAAAGGTGGAAATTGCTCAAATACAATTCCAAAAACAACTTAGGCTATATCCAACTTTGGGGTGAATGCGATCACGGGATCCTAGTGATAGTTAGTAAAATCGCTTAACCCGAGTAGAAGAGAGTTCAGAGTCCCGAGTAAAGGTCGAGGAGTAAAAGATCCTAGTACCACCCGATGGCGACGTGGGCCCGTAAGGCACACAGCCAAGTTAGTAAAAGTTTTGCAATGTCTAGACTCGACTTCGCCAAGGAGTGTGGAAGGGGATTCCTACAGCAATGGGCTCGATACCAACTTCAGACGCTCGATTCAATCGTACACTAATCATGCACGCAAATGTGTACGATCAAGATCAAGGACTCACGGAAGATATCACAACACAACTCTACAATAAAATAAGTCATACAAGCATCATAATACAAGCCGGGGCCTCGAGGGCTCGAATACAAGTGCTCGATCATAGACGAAGTCAGTGGAAGCAACAATATCTGAGTACGCACATAAGTTAAACAAGGTGCCATAAGATGGCTAGAACAAACTGGGATACAGATCGAAGAGGAGCAGGCCTCCGCCGGGATCCTCCTAGGTCACTCCTGGACGCCGCCGCCGGCTGCACGTAGTAGTAGGCGCCTCCAGCAGTAGTAGTCGCCATAGGCGGTGGCGTCGCCCTGGCTCCATCGTCTGCTGCAGCAATTGAGTAGAGGTAGGGGAAAAGGGGAACAAGGCAACCGTGAGTACTCATCCAAAGTACTGCAAGCAAGGAGCTACACTACATATGCATGGATATATGTGTAAAGGCCATATCGGTGGACTGAATGCAGAGTGCCGTAATAAGAGGGGATAGCTAGTCTTAACGAAGACTACGCTTCGACACCGGTCTTGCAATGCATGTAAGAGGACAACGGAAGTCCTCCAAATAACAACATATAGCAATAATCCTACCCGCAATCCCGCCATAACCCCGAGCGAGAGCGACCACCGGTTGTATCCGCACTTGGAAGGGTGTGTTTTAACAAGTATCCGGTTCTAGTTGTCATAAGCTCAAGGTACAACTCCAAGTCGCCCTGTTATCAAGATCACGGCTATCCGAATAGATTAACACCGCAGGGTGCACCATCTTACCCAAAGACGCTTGATCCCATTTGGCCGGACACACTTTCCGGTCATGCCCGCCGCAGAAGATCAACACGCCGCAGCCCCACCTAGGCACAACAGAGAGGCCAGCACGCCGGTCTAAACCTAAGCGCCGCAGGGTTCGGGGCCCATCGCCTGAAAGCACACCACTGCATGTTGCGAGGGCGGCCGAAGCGCACCTAGCCTAACAGCGTTCGATCCAATCCGGCAAGGCCGCCGTCGACGTCGTCAAGTGCTTCGCCGATACAACGACGCCGGATACCCATAACTACTCCAGCGTAGATGGTTAGTGCGTATAAGCTCAGAGCCAACCCAGATCAAATACCAAGACCTCGTTAAGCGTGTTAAGTAACCGAACACCGAACAGGCCAGCCCACCTCTCTCCTAGGCGGTCTCAACTCTGCCTGTCGCTCCGCCTCAAAGATCCACTCGCGGTGCTCCATCACCGACCCGACTTTAGTCTCACATGTATCATGTATAAGTATATAGTATATATTCGTGATCAACTCCCGAGTGATCACGGCCCGATAGTATAGCACGGCAGACGGACAAGAAAGTAGGGCCACAGATGAAAGTACTAGCATCCTATACTAAGCATATAGACTCGGTGGTTTTCTGGCTGGATCGGTGGCAACTTAATAACGAGGTGGTCTCCATGCAACAGCGTTTTCATGGGCTTCATTCTTTTGTCACCGATGACACACTTACCATTAAAATGTGATGGAGCTGCTGTCCCAACCGACAATTTTCACCGCCTTTATCAGTTGAAGCTTTTGAGGAATTCAATCAACTTCAGGCTTTAATGCCTCTCATAAACTTACGTGAGGGAGTTAGTGACGGTGGAAATGGCCTTCAAAAACTGGGGACTACCAATCCAGGATCTACTATTTGTCCTGTTTTTGAATGTCGGGGCTGACCCTCTTTTCGATGGATCTCGAAATGTGCTTGCACCTCAAACTCAAGGTGTTTGGATGGCTTCTTTTGATGGATCGCTTGAACACCGTGGATATGATGCGTAGACGCCATTGGATTATCCAGGATGATACTTGTGCCATTTGTTTCTCAGTTTGCATGAAGATAGAGCTCATCTCTTTTTGTTTGCAACTTTAGCCAACGATTCGGAATTATTTGGGCATTTCATGGAATGTTCAACCTAATCGCACCACTTTTGAAATGGCTTGTGAGGCCGGGAGGGAATTCGTCAACCATTTTTCACCGAGGTAGTATTTACGGCCACCGGAATATTTGGACCCAAAGGAATGGAAGGATCTTCGAAATGAGCTGCCCACTTTCGTAGCTTGGAGGAGGAATTTTATTCATGATATTACTCTCTTAGCTCATAGAATCAAGTGTAAATATAGAGATAGACTAACTGATTGGATAGATTCTTTACACTAATCCCCTGTAAGTAGTCTTCTTTTCCCTCTTGTTTTCCTTTCTAATTTTGTACGTAATCTATATTTGTTTTAATAAAGGGTTGTGAGGTCGTTGCCTTGCAAAGACATAGTCAAAAACAACATAAGTTACAAGGACAAAGCTATGCAGCGGTATAGGAGTATCCGAAAACAAGAATATGCTATGCTACTCTAATGCAAGCAGTGTAGATAAGAGTAGGCGATATCTGGTGATCAAGGGGGGCTTGCCTAGTTGCTCTGGCAAGAGAGAGGGGTCGCCAACACCGTAGTCGAACTGGCCAGCTGCAGCGTCGGTCTCGTAGTCTACCGGAGAGAAGAGGGGGAAGAAACAATGAATACAAAGTAAACAGATGCATATCGATGCATGACATGACAAGAAGCGATGCTAGGCGTGCCCTAACGTGGTATGAGGGGGGTACTGGTTAGGGGGGAAAACATCCGGGAAGTTTTCCCGGTTCCGGACGTCTGTCAGACAGATGAACCGGAGAGGAAAGTTTGCAGGTTCGATAGGTTAGGGGTGTGTGGTGGACGAACGGACTACGTATCCGGATTCGTCTCGTCGTTCTGAGCAACTTTCATGTTGAAATTATTTTAATCCGGATTACGGATTAAAAGATATGATTTTTAAAAGATTTTATTAATTTCTGGAATTTTATTAATTATTTAATTAATTTCGAAAATGCATTTATGACATCAAGATGATGTCATGTCGACGTCAAGATCAACAGGGTTGATCGAGTCAACCCCGACAGTGGGTCCCGCATGTCATTCTCTAATATCTAATTAACCTAATCAAGGTTAATTAACATTAGTTAATTAAGTTAATTAATGACTAGGGTTAATTAATCGAATTAATTAGATTAATTAATTACTTAATTAATTAATTAATTAATTAATTAGTTTTAATTTATTTTCATTTTATTTTTATTTCTGTTTTAATAAAAAAACCGTTCTTTTTGGGGGGTGGGGCCCCCATGTCAATGGCCCCGAGGGGCACCGGCAAGCAGCTGGGCGATGCCCGTGCCGTTCAGGGCGCGACCTGTGGGCTTCTTGGCGTTGGCGCCCTTGAGGCCAACGGGGTCGGCGCGGCCGAGCCACGACGGTGGCGGAGGGGCCGCACCCACGGCGGGGAGGCCGGGCGGCAAGCGGGCCATGCGTTCTGCGACGAGAGCGACGGGCGGGCCGACAAAGGGCGTAAACGGTGGGGGAAGGTGGCGAGCTGCAAGGGGGGGGTTGGTCGAAGTGCGAGGGCTGATAGGGGCGCGGAGATGCTGCGACGGGGAAAAGGGGAGAGAGGCATGGCGGCCGGGGCAGTCGGGGCCGAACCGGAGTTCGGTCGACGGCGCCGTTCGGGCCACGGTGGGGAGAGGGACCTGGGGGGTTTGGTGACCGGGGGTCATGGCCTCGACGGCCGGAGCCGAGAGGGAGAGAGAGGAGAACGGGGGGAGGTCGGGGCGGCGACGGGCGCGATTCGGAGGGAGGAGAGAGGAGAGGGCCTCACGGGGGGGAACGTGGGGACTAGGGAGGCGGCTCGGTGGAGGCCGTGACGACCCGTGAGGAGGCGGTGGGCAGCGTCTTGGCGACAGGAGGGCGGGGCGACCACCAGCGAGTGCCAGCGCTTGGGGGGCGACGGAGGGAAGAGGGGAACTCCAGTGGCGGTGGGGCGGGGTAGCATCCGGTGGGGGGCGCCGCGGGCGGCGGGACGAGCGGCGTGCCCTGGGCGATGGGTTCGGGCCCGATCCCGATTGGATAGGGAGGGGAGTGAGGGGAGAGGAGAGGAGGGGGCGGCTAGGGTTGGCGCGGGGTGGGGGAGTATGTGGCAGGCGGGTGGGCGATGGGCCGCCTGTGGGGGAGTTGGGCGGGCCAGGGCCAGTGGGGTGGGGAACTGGCTGGGCAGGGGGTTTTCCTTCCCTCTTTTTTGTCTTTCCTTTTCTTTTATTATTTCTCTTTTACATTTCTAGTTTATTTAAAATGCCAAAGCATTTTACCAAAATTAGTGCACCCCACCATAATTAGGTTAGTTATTTTAGACAACCCCTAACATTTTTAGTCTTTGTTTTGAAACCTTTTATCTTTGCTTTTGTTTTGATTTTTGTTTTAGGCCGGTTTCAAATCAAAGATAGGTTTAACACAAGAATCGGGGTGATTACTGTTCCTTAATCACCCGGGTGTTACACAGGCACACCATCATCACCAACTCTGTTTTTTATAAGAGTGTATTTTATCCCTACTCTTATAAAAAGCATAGTCGATGATGATCATGTGCTATATCCTACAATATAGGACGTCGATCTATATCGGCGGATAGGAAGGAAACTATGACAATTTTGCAAAAAGATACCCACACCCCTCTCCACACTTGCAAATAAGGCCTTCCCTTGTTCATCCTTTTCTCCCACAAGATAAACTACTCATACAAATGCATCTTGATGTTCCGTGCAACGCATGGGCATCTTGCTAGTATTTTATAAGAGTGTAGATGTAGAGTAGATACAAGCCGATAGGTGGGCCCGATGGTAGTGAGATAATGTGATGCAACACTAGAGGTGCCACGTGGAGTGTTTAACTAGTCAACTAGTCGTGTCTTGAGCAAATACAGAGTTGTACGGTGAGCCCGTGACTGTATAATAACCACAAAACATAAATGGTGACCGTAATGAGTGGATTCTGAAGTTCAATGTACGTATCGTGCTTTCGCTTCAAATACAATGATCATCACTGTATATATCGCGAGAGAAAGATGAAACATGCGTGAATGTGCTGGGGGATTACTTTTAGAGGACCTGGAGATAGTTTGTGTGCGTACCTGAAAGGGGCGTAGAGGGGGGCATGCGATGGAGAGAGAGATGCTCTTCGTTTCTCTTTATTATGACTACCTTTATAAAAATATACAAATTCACAGTGCGGAATAAATATCATTGTGGGCACCATGCAATGCAAGCGTTCATACTCCTCCATATAACTTTGTAATGTTGTATATATGTAGAAATTCTAAAATATTTTTTTGGCCACACTTTATTCAAAAGGAATGTTTTATGCGAAATAAACGTGAAGAGATGGCTTTTTAGATCAATGGGGTAAACGTGTAGTTGATGCATTTGGCAGGGCCTAGAGAGGTATGTGTGTGTATTACGTATTCGAGAGAGGCATGGATAGAGGGGCCGACAGGGGGGCGTGGGAGAGATAGCACGAGAAATGAGAGTGGTCTGGAGAGAGAGAGAGAGAGAGAGAGAGAGAGAGAGACGAATATGACGTCACGGAGAGAGATTCCCTTGAGTGCGTATATGTAAGGGGGGAGTGGATAGAGGCACCAGGAGAATATATTTTGTGTGTGTGGTGTCTGTGTTGGTATGTGTGGGTGTGAGAAGATAACAAGACATGGGGGCAGAGGGTGTGTCACCGCGTGAGGTCCGGTGGGTCGAGGTGAGGCCCTTCGTTCGATTCCCACATTGGTCGGCCCGTGACGCATTTAGGGAGACCCATGGATGACTAGTCGTACAAGACAAAGATAGCATAATTGTGAAGGACTCTATGTCCACTGACAAAGCCGGCTAGGATTTGTAACCTTGGGTTCTCGGACTAAGGTAACCCCTTTATCTCTGATATTACTATTCATCCAACCTAACTTTAAGGGGCATCCTATAGAATTCTCTGCTAGAATCATACTCGTCGATTAAGAAGAGAGGTCTGTGACAATGCGTGAGAGACATGCCTAAAGATAATGCGCGTACAGGAGACACGTAGGCAGGTCTATGTATATAGAAAGGGTTGATGGGGATTGTGCGTGTGTATTCTTGCGAGAGGAAGAGTGCTTGTGATAAAGGTTAGTGAAAACAGTCGTAAATGGTTACGAGAGGGAGGGAGGGTTATATCGAGAGCATGTGTGCGAGAAAGACACCTCGGGAGAGAGTGTGTGAGCATGTGTGAGAGACCACCAATGGAGAGTGAAACTACACGTACAAGACTGCTATACATATTGATTAAAGATATAAATTGTATCCAAATATTAGGATGGGATCATGATATTTGCAATTTGCGTAAGGAACGGTCATTGATCCATCAGACATCTAGATTCTACCGAATTTGAGCATGTCTATGTTATTACACGACACAATTGATCCACATAGTTAGTATTTTGAACTCCAGACAATGCATCGCTTTAGCAATCGAATATAAACGTGAGTATAGTTCATGTTGTGTGTGTAAAGCACATTATACATACGAAAGTTACACAATGAACATTATAAATAGCTACCTATGAACTAGCATACATTTGAATTCAACTTAAGGTGGTTTAAAAAAATCGAATTCAACATGAAGTCCATTCAATTATTTGAATTTGATATCATGGCCTTTGTAAATCATACCTAAATTATGGGGGCACCAATCTTTGCTCTGATTTTGTACATAATAGCATATGTAGTCGTGTACAAAATAGATTCTAATTTAGCTCCTCCATTCCAAAATAATCGTAGTTATAGGATTTTCAAGTGTCAAAATTTGAAAAAGAAGCGGATAATTTAATGAGGTTTTCAAACATACAAGGTCAAATTTAACGTTGTCTATTTAGGTCAATCCTCAAAGTTCAAGAGTACTCTAAACATGAATGCTTGTGTTTCAAAATTTCGAACGAAGCGCCAAAAGAGCCTCTACTCGTCCGAAACCGCGTGAGACCAATGTTTGGTAGTACAAGGAAATTAATTTTCTAATAACTCCGACCCGTGAAACCTACCGGCCCGACATCCAAAGGTCTAAACCGGGGTAGGTTTGTAGCTTCATCTAGACGACATGCAACCGCCTCCGAAAAACATTCATACACAATGGCCGCCAAAGCACACATGCTCGCGGCCGAAATTGTTCCCGCCCACTATTTGGGACACCCGAGATTACCATCCTACCCCCGACCCGCAGTAGGTCCGAAATTTAAGAGGGGGGCAAAGTTTGTACTTTCCCCAAATTTCAAACAAGCGCGTCCCATCTTCTGTTCAAAAAAGACAAAAACAAGTGCGTTCAGGCCCAAACATGGTTCTCCCCTCCCCCGCCCACCCGTCCGATTCCCCATTCGTACTCTGTGGGTGCAAAAACTACCTCTCCGCCAGCCGCGAAACCCCAGCGTCCTCCGTCCGCCTCCCCATTCCACCCATCAACCGCTGCCCTCCTCCATCACTCCGGAGCCGATATCCCAACGTCGTCGTCCACCGCAACCTCAACCTCAACGCCCTCCACGGCTAGTAGTTGAAGCCGAGGTCGAGCCGTCCGTACCCGAGCCAGTTCAACCATGTCGTCCTGCGCCTCACCGTTGCCGCTCCAACTTCGCCACCCTCCACCGCACCAGAGTTGTTCCTGCTACGCCGTCCTTCGCCGCCTCGGATCTGCTTCCCCTCCGCTGACATACGGCCACGGCAAAAGTCAACAATTTGGCCATGGGTTTGTCCAAGAATCCACGGTTCTCCAAAACATCGGTTCCCCCGGGAGAAAAAAGATGATCGCCGCGACATATGGAGGAGACCACACTGGAAACCGATAAGGGTACTCCTCTTCCCTTATTCATGCAAATCTTACGTGTCTACTTGCACGGTATTCATCCAATAGAAGACACTAGTTGACCGCTTCTTCTTGATACTAGATGTTCCTAGAAACTCGCGATGCACAAGGTTTCTCCTCATATACTATTTCACCTTAGCTCGAGGTCCGTCGCCCCCCTGAATTTCAATTCTTGGTCAGTTGATTCCCAATTAATGGAAGCATTCCCCGGTGTAACATGCGCTAGTCCGCCTATTACGTCGGGGAAGCAGCACCTCGGTGTTTATCTTAGGGGCGTGTGTGGCCTAGAGCTACTGGCGCCTGATCTGGAGGTCGGCCGAGATTAAAGGGATGGCCTGGGGGTGCTGCCAAGCACGGCGGTGGTGTGAGGTCGAGGGGAGGGCGGGGCGGCGGAGGCAGGGGTCTGGGCCGATGGTCACTGGCGGTTCGAGAAAGATCGTCAACAGTGACTGGCGGGAGGTAGACGAAGGCCATCTGCCCATTCCTTATAGATCAGACGGTTCATTAAAAAAATTGACTGACCTATTTATTTTCAGTCGACTGTTATCTTGACATGACCACATGTGGTGGTGTGCTGGAGGAGTACCTGCATTTCCTGTGCTCATATATTAGAAAATCATAAGGAGTAGAATCTAATTTTGTTTGCCATGCAATGTTGTAGATCTATCATATGTCTCCTGTCATTTATTTTTCAGCCACCTGCTATCTGCTACTTTTACAGTGCACTAGTTCTGCACACACTTCACCCATACTCTCACTATTGTGTTTTTATGCAAGGGTATTTCACACCCTGCCTTGACAGAAGCAGAAAAGATAAGAGAGAAGTCACTCCAGCGTGGTATGCGGCAAAGCCAGACACGTTTCAAGACTATAAAGGGTGTAGTGTCAGCAGATGGAGACGGGGAACGTAGCTCTGGAGTTGATGACCTTGCTCGCCATGAACCACCATCCCAGGTGCTTGCTTTAACTTCACGGTGTCATATGTGGTTGCATGTTCCATATGGTGTCTAGCTTGTATTCGAAAGGCCGAAGTCGGTCTTTATTAAGATAAGGAAATATATTTTTTACATGAACCACCATCCCATGAGCACCAGAAGACAAATAGCTAGTCGTAGCAATCGGCCGAGCCAAAGGACAAGCCCAACAAAGAGAGGCATCACCGAAGCCAACTAAAAAGCGCGATGGTGGCAAAGCAGCCCGCCTCCCACTAGGCTCTCGTGTCCTAGATGATCATGCTCACCACTCCAGCCGGATGTCTAGCTTGTATTGCTTCCAATTTGGTTAAATTGCATCTTCTTAGCTTACATTATACCTTTGAATATGACATGCCTTTTGTTTTTGGTACATACTAGTACATCCGTGTATTAACCATGTTCTTACATCAAACTAATGTTCTTGTGTATCCATCATCAATCACTTATGATGAGGCGGTCAGGCAAGCGGAATACTCCTCATTTAAAGAATGCAGCGTCAGCCTCCCGACATGATTCTCAAGAAATAGCAAGGCTAGATGACGATAGCAAACGTAGCTCTATAGTTGATTACCGCATTTCCCCTACACTAGCATCGCAGGTGCTTGCTCTAACTTGGCAGCGTGATATGTGGTTGCATGTTGCATATGGTGTCTAGATTGTAATTCTTCCAATCTGGTTAAACTGCATGTGCTATTCTGCTTAGCTTATACATTATACTTGTTAATGTGACATGCCTTCCTGTATTTAGTACATAGTACATCTGTCTATTAAGCATGTCCTCGCATAAAACTATTGTTTTTTTGTATCCCGCATAAATCAATATGTCGGGGAGGCTGATCGTACCCAGGAGCACCTATGGGGACCGGCGGACCGAGCCCCTTTCGATTCAAGGGGAGCGGAGATCGCATCGAAGAGCAGATTGAGGCGAAGCACACGAGCAGTTACCCACTTGGAGCTCTCCGGAGATAATACTCCTCTGCTGCTTGTATGATTGTATTGTGTTCTTGCTAGGGAGCGTTGAGAGCTACAAGACCTAGCGTGAGTGTTCTATGGTTTCGAATGAACCGAACCCCCTCTACGTTGCGCATGGGCCTCCTTTTATATGCTCAAGGGGTCTCCGACAGGTGGAAACGTAGACAAGGGTAGAAATGGAAAATGAGTCGCGGTTGGTACAACTACTTGTACAGTGTATCCTACCTAACCCTGACGGCAGGGGACAAAGGCATTAATTGCCCGTCCAAGTCGACTAAACAAAGGCAGAAAGGGACCGTCGGGGCGCCACCGCTTACACGATGGCAATCTTGTCGACACCGCTTGCCACGCGCCCGCCGCCACACAGCCTCTTGCCACGCGCTACCGAAAGGTCCCATGGCAACACGTTGGTGGATGTGCTGGAGCGCAGGAACGGAGTAGTAGTCGGCCGCGGCAAGCGCCTTGCCGTGGTTGTTGCCTCGTCGTGTCCGGAAGCTTGTCGCTCACCGGGCCTTCCCGGCAAGCTCCTCTTGCCGGGGCCTTGTCTTCTAGGTGCCTTGAGTGGCCTTCCCGGCAAGCTCCTCTTGCCGGGGCCTTGTCTCCTTGACTTAAATACTTTGCTCTTGAATGGCTCCAAAGGAACCATGGAGGAGCTAGGCGGTCACCGCGGCAAGGCTCGCCGCGGGGTGCTGCAACTGCCCATGCACAAGTTCGGGATACTAGGATACCCCTACTCTACTACACCGACAAGAGCCCCCGGGCCTGGGCCATACACGTTGCCGAGCGCTGTTGGGCCAGGCCCAAAACAGGGCACGGGCACACGCGGCCTTGGTTATGCCATAACTCTCTCCGGACCCACCACGCCTCCCACAACAGCACGCATCGATCGCGGCGTCGTGGGAGAGATCGTGGGGGTTTCTTTATTAGGAAAAGCGGGCGTCCGCCCCTCCCTCTTTATAAGCGAGAGGAAGCAGGGCAGTTGCTGTCAATCTCGAAAAACCCCCGCTGCTCCCCCGTCTTCGCAAGGCTGAAAAGAGAGCAGCGCTCGCTTCATCGCCACCAGCATCACCAATGCCGCTGGTCTCCCCTACCACCTCCGCCATGGCTCCGAAAACCGACAAGGGGAAGGGCGTGAAGTCGGCCGAGGCGCAGCGGCTCCATGGGCGCTGCGAAAGGAGCGGGCCATCTTCCCCTCACCTCCGCCGAAGGAGCTGAGGAATGGTACTACCTCTTCGTCGACGGAGACGTGATGCGCATCCAGCACGAAGGTACTCTCAAATTACCGCGCATCTGAATTGGCTCCGAGCGGGTATCCCTTCTTCGCGCTCTTCTTCTATTGCGGGCTCTGCCCGCCCTTCTCTGAATTCTTCTGCGATATCATGAATACCTACGGGTTTCGTGTCAGGACCCCGATTCCAAGTCACATCGACCTAGCTGGTAACACCTCATATCACTTTGCGGCCTCACGCACGGTATCCCCACGGGTGTCGCCTTACCATGGCCCGGGACCGTTTGCGTCTTTTGGCTCACGTATATGATAGTGTCGCTAGCATCCACATGACAAAGAACCCGGGCCGACATGGCTAGTCGTGAACCCAAAGCGGCACTAACCTATGGGGACAGGCATACATGAAACACTTGAGCATGTCGGTCATCAACGTATGAACTTGGGCTGTAGCACTGGCTAGCAGGACTCCGGTATCCCGGTCTGTAGCAGCTAGGCAGGACTCCAAGTATCACCGCGTGACATTTCCCGAAGGACAGACATAGGAACGAAATGAATCACATGCCGCCACCAAGTGTCCAAGCAGAGTCTTTGGGCTAGCGAGACTCGTGAACCGGGCAGAAGCGGACTACTATCGCCGTAAGCACAAGACTTACATTTCCCCATATGAGAGGCTGCCAAGGATAAACAACTAGATTGTCGGATCCCACTCATACCAAGCATTTCAATCATACACATAATATGCCCGATATGAGTAAATACAACAAGGCATCACAACAAAACTCTACAACTCAAGTACTTTATTTAAGAGGCTCAGGAGCCATACATAACATATTCATACAGGTAGGGGTCACATGACCCAACACTCAAGTCATACAATCATACAAGCACAAGCGGAAGCAAAGTAGTCTGAGTACGACTCTAGAAAGAAAGAAAGCTTGTTGGAGCCTTTCTATCTACATGGCCCTTCACAAGTCTTAGATCGCCACCGGGTGGCTAGCTTACTAAATCAAGTCAACATCTACATAGAATCCGTCGGAGGGGTAGTATAGTCCTCTGAAAAATATTGATTAAGCAAACATGAGTACAAAAGTACTCAGCAAGTCTTACCACGTAATCCTATCATACATGCACATTCTCAAGGAAGGAAGTGGAGTTAAATGCAACAAGCCAGCTTTGACTCTTGGCTAAGCTATCCCGTGACACACTTTGTAAAGCATTTGTCGCATACACAGTCCACTATTCACCATCACAATACTCCATCGTGGATCCTCTCTCGTCATCCCCGAGAGGGCCATCCACGATACTCACACTTATCTTGAGGCTTTTAGTAGTATCCATTTACTTGTCTATGAACTGATATAGGTAACCCGAAGTCCTTCTCCGTGGACACGGCTATTCAATAGATCATATTTAACCTGCAGGGTATACTTCTTCACACACGCTCACCACTTATCGCCGCATACACGACATGTACTCGGCAACCTTCAAGCGGAAGCCCAACGTGGGTGTCGGCCACAGCCTACCTAAACACTCAAGTCCCTAGTCCAGGTTATCGCCTATTCGGTTCCATCCGCAGGGAGTCCGGCCGAGGTTTCCCATACAGCCCGAACGATGTGTGCAGGGTTCCCGAGATACCAAACGGGCACTTTCGGTACATCGAACACGGTGCCTACCGCAACACAACCCACCCCTAAGGTCAGCGTTGCGTGCGGCCCCAAATGCTACAAACACGAAACTACTTGCAACTCCCGGACTATGAACAGGGGTGGTTAAGAAGCCGAGAGGGTCCATTGGTTTCGGGCCCAATGTGTGGTAGTAGCTAGTTCATGGATCACAAACACAGATCTCAGTTCTTAAGTTCGGCCTCAATGAAACAACCCACCATGTACTCCTACATGGCCTCTCATCGATACCTTTACCAAATCGTGTTCAACACTTACACTCTCGAACCAACACAACCTTTCACTCCAGTTCATCATCCCGATGAGCCGACTGACACAACTCTAAGCATAGCAAGCATAGCATGGTAGGAATCACAAACATGGCTCAATCAACTCCTACACATACTAGTGGGTTTCATCTAGTTCTTGTGGCAATGACAGTCATGCAAAGGAAGTGGGTTCAACTACCGCAGCACACAACAGTTGAATCGCGTTGTCTTAATGCAGATAAAATGAGAGCGAAGCGAGAACATGGGTTTGTATCGAATGTTCAATGAATTGCTTGCTGATGGAACTGGGGTAGAGAACTGCCCTTCGATGGGTAATCGAGGTTATCTTGAGGCAGAACCTATCATGAAACACACCAAAATAAACATACAACCAATATGCAACAATATGATGCATGCTATGACATGGCAAGATGAATGTGTGTTGGCCTAATGCAAGTTGAAGGGATAGGATGATCTCATTTGAACCAAAGGTTCAAATGATAGATCATATGAGTTAGTCCTAATGGTGCAAAATCTTAATCTGGTTATTCAGCATAGTTAACTTGTTTTAACATGCATGAAACCTGTACCAATGGATAGAGTGTATTTTTCTGATAATTTTCATATATAAATCTTTGCATTTGGAGTTATAGAATAAAAGTTATAAGCATTTGAAATTTGAATTATATTCGGATTTTAGTATATAAAATAATTCCAGAATTTGAATTAATGCGTCAAAGATGAGGTCAACATGACGTCGGGGTCAACGGGGTCGCCCAGGTCAAACTGACCAGTGGGACCCGCATGTCGAGTTAGTTTAACTAATTAGTTTTAATTAAAACTAATCCTAATTAGATTAGCCGGAGGGTCCACTGCCATTGACCCGGAGGGTCAACAGGCCCACGGTGAGGTCAACTCACCGGCGTCTAGCCGCCAGCGAGGCCAGACGCGGAGCAAGTGACTTTGCACGTTCCGGCTCCAAATGGGCGCGGGAGCATCTACGGTAGCTAGAGGTGAGCCGCGGTGTTTGGTGGGGTCGATTAGGTTAGGGGTGGCGGAGTGGGCGCCGGCGACGAGTCGAGGCGGCGACGGGCTCGCCACCGACGGTTAGGGGTTAGCGGCCTCGGCGAGGCTCGGGAGTGTACGGTTAGCCTCGTTGGAGAGTGGTGAGTGTGATGGACATAGTGGTGCGGCCAATAGGTGACCGGAGGCTCGTCGGCGACGAGCGCCATGGGCGGTGAGTTCAGCGATCGTCGGGTGCTCGCTGTGGTGCAAGAGGGGAGAACGGAGAGGATAGAGAGGTAGCTAGGTTCACGGTGAACCTGCGGGAAGCTTCGTCGGGTCGGGGCGGGCTGATGCGGCGGCGGCGGCGATGGGGATCTCCGCGCCTTGGACTCGGGCGAGGTCGGAGTAGTGGCCTCGGGGTCTTGGGCGAGGGACTAGCTGGCTAGGGGTAACGGGTGCGGCGGAGCGGCGGACATGGCGGTGGGTGCGTGGGCGGCGGGAGCACGGCGGCGACGGTGGCGTGTCGGCGATGGCGTCGGCCAGGTCGAGAGCGAGCGAGAGAGAGAGCGGGGGAAAGTGCGGTGTCCGGGGGTTCGGGGCGACGCGTGGGTCGCCCCGGGTCGGCGAGGCGGCGAGGGCGGCGGGCGGCTGCGTGGCGCGCCTGCGCTGCCGGCCGGCACCGACAAGCACTGCTGTCAAGCCAAGCAAGCAGCATTGGCCAGCTGCTGTGCTGGGCAGCAGGTGGGCCGAGTCTTGGCGACAGTAAGGGTTTTCCCTTTTTATCTTTTTCTATTTTCTGCAATTCTGTTTAGGGTTTTTAAAATACCAAAACCTTTTCAAAATTACCAAAATGCTCCTGGTCACTAGTTGGAATATTCCCAACATGAAACATTTTAGTTTAACAATTTTGAACACTTAAAATAATTTTCATAATTTAAAATGCCCATTTCAAAAACTTGTGATTTAATTATAGAACCCTTAGGTGACCTAGAAAATGTCCCACCTTCTTTGACATGGATCTTAAACCCAAACAAAGAGGATGAGCATTTTGAAGGGCATTTCGATTCATTGAATTAAATTTTAGTAAACCCTAGTTATTTTAGGGGGGTGTTCAGGGTTTCGCCTTCCCCATTTCAAATTCAGATGAAATTTAAACATGATGCACACCCTAATGCATGGTCTATCCGGGATGTGACAACTCACCCCACTCAAAAGAATCTCGTCCCGAGATTTAGAATCTGCTCTTGAAAAAGGTGGGGTACTCAAGTCGAAGACGATCCTCCCTTTCCCAAGTTGCTTCTTGCTCGGAATGGTTTGACCATTGAACCTTTAGAAACTTGATATTCCGGCGTCGAGTGGTACGCTCGGTTTGATCGAGGATCTGAATGGGGTACTCTCGATAGGTGAGGTTATCTTGGAGATCAAGCGTTTAGTGGTCCACTCCACGGATAGGATCCGAGAAGCAACGCTGAGTTGGGAAGCGTGGAAGACATCATGGACCTTGGAAAGATGCGGAGGTAGTTCAATTGGTAGGCAACTTCCCTCGTTTGGCAAGAATGCGAAAGGGTCCAATGTAACGAGGAGCCAACTTGCCCTTGATGCGAATCGATGGGTTCCCTTTAAAGGAGAAACCGAAGGTAAGCCTTCGCCAATTTCATAAGCCATGGGCTTATGCTTGCGATCATATTGACTCTTCGGCGAGATTGGGCTGTTTTCAAATTCTCACGAACAACGCGAACTTGCTCTTCGCTTCTGGATCATATCCGGGCCAAAGAGTTGTCTCTCCCGGTTTCGACCAGCTTAAGAGGCGTTCGACATTTTCGCCCATAAAGAACTTGAAAGGGCTTTGCCTGGTCGCTTGATAACTGTTGTTATAAGCGAACTCGGCGAATGGAAGGCATTTCTCCCAATTCATGCCGAAAGAGATGACAGAAGCTCGAAGCATATCCTCTAAGATTTGATTGACTCGTTCTACTTGACCACTTGATTGGGGATGGAAAGCGGTGCTAAAGGAGAGACGAGTTCCCATAGCGTTTTGGAAACTTTCCCAAAATCGAGAGGTGAAGAGACTTCCACGGTCGGAGTTAATCTCTGATGGAACACCATGAAGAGACACTATTCGGGAGATGTACAATTCAGCTAGCTGGCTAGCGGTTATACTCTCACGAACAGGTAGGAAATGGGCTACTTTGGAAAGACGATCAACAATGACGAAGATAGCGTTATTCCCTCTCTTGGTCCTGGGAAACCCGGTAATGAAATCCATACCGATTTTATCCCATTTCCATTCAGGAATTTCCAAAGGTTGAAGGGTACCAGCAGGCCGTTGATGCTCCGCTTTAACTCGACGACAAACGTCGCAGTTAGCAATGTATTGAGCGATTTCTCTCTTCATCCTAGTCCACCAAAACCTCTGGCGTAGATCTTGATACATTTTAGTACTACCAGGATGAATGGTGAGAGGAGAGTCATGAGCTTCCTTAAGGATCAATCGCCTCAGGTTGCGCACCTTGGGAACCACTAGACGGTCCCCAAAGAACACGACACCTTGTTCATCAATGGAGAAACAATCTGCGACTCCTTTCTTGAAATTTCTCTTGATACGGGAGATTCCCGGATCTACCTTCTGTGCTTTGATGATCTGATCCGTAAGGGTAGGTTTCGCCACCAGGGTGGAAAGGAATCCTCGAGGAACAATGTGAAGGTTAAGCTTACGAAATTCCTCGTGGAGAATTGGTTGACCTTGTTGTAACATCAAATTATTACTGATAAGATTTGCGACTTAGTCGTCAGCCATGACATTGGCTTTGCACGGGTGTAGGATATTCCTAAGTCGAAATCTGTATCAACTCGACCCAACGTCTTTGCACGAGATTCAAATCCGGTTGGGTGAAGATATATTTCAGACTTTGGTGATCGGTGTAGATTTACGCAGCGATTACCCGAAGGTAATGTCGCCAGGTTTTGAGTGCATGAACCATTCTGCAAGCTCTAGATCGTGTGTGGGATAGTTATCCTCATGTGGGCGAATCGCCGAGATGCGTGGCAATCACATGACGATCTTGCATGAGTATGCAACCTAGTCCTTGTCGCGAGGCGCAATAGATAATAAAGTCCTTAGAAAAATCTGGTGGAATAAATGCGGAGCAGATGTCGAGCGTCTTTTCAGTTCTGAAAGCTGATCTCGCCTTTGTGGCGCCCACTCGAACTTCTTATCTTTCTTGAGGAGTTCGGTTAGAGGTTTAGCAACTTTAGAGAATTCTCGACGAAGGGCGGCAATAGCTCGCTAAACCGAGGAAACTCGAACTTGCTTGACCGATTCGGTGGAGTCCATCAAGGACGGCTTGAACTCGCTCCGGGATTGACAGCAATACCCTTACCAGAGATTACATGTCCTAGATAGGTCACTTCGGTAACCAGAATTCACACTTAGAGAATTTGGCATAAAGGCGGTGCTCTCGAAGTTTCATCAATACTAGCCTTAGATGTTCGCATGTTCTTCCTCATTCTTGGAGTAGATGAGTATATCATCGAGGTATACCACGACGAATTTATCCAAATACTCCATGAAGATTGAGTTCATTAACCGAGAGAAGGTGGCTGGAGCATTGGTTAATCCGAAGGACATGACGGTGTACTCGTATTGGCCATAACGAGTGACAAAGGCCGTTTTGGGTATGTCCCGTTCTGATTTTGATTTGATGGTAGCCCAACCTCAAATCCATCTTGAGAAGAGGCGAGGATCCAGCGAGCTGATCATACAGTCGTTGATCCCGGGAGCGGATACTTGTTCTTGATAGTGACCAAATTGACAGGTCGGTAATCTACAACCATCCGATCCGTACCATCCTTCTTCTTGACGAAGAGGACGGGGCAAGCCCATGGAGATGAACTAGGACGGATGAAACCCTTTTGCAAGGACTCATCGAGTTGTTTCTTAAGTTCAGCTAGTTCTAGGGGTGCCATCTTATAAGGTCTCCTAGAGATTGGGGCGGTTCCGGAACAAGATCTATCACGAACTCGACATCCTGTCGGTGGAACACTGGCAGTTCTTCCGAAAGACATCCGGAAAATCACGGACTACGGAATATCTTGAGATCCGGAAGAGGTTGGCATTTAAGGAGTAAAGTCGGCGCTTAGACACCGGGTTAAAACATCCACTGTTTTGCCCAAGGATGGGTAAGTTGAGCGGTTCTAGTAGAGCAATCAATCTTAGCATAATGGGCTGACATCCAGTCCATACCCAAGATGATGTTTATGTCCGAGGACTTGAGAGCTATTAGAGATGCAAGAAAGACTAATCATCGACAAGAATTTCATTCCCATGACTTATTCTAGAGGTTTGCCATCTAGAACCGGGAGTTTGAATTTCCATGGAGGTAGGCATGTCACAGAATGTGGTGTTGTGCAATCGAGCATAGCTCTCGAAATAAATGAATGAGATGCTCCAAGATCAAAAAAACAGCTTGCGGATGGCAATTAACAAGAAGCGCATCGAGGGCGGCGTTGGGATCCTCATAGGTTTCTTCAGCAGAGACATAGTTGACATGGCCACGGCGGTGGCAACCGGCTTGGCATAGGGAACCTTTCCGCTGGCTTGCCGCGCCAATGACTTTCCAACTTGATTGGGGTTGTTCTGGGACACTCTCGAATATAGTGGCCCGTCTCTCCACATTTGAAGCAAGTGATCACATTTGGCCGTGGGGCCACATTAGCGATTGGACCTCCATATGTCTTGGGTGGAAAATACGGTTGGTTGGGGCGAGGCGCCTCGAAGGATGGCCTCGGGGTGTACACAGGTGGTAGAGCCGTATTTGGGACCCAAACCCGCGCTTCGGGAACCAGAGCGGATGATGATCCGAATCACGGATGTGCTTGCGTGAAGCCTCGAAATCGATCTGCCCGATCTCGGCGCCGATAGCCTTATTGACTAGCCGAGAAAGAGGTACATTCATGCAGACGGAGATCTCGGCGTAGCTCGGGGCTAAGTCCCTTACGGAACCTCGCCGCTTCTTAGCATCGGTAGAAACTTCTTCGGAGCATAACGTGCTAGCCTCCCGAATTCACGGTAGAGGCATCCACGTTCACCGCCTTGGGTGAAACTGCAGAATTCCTCACGTTTGCGGTCCATAAGTCCTTCGGAATATGGTGCTCATGAAGGCGGCACCGAATTCATCCCAAGTTGTAAGTCCAGCCGGACGCATAGCCTCATAGTTTTCCCACGGTGGCGGGGCCTTCCGGATGATAGGCGGCAAAGGTAACTTTGTCACCTCGGACACGATGGCGGAACGCAGCTTGTGATGGATCTGCGGAGCCAATCATCGGCGTCGAGTGGCTCGACGGACATTTGAACTTTGGAGGATAAAGCTTGACGAAGTCATTGAGTGAAACCCCATCGTTTCTTGGTCTGGCGGGCTGTGTTTTGTTCAATGCGCTCCAATAAGCGGTTAGTTTCAGCGCTTATTGCGTTACTCGCTTCAAAGATCACCTCAGCCAAAGATGGCGGTTGCGGCAGATTCACATTTCGGCTGCTCGGCCTCTCCTGCTCTGGAACAGCAGGAGAATTCGAGTGTTGACCATCCTGGGAGACAAAACAAAGGTTTAAACCAGGATGGCAGAATTTAATAAGGAAGTGCGGAAGGTAATGGACAGTATGGAATGCAAAGATGTTCATTCGTATGACATGGTAATATAACTGCCATATATATATATACCAACGGTCATACACACCATTCATAGTTTAGTACAAGCCTGACGGAGTACAACTATAAGGAAAGGCGTTACATCTCATCGGAAGCATTCCAACTTCTATACATTATTTTTCTACACTTCCGGAATGATACACACTAAGTCGTATTCCACGAGTCACGCAGGACGGTGGAAACACAACTAGTACCATACTAGCAATACTACTACTATCTCAGGCAGCTCCATAGTAGTCCTCATAGAAATCACCACCTGCACTGAAGTGGAACATGGTCGTGCAGGAAAGACAATCTGTGGGGCCTGTGGACCATAAGGACTCGGATGTGGCCGTGGACCCACAAAGGGTGGCAGAAGAGGCCCACGAGGAGGAGTGATGCCTCCAACCTCACGCCACTCCATGAAGTCCGGCAGACTCGCCCATACAGGTACAAATCTCTCATGTCCATACATCCGCTTGCACGGCAGGTGCAAACCTAGTCGAGTAGCCAGTGGTCGGAACGGGCATTATATGCTCCATACGCAAGGCCCGGTTCTCACGGTCCTTGTCCTCCAAAGAACTCAAGAGTGGTGCGGAGGAGTGAGTCCTCATGGGATGCATCACTGTACAAACCACAAGGTAGCCATGCGCCCGGGAGGGATCTTGGCATATAGCGGAAGTCAGTGTTGCTCAACAAAGCAGTCCTGGCTCGAATAATAGTCATCATGGAGTAGGCTGCATCTTGTACAGACATTCCAATAGTGATTCCCAGCCCGTAGGAACAGTGAAGTGGCTCAGCAGCTCCGGGATAGGATGGATAAATCCGGACCGTGCATAGGTATTGACTTTGATTGAAATCCCTGAACTGCTCCTCGACGGTATATTCAGGATACCATCGATAACCAGCCTCAATCATCACCCTAACCAACATGGCCGTGTGACCGCACACATCGATGCAGCGAGTCAGGCGAACCACTTGGTTCTGGGAACGGGTGGCCATCTGAAAGCACAGCCATAATGCAAAGGCATTAGAATTCCTAGGAAAATCGGGCAGCATAACATCTCAAATGCTCAAATCAAATTTGAGACATTCAAAATCAGATTTGCAAAACCACTCAACAACATCATATCAAGGTTACGGTTCAAGTAATAGCATACTAAAATTTAGTAACACCGAAGCGAGGATGTAACCAACAATCCTACAAGGTACTACGGATAGTAACACGTGAACCTCGATAGAGAGAAGAGCCTAGTCCTAAACCCACGTTGAATGAGAAGAGGATGACTCGGATCGAGGGCATAAGGTAAAGGAGTAAAAGAGCCTTACGTTCCTCCCACAATCAATTCCCTACATATAACTAAAGCATTTCTAGACTCAACTTCACCAGTTTGGCTTAGCGGACCTCTGAGCAGCCCTGCTCGATGCCAGCGCTGTCGGGACCCGATTCCAAGTCACATCGACCTAGCTGGTAACACCTCATATCACTTTGCGGCCTCACGCACGGTATTCCCCACGGTGTCGCCTTACCATGGCCCGGACCGTTTGCGTCTTTTGGCTCACGTATATGATAGTGTCGCTAGCATCCACATGACAAAGAACCGGGCCGACATGGCTAGTCGTGAACCCAAAGCGGCACTAACCTATGGGGACAGGCATACATGAAACACTCGAGCATGTCGGTCATCAGCGTATGAACTTGGGCTGTAGCACTGGGCTAGCAGGACTCCGGTATCCCGGCTGTAGCAGGCTAGGCAGGACTCAAAGTATCACCGCGTGACATTTCCCGAAGGACAGACATAGGAACGAAATGAATCACATGCCGGCCACCAAGTGTCCAAGCAGTAGTCTTTGGGCTAGCAGGACTCGTGAACCGGGCAGAAGCGGACTACTATCGCTCGAAGCACAAGACTTACATTTCCCCATATGAGAGGCTGCCAAGGATAAACAACTAGATTGTCGGATCCCACTCATACCAAGCATTTCAATCATACACATAATATGCCCGATATGAGTAAATACAACAAGGCATCACAACAAAACTCTACAACTCAAGTACTTTATTTAAGAGGCTCGAGGAGCCATACATAACATATTCATACAGGTAGGGGTCACATGACCCAACACTCAAATCATACAATCATACAAGCACAAGCGGAAGCAAAGTAGTCTGAGTACGCACTCTAGAAAGAAAGAAAGCTTGTTGGAGCCTTTCTATCTACATGGCCCTTCACAAGTCTTAGATCGCCACCGGTGGCTAGCTTACTCGTCAAGTCAACATCTACATAGAATCCGTCGGAGGGGGTAGTATAGTCCTCTGAAAATATTGATTAAGCAAACATGAGTACAAAAGTACTCAGCAAGTCTTACCACAGAATCCTATCATACATGCACATTCTCAAGGAAGGAAGTGGAGTTAAATGCAGCAAGCCAGCTTTGACTCTTGGCTAAGCTATCCTACGTGACACACTTTGTAAAGCATTTGTCGTACACGAGTCCACTATTCACCATCACAATACTCCATCGTGGATCCTCTCTCGTCATCCCCGAGAGGGCCATCCACGATACTCACACTTATCTTGAGGCTTTTAGTAGTATCCATTTACTTGTCTATGAACTGATATAGGTAACCCAAGTCCTTCTCCGTGGACACGGCTATTCAATAGATCATATTTAACCTGCGCAGGGTATACTTCTTCACACACGCTCTCACCACTTATCGCCGTTTACGACATGTACTCGGCAACCTTCAAGCGGAAGCCCAGCGTGGGTGTCGGCCACAGCCTACCTAAACACACAAGTCCCTAGTCCAGTTATCGCCTATTCGGGTTCCATCCGCAGGAGTCCGCCGAGGTTTCCCATACAGCCCGAGCGATGTGTGCGGGGTTCCCGAGATACCAAGCGGGCACTTTCGGTACACGGGCCACGGTGCCTACCGCAACACAACCCACCCCTAAGGTCAGCGTTGCGTGCGGCCCCAACATGCTACAAACACGAAACTACTTGCAACTCCGGACTATGAGCAGGGGTGGTTAAGAAGCCGAGAGGGTCCATTGGTTTCGGGCCCAATGCGTGGTAGTAGCTAGTTCATGGATCACAAACACAGATCTCAGTTCTTAAGTTCGGCCTCAATGAAACAACCCACCATGTACTCCTACATGGCCTCTCATCGATACCTTTACCAAATCGTGTTCAACACTTACACTCTCGAACCAACACAACCTTTCACTCCAGTTCATCATCCCGATGAGCCGACTGACACAACTCTAAGCATAGCAAGCATAGCATGGTAGGAATCACAAACATGGCTCAATCAACTCCTACACATACTAGTGGGTTTCATCTAGTTCTTGTGGCAATGACAGTCATGCAAAGGAAGTGGGTTCAACTACCGCAGCACACAACAGTTGAATCGCGTTGTCTTAATGCAGTAAAATGAGAGCGAAGCGAGAACATGGGTTTGTATCGGAATGTTCAATGAATTGCTTGCTGATGGAACTGGGGTGAGAACTGCCCTTGGATGGGTAATCGAGGTTATCTTGAGGCAGAACCTATCATGAAAACACACCAAAATAAACATACAACCAATATGCAACAATATGATGCATGCTATGACATGGCAAGATGAATGTGTGTTGGCCTAATGCAAGTTGAAAGGATAGGATGATCTCATTTGAACCAAAGGTTCAAATGATAGATCATATGAGTTAGTCCTAATGGTGCAAAATCTTAATCTGGTTATTCAGCATAGTTAACTTGTTTTAACATGCATGAAACCTGTACCAATGGATAGAGTGTATTTTTCTGATAATTTTCATATATAAATCTTTGCATTTGGAGTTATAGAATAAAAGTTATAAGCATTTGAAATTTGAATTATATTCGGATTTTAGTATATAAAATAATTCCAGAATTTGAATTAATCGTCGAGATGAGGTCAACATGACGTCAGGGGGTCAACGGGGGTCGTCCAGGTCAAACTGACCAGTGGGACCCGCATGTCAGGTTAGTTAGCTAATTAGTTTTAATTAAAACTAATCCTAATTAGATTAGCCGGAGGGGGTCCACCTGTCATTGACCCAGAGGGTCAACAGGGCCCACGGTGAGGTCAACTCACCGGCGTCTAGCCGCCGGCGAGGCCAGACGCGGCGGAGCAAGTGACTTTGCACGTTCCGGGCTCCAAATGGAGCGCGGGGAGCATCTACGGGTAGCTAGAGGTGAGCCGCGGTGTTTGGTGGGGTCAGTTGGGTTAGGGGTGGCCGGAGTGGGCGCCGGCGACGAGTCGGGCGGCGACCGGGGCTCGGCCACCGACGGGTTAGGGGTTAGCGGCCTCGGCGAGGCTCGGGGAGTGTACGGTTAGCCTCGTTGGAGAGTGGTGAGTGTGATGGACATAGCGGTGCGGCCAATAGGTGACCGGAGGCTCGTCGGCGACAGCGCCAAGGGCGGTGAGTTCAGCGATCGTCGGTGCTCGCTGTGGTGCAAGAGGGGAGAACGGAGAGGATAGAGAGGTAGCTAGGTTCACGGTGAACCTGCGGGAAGCTTCGTCGGGGTCGGGGCGGGCTGATGCGGCGGGCGGCGACGATGGGGATCTCCGTGACCTTGGACTCGGCGAGGTCGGAGTAGTGGTCTCGGGGTCTTGGGCGAGAGGACTAGCTGGCTAGGGGTAATCGGGTGCGGCGGAGCGGCGACATGGCGGTGGGGTGCGTGGGCGGCGGGAGCACGGCGGCGACGGTGGCGTGTCGGCGATGGCGTCGGCCAGTCGAGCGCGAGCGAGAGAGAGGCAGGGGAAAGTGCGGTGTCCGGGGGTTCGGGGCGACGTGGGTCGTCCCGGTCGGCGAGGCGGCGAGGGCGAAGCGGCGGCGGCCAGCTGCGTGGCGCGCCTGCTACTCGCCGCCGGCACCGATTACTCGCTGGCTCGAGCCAAGCCAAGCAGCTCATTGGCCAGCTTGCTCTTGGGCTGGGCAGCGGTGGGCAGAAATGGCGACAGTAAGGTTTTCCCCTTTTTTTATCTTTTTCTATTTTCTGCAATTCTGTTTAGGGTTTTTAAAAATACCAAAACCTTTTCAAAAATTACCAAAATGCTCCTGGTCACTAGTTGGAATATTCCCAACATGAAACATTTTAGTTTAACAATTTTGAACACTTAAAATAATTTTCATAATTTAAAATGCCCATTTCAAAAACTTGTGATTTAATTATAGAACCCTTAGGTGACCTAGAAAATGTCCCACCTTCTTTGACATGGATCTTAAACCCAAACAAAGGGGATGAGCATTTTGAAGGGCATTTCGGATTCATTGAATTAAATTTTAGTAAACCCTAGTTATTTTAGGGGGGTGTTCTGGGGTTTCCTGCCTTCCCCATTTCAAATTCAGATGAAATTTAAACATGATGCACACCCTAATGCATGGTCTATCTGGGATGTGACATTTCGCCTCCTTGATTTCACCCCCAATGCTGTCCTGACCATGGCAGTTTTCGCACATCTCTGCGAAAACTTTGTCGGAGTCCACCCAAACGTAGCCCTCTTCCGACATTTCTTCATGCCTCGAGTAGAGAGAGGAGAGCCCCTTGCCGGAGGAATCGCCTGGATCTCAAGGATCGGCAAGAAGGAAGCCTATCTGGAAGGAGAGCTCCGCGCGACAAGTGGGAGGAGTGGAGGGCTGTCTGGTGGTGGATCGTAGAGGAGAACCCACAGCCATTCACTGCTCAGCGCCAAACCCCAATAGTGCGCGGCAACGATTGGAGCAACTTGGCGCCGGAAGATGCTAGATTGAAGATTGCCGTTACCCGGATCCTGCGCCTCAGGCTTGCCGGACTCACTGTAGGCGCAGTTGGCGCAGATTTCCTTCGCCGCCGCATCACCCCCTTGCAGGAGTGGAGGAGACCTGCTTGGGAGTTCCAGAACGCGGCAGACATCATGAGGCTGCGCCCGGGCCTCAACTTCAACTTCACCGTCTTGGAGCTTGACGCGATGCTCTTGGAGCTGTTCAAGCATGACCCTGATCATCCCGAATGGTTCAGGTTGCCGAGGGGAGTCGTTCCATTGTGCAACAATTCCTCGCTCGATCGCATCCGTGCAATGATGCCGTTGTGCGACTCGCATGGAATTGTTCCAACTTGGCAAGAGCCTGCCGATGACGTCATGCGACAGTTCTTGGATAGCTTGGAAGAAGTGCCAATCCGCCCCGACGAGCAGAAGGGCCTCACCCGTGACACTACTGATGACGAGATGCAGCGCATCGCCACCAGGTTGGAGGAGGCGGCAGCAGCTGCTGCCGCGGGCGAATTTGGATTTACTGTGGAGGAGGCGGAGGCAGCAGAGGCAGCAAGCCTTGTCGATCGAGAGGAGCTTGTCGGCGAGGATGAGCCTGCCGAGCCCGAAGCTGAGCCGAGCGAGCCTGCTGAGGGCGCCTCCTCCCCACCTTCAAGTAGCTTGCAGTGAGCGGAGCCACAGCTCCACCAAGAAGGCGTCTCGCAAGGCCGGGAAGTGGCGGGCGGCAGACGGGCTAACAGCCGTCGCGCCAAGGCAGCGCTTCCCACCATGCAAGCACTTGTTGCAGCAGGAGCACCTCACGCCGCTGCAGCAAGCGGAGCGGGCCTTCTTGGGACCACAGCTCGTGCACCCGCCAAGCGTCCAAGGGAGCCTACTCTGCAGCTCGTCGACCGGAGGCGAACTGATTCGACCTCTCCGCTCAGCTCAGGAAGAAGAAGAGTAAGATCTTGTTGCTGTACTTGTAATTCTTCAATCTGTTGCTTTGTCTTGTATCTGATTTGCTTCATTCTGAACTCATTCCTTTACAGGACGCTGGCCCAGAGAGCTTCGAAGAGAGCCAAGACCCCGGTGATTGTCATCGAGGACGAACCCACCGCAGCAGCAATAGGCGTGTCCGAGACCCCCTTGCCGGATCCGGCAACCCTTCCTCAGAGCAGCCCCCAGCGTAAGTGCATGATTTTCTTCTTGCTGTTAGGCGTGCATGGGTGCTCTTTATTTGCTGATATCTGATTGTTGATTTGTGTAGGAGCAGAGCAGCCCCACCAGGAGTGCCCTGAAGCCGCTCCTGACATGCCGTCTGCTTCAACTACACCACCAAGGGAGGATCCCCCGGCAAGGGAGCGCTCTCCGGCAAGGGAGGCCTCTCCGACAAGGGGCGGCTCTCCGGCAAGAGACGGCACTAGCGACCCTCCGGCGACTGAGACCATGACTGCAGATCCAAGTGCAGGTAACCCTCTTGCCTGAAAACTTCCCTTGGGTTCTTCTTTTTCTGATCATCTTTTGGATCTTTGCTTGACTTTTCTTTCTTTTTCGGTCATCAGATCCATCCGCCGCAGAGCCAATGGAGATTGAGGTCGCCGGCGAGGAGGATGCGCGCGGCAACACTGACGACGCCGCCGTCGCCAAGGAGGAAACCGGCGCGGACGAGCCCGCCGGCGAAGAGGCCGCCAAGGCTGCCGCCACAGAAGCTGGCGAGGGGTCCGGCGATCGCACTGATGGCCCTGAGGCCGCAGGAGCGCCAGGCGCTACACCGACCGCCGATCCCTCCGCCGCTGCCGCAGCGCCGGGCTCCGAAGAGCCCCATCCCGGCGCCTATCTGAAGGCCGGCGATGGCGTCTTCATCAAGCTTCCCTGGGCGTCAAGCTCCAGGGCACCAGCCGAAGGAGAGATTTTTGACGAAGAGCTGCTCGCCTCCGCTGGGCTGACGCTGGTCGACGCGCCAAGCAGCAGCATCGGCGAGTCTGAGGAGGAGCAGCTGTTGCGTAAGTTGCTGTCGCTCTACCGCGCCCGACAAGCCAAGCTGGAATCCCGAGAAGTGCTTGTCGCGAGGGCAGGAGCAGACATGGAGAAGCGCGCAGAAGAGCTCCGGGGCCTCAACCAAGAAGCTCTCCGGAGCGTGGCAGAAGAGCAGGAGCGACTCACTGAAGAGCGCACAACCTTCATCCTCGAGAATGCTGAGGTTGAGGAGCGGCAGCGGCTTGCTGCCGAGAAGCTGTCTGCGCAGGAAGGCGAGCTGGCGCAGCGGAAGATCAATCTTGACAGCCACGAGGAAGAGCTCGCGCCGCGCGAAGAAACATTTGGTGGAGCCCTCAAGGAAGCAAAGGACGCCGCCGCAGCTGCCGAGGCCGCCAAGAAGGAGTTGGAGACAAAGGTGACGCAGCTGGAGGCGGTCCCAAGAAGAGCGGCGAGGAGCTTGCTGCACTCAAGCATGGCGAGAAGGACGCCTACACTCTTGGCGAGCTGCAGGGCTGTCTCGCCGAGAGGAGCAAGGAGCTCAGCGCCGCCAAGGACTCCAAGGCAGATCTTGAGTGGTGACCACCTTGATCTGACGCTGGACGGCGCCAAGGAGCGGAGGTGGCCTTGTTGGAGAAGATCAAGACCGACGAGGCGCTGGCGGCGAGTGCCACGACCGCCCGAACACCTTCAGAGAGAGCGTGGAGCACTTTGGACCGAGGGTCTTGTGAATATTGCCGCCATCATCGGCGTGGAGCTGGCGGAGCTGGGGATGGTGGATCTCGGATACTCCTCCGATGAGCACCTCCAGCCTAGCGCCAAGCTCAGCTTGTTCTTCAAGGGCGTGGTGACGGCTCTCCAACGACTCCGGGAAGAGATTCCAAAGCAGCTGGCCGACGAGTCGCGCCAGATCTGTGTGGGAGCTCTTCAGAAGGTGCTGATGAAGGTGGCCTTCCGCAATCCAGGTGTTAGCTTCGCCAACGTCCTCAAGTCCTTGCCGCCGAACCCTGATGTTGAAGCGCTCAAGGCCCTTGTCGCACCCATTGTGGACAGGGTGAGCGGGATCAAGAGGGTTGACGGCGACCGCGTAGATTAGGCCGCCCATTTTATCTTTCCCTTGTCGCTGCTGGTCATGTTATGAGAACAACTTATTAGAGCTGCGACAAGCTATCTTGTAATATAACTCTTATTTCGGGTAGTAATTGCTATGTTATTTCTTTTACTTGATTCCTTCCTTTGTATGTTTTTGCCTTACGCTTTTAGGGAACTTGTCGGCGCGGGCACCCTTGCCGCGAGCGCTGAGTGCGGAACGTCAGCGGCCTGCTGGCGGTGCCGCCTCCGACAAGCAACCTTGTCGCGACTAGTTGCAGCTCACTTAAGTTGTTGAGCGGACTCGAAACAAAGTAAGGGCGCAAACTAGCTACGAGTTGGTTCCTCCGCGCACAGGTTTTCCATACAAAGCACGGTCGTTCGAGGAAGATAACTTAAAAATTTAAAACTGATTGCTCAAGCTTTGGCAACTTAGCTTTTCCGTCGTTTTCTTCTCGGTAAGGCGAAACTTCTTCGAGCGACGCTTGGTCCACAGCATTATCTTCTTCTCTTTCCCCCCTGGCAAACTTGTGGGCGAGGGAACCTTCTTTTCTTTGAGAAAGAGAAACAAGAGAAAATAAAGATATGGAGCCTTGCGGCTCGTTATTGCTTATCGGAATAGGTGCTGCACAAAGTGTCAGATAATGCATGCAAAACAAAAAGTAGAAAGCATGAAATTGACAAGATGTGCGGAGCACATGAGTTTCTTGATGCAGGGTCTGCGCCGCTTTGTACAAAGGATTACATGCAACATCGGCAAGACTTGTACAAAAGGTGGTTGCCGGAACAGGTTCGCAACCGCGCCTCTGAGTAAAACTTACGAAGATGCTCAATGTTCCGTGAGTTGCTCACGGAATGCCATCTTCGGTCTCAAAGCGACAGCGCCGTGCCTAGTGACTCGTCTCACCCAAGAAGGGCCTTCCCACTTCGTCCAACTTGTTGGAATTCTTGGCGGACTGAACGCGCCAAGAATAAGGTCGCCTTCCTCGAGACTTCGGCACTAACTTTGCGGCTATGGTAGCGGCGCAAAGCTTCTTTGGTAACGAGCAGCTCAGACAATGCCGCTGAGACGGTTCTCCTCAAGGAGCAGCGTGTCATCTTGTCGCAGCTGCTCTTGCTCAAGCTCATCATAAGCGAGCACTCGAGGTGACCCGAATATGAGTTCCGTGGGGAGAACTGCCTATGCTCCATAGACTAGAGCGAAAGGTGTCTGGCCAGTGGCTCGATTTGGCGGCGTCCTGATCGACCAAAGAACCACCGGCAGCTCCTCAATCCAGTTTCTTCCGCACTTGTGCAGCCTGTCGAAAGTTCTGGTCTTGAGCCCTCGCAGCACTTCAGCATTTGCCCTCTCCGCTTGACCGCAACGGAAGCGAAGCAGACCTTGGCGCCAAGATCTTGGACGTACTGCATGAAGGTGCGGCTCGTGAATTGCATGCCGTTGTCGGTGATGATCCTGTTAGGAATCCCAAAACGGCAAACAATCGACCAAGAACTTGATCACGATCGTGCCGTCACCTTCCTCATCGCTTCCACTTCCGCCACTTTGTGAACTTGTCGATTACAACGCATAAGTACTCAAAGCCCCGACAACTCGGGGAAAGGGCCGAGGATGTCGAGCCCCTGCACCAAAAATGGCGAGGATAAAGGGATCGTCTGGAGTGCTTGAGCTGGCTGGTGTATCTGCTTGGAATGGAACTGCACGCTTCACACTTGGTTACTTGTGCGATTGCATCCTTGAGGGCTGTCGGCCAAAAGAAACCTTGCTTAACGCTTTGCGGCAAGTGTTCTTCGCCAATGTGGTGACCACATATGCCTCCATGTACCTCTGCCAACAACTTCATCCATCTTCCCGGTGAATACACTTCAATTTCACACCGTTGAGTCTTCTTACATACAATGTCTTTGTCGACAAACTGGTACATACTTGACCGCCGGGCTACTCTTTCCGCTTCTTCTTGCTCTTCGGGAAGTTCTCCTGTCTGAAGGAAATGGACGATCTGTTGTGCCCATGCCGGAGCTTGCGGCTCGACAACAAGGACTAAAGGCACATCTGTTGGTTACTTTGGCTTTCTTGGCGCCACCTCCGTTGCCGGACTGCTCGACAACTAGCACTTCTTTGCCTTTCTTCTTCCTGTTGCCCCGCCGCCGGCTCTTCTTTGCCGGGGCAGTTTCCTCACTATCAGATCCTGCTGCTTCTGCATTCTCTCCGGGGAGTCTCCTCCCTTCCTCAGCACGTGCACACTTGTCGGCCAGGGCATAGAGCTCACTGATGTCTCTGTTCTTGCACATCGCCATTTCCTCCCGCATTCTGCGGTTGCGCACGTTCTGATGGAACGCGCTGATTACCGCGGCAGGGTGGACATCTGGGATGTTGTGCTGTACACGGCTGAATCTCTGAATGTACTTGCGCATGGGTTCTCCTTCCTTCTGGGCTAGCAGATGAAGGTCGCTCTCTTGGCCATGGGGCTTGTGGCCGCCTGTGAAGGCACCGACAAACTGATGGCACAGATCTGCCCAAGAGGATATGGAGTTGTCCGGCAAGTGCATGAGCCAAGATCTGACATTGGGCTTGAGTACCAGCGGGAAGTAATTGGCCAGAATCTTGTCGTCTCGCCCCCCGGCAGCCTGCACCGCAATGGTGTAGATGCTGAGGAACTCCGACGGGTGCGTCTTGCCGTCGTACTTCTCTGGTACATCTGGCTTGAAATCCTTCTTGCTGGGCCACTGGACTTGCCGCAGCTCACGAGTGAACGCAGGGCAACCTACCGCGTACGGCAAGTCGCTTGGTTCCCCTAGCGCATGCATGTCGACAGAGGGCCCAGCGCGCTGGTCGGATTGACGCCGCGCTTCTCTTCGGCGCTCGATGCGAGTTCGAGCGTCTTCTTGTTGTCGTTCATGAAGAACTTGGCACTGATCGCGACGAGCTCGTGGGTCCGACGATGCGGTGGAGTCGCTGTCGAGGTGGATCCGACGAGTCGGCGATCTTGGCCTTCGGGGTGGAGAGTGCATGGTGGTTGCACCCCCACAGGTTTCGTTGCCACCGGCTCGTGCCTTGTCGTCCTGCCGCGGCAACGATGCACTTGGTTGCCGCGGAGTGTGGCCGTTGGCAAAGCCGATGAGACTACGAATGGTGGCCTCCATTCGTCGACCTTGTCCGCTGTTGGAGGGTAATCCAGAGCGCTTGAGCTCGCGCGAGCTTCGCTGAGTGGTGGACGGCAGTGGCGAACGGTGCGAGGAGCGGGATATGCTCGGACTTCTAAATACGTTAGAAGGAGCAGTATCCCGTCCAGGCGACCGTGTCCCACTCGCACCAGCCTGTTGGCGCGCATGCTGGTCTTGAGGGTCCCGAGATCCACCAGCTCGATCTTGATGCAACGAGCGTATGGTACTGTGAATACCATGACGCTGTCGGTCCCGCGCTTCCTGAGATGGGCGCGGTGCATGCACGGACGCCGAGGTCTGCGCAGCCTTGTTCTTGGACTTGGCCGCACCGTGGACTCCTTTGTCGACGCCCGTTTTTCCGCCGGCGTCTACCCCACCACTCGTCTGCTCCAGTGGTGGTGGGTTCGACGTGGACGGAGCAGTTGCCGCTGAAGCCTTCTTCTTCGGTGGCATGTTGATGAAGAAAACGAAGATGTTGCTCGTGTGAACGCCGGATCAGGTTCACACAGCCTCGACGCCCCCTACCTGGCGCGCCAAAGATGTCGGGGAGGCTGATCGTACCCACGAGCACCTATGGGGACCGGCGGACCGAGCCCCTTTCGGTTCGGCGGGGAGCGGAGATCGCACGAAGAGCAGATCGAGGCGAAGCACACGAGCAGTTTACCCAGCTTCGGAGCTCTCCAGAGAGATAATACTCCTACTGCTGCTTGTCTGATTGTATTGTGTTCTTGCTAGGGAGCGTTGAGAGCTACAAGACCTAGCGTGAGTGTTCTATGGTTTCGAATGAACCGAACCCCCTCTACGTTGCGCATGGGCCTCCTTTTATATGCTCAAGGGGTCTCCGACAGGTGGCAACATAGACAAGGGTAGAAATGGAAAATGAGTCGCGGTTGGTACAGCTACTTGTACAGTGTATCCTACCTAACCATGACGGCAGGGGACAAAGGCATTAATTGCCCGTCCAAGTCGACTAAACAATGCAGAAAGGGACCGTCAGGGACGCCACCGCTTGCCATGATGGCAATCTTGTCAGCACCGCTTGCCACCGCGCTCCGCTGGCCGCACATCCTCTTGCCACGCGCGCCTGTAAAGGTCCCATGGCGACACGTTGGTGGATGTGCTGGAGCGCAGGAACGGAGTAGTAGTCGGCTGCGGCAAGCGCCTTGCCGCGGTTGTTGCCTCGTCGTGTCCGGAAGCTTGTCGCTCACCGGGCCTTCCCGGCAAGCTCCTCTTGCCGGGGCCTTGTCTTCTAGGTGCCTTGAGTGGCCTTCCCGGCAAGCTCCGCTTGCCGGGGCCTTGTCTCCTTGACTTAAATACTTTGCTCTTGAATGGCTCCAAAGGAACCATGGAGGAGCTAGGCGGTCACCGCGGCAAGGCTCGCCGCGGGGTGCTGCAACTGCCCGTGCACAAGTTCGGGATACTAGGATACCCCTACTCTAGTACACCGACACAATATGATGAGACACCTTCACTATATGCAGTGTGATATTAGTTGCATCTTTGATATGATTTATAGCATGCGCTGCTTCTAATTTGTTGAAATGCCATGATGGGACACTTTTAACTTGGCAGAGTCATATTGGTTGCATCTTTCATGTGGTGTCTAGCTTGCATTGCTTCTTATTTAGTGAAATGGTTTCTGCTTAGTTTACACAAACAGTTGTGAATATGCCATGTCGTCCTGTTTTTCTTATTATTCCATCCTGGAATCATGTGTTTGCCTTACATCAAAGTAGTGATTGTCAGTATCATGCATGAATGAGTTCTGAAGAGTGAATTTTAATGCCTTTTCTTGTCGATTTTACTTGACAATTCAAAATCAATAAAGCGGAAGGAAGTTAGCAAGGCATCGGAGGAAGGTGCTCCTTCCAAATCGAGGGCCTCTACATATTCTACTCCTCCATCCCCCCAAGATGATTTCCAAGACAACACATGCATAGACACTCAATGTAGCTGTGATGGTGATGAGCACGTCTCCCCTAGTGCACCATCACAGGTGCTCCCTCTAACTTGGCACTGTTATATGTGGTTGCATGTTATGTATGATGTCTAGTTTGTATTGCTTCTAATTTTGTTGAATTGCATCTGCTTACTTTACACATTATACTTGTGACTAAGACACGTGTTACTGTTTCTAGAACATACAATATATGTCTATCACACCATGTTCTTACATCAAAGTACATTTGTTCTGAAGAACTAAATTGTTATTCGTTTTTCTTGTCGGCTTGACTTAACATGGCACAGAGAAAGAGGAAGCAAGACAGAACAACAGGGAAAGGGAAGCGGAACAATCCTACAGATTCTGCTGGTACTGATGGTGCAATAGAAGGTCAAAGTCCAGCGAAAAATTGTACCGATAGGGTATCCCATGCTACACGAGCTACAGAACAAGCAAAACAGAAACAATAGCTGCCACCAAACAAGCAGAGACAACCCTAGTTGTTGCAACACCTTCCATAGTACCACCAGCTGCACGATTTACTCGTTCGTCAACTCAGCTAGCAGCACGTTCCCAAGCTCCCTTGCCACCTGACACTACTTCTGAAGCACTCTTGACACAAGATGAGTTGGCAAGATCAGATGAACTTTGTGAGCTTCAACAGCAAGAAGGTAGTTCTTTGGAGTCAAGTTCTGATTGCATGCTTCTTTATATGTAGTCTCACAGTTTGATGTACACTAACACTTCCTATGTTTGTTGTTGGACTAGCACCTAGGCGCAAGAGGAAACAAACATCAGGGATAATGCTCGATAGGTTAACTAAATCTAGAGGAGGAAGAATGGAGATCCGTTTTGTGGCAGGTTTAAAAAGGCCACGTGATGCTACAGAGTCAGCCAAGTTAGTATTAGAGGCAGCGGTTGTTGTTAGGTGTCATGTACGTATCCTCCCAACGTGGATTTAGTACAAGAATGACAAAGACGAAACCCAGTTCAACACCTTCCTCGACCATTTATCTGTAAGTATGATTATGTATGGAGACTAGTAATATCGTCTTGCTTTGTCCAATACTTTCTAGGTTGCTGATAATGAGACTCCCATAATTTTCAACAGATGAGATTCAAGTTGGATAGCCAAGATGATGCAACCAGACAAGCTTGCACCCATGTTTTCAAGTCTGCTATGCGATAGTATCGGTATAACTTGAGGAAAACTCACTTTGAAGGCAAGGCTAACAGTAAACTTGCCCAAACATCTCCAGTGGAAAATATATCTGATGAAGACTGGAGAGGCCGCGTTAAACACTGGTCCGATCCGAAGTATCAGGTACATTATATATATGTGATCAGAGCACATGTTGAAGTCCTATTTACGCATGTGCCACACAAATCTATCTTCTTGTAGGTGAACTGTTCAAAGAACAAGGCCAACCGTACGAAAGTGAAATTCCAACAAATGACAGGATCTCGTAGCTATATTGCACACTGCGAGGCTCTTGTAATTAGCTGCTGTTTCACTCTTTTCGCTGTACCATACCATATTATCAGATCTATATTGACTTGTTCCAAATGCAGACGAAAGCCCGGAAGGACCAAAAAGTACCTGAACCAAATGATGTGGAAATCTTCAAGGACTGCACACCGGCAAGAAGAAGGGCATGACTACACCAGTCAAAGCCGCTGTTGTAAGTCCTTAATCCTCATGCCTTTTAACTACTACTTACTCTGACTTGTGCCTTGAACTGCATAGTTTGCAGCCAATGTCTATTACTCTTTTCAATTTTATACACAATTGTCTTAGCGTATCATTGCACCTTACAAGGTTTAAAAGAGAGGAGTGATGTTCCTTTGATCTTGACCTGTAATCTAGTTCCGTCTTGGACTTGCCCACACAACGTTACAATTTCTGTTTATGCATTCTCGATTGTTTTGTGATATGAATGATGTCATACTATGCTTACCGTGTTATAAACTTCGTCTCTTTATCCTTAGCCCTCAATACAATGTGAAGAAATAGACAATACATTAGTGATGGTACATGGTCATATGTTTGGAACCTGGTTTTATTATGTACTTTGTAACAAAATACAACTATTATTTTACATGGGTTCACCAGAATAAGTTCTGTATATAGACCAAAGCTATTTTGTTTGGTTTTGTTGCCTCCTTAATATCTTACATTACGGTACTACTAATGTAAAACCACAACTTTTCAGCGAGCTATGGAAAAAATGGTGGAACCACCACCTTCTGAAGGTGGCGAGGCAACTATAACCGCAATGTCGGCTCTTGCTGCGGTGGGTCAATACTGTCCGCTAACAATGCCAAAAGCACGTTCTGCGTATCTTGGGTTGGTTGTTAAGGCAATCTCGTCAAAACTGCCTCATGATCAAGATATGCAAGCTCAAAACAATGTTGTATCTGCGCTCCGCACACAAGTTCATTCCCTAACAGAGACCCTTTGTGAAACAAGGAGAGACATTGTTCGATGTTGTCAAGATATGCATGGTTTTGAAACCAGACTATCGGACATTTGCTATGTTCTTGAGGAGCATAGGAGAACCAAGGCGAAGGTTATGGTGCTCCATCGGACAATCTGACATGAAAACGTAACGGTCGGGTCAAATGAACTGAGCTTCGAACTTCGGTGGTGCATTTATCGCGCCAGATCGTTAACTTTATGCCAACCTTCCTTTTGTTTTATAGTTGTAATTTGTTTTGGTGCGATACAAAATTTGTTCTTAACGTGCAGCCACCTGCTGAAGAAAACAGCAAGCCATTTTTGTATACTGTAGGGTGTTCCCTATATTTGCACTGGTGGCGAACTTTGATGCCCATCGGCTGTTGTTTACATGAGCCTTCTACGGGCCGTAGAAACAATGGGCCTTCTAAGGGCCGTAGAAACAATGGGCCTTCTATGTGGCATAGAAACAATGGGCCTTATACGGGCCGCAGACACAATGGGCCTTCTATGGGTCATATCATCAATGGGCCTTCTACGGGCTTATGATCGGTTGGCCAAACATGGGCCAATAATAGACCACATTATGGCCATAAATGGGCTAGAGTTGAAATCGTCCGTTCATGGGCCGACCATAACTGGCTGTCGTTAATCGGCCGTATTTTGATGACGCTATCAAAATGGCCCAACGTATTAACGGGCCACAAACGGGCCGACTGTAACCACGGGCTGAATTTGGCCCACAAGCGAAAAATAGCGATGTGACGGCTGTAAGTAAGCGAATGTGGAAATGAGCCCAAGAATAAATGGGCCCCAGAAGGCGAAAGATAACATGGATTTGAAGCGGCGAATAATGGGCCGTTAATGGGTATAAAGTGATACCTTTGTTCATTACGGGCCGTTTCACCATGGGCCGTTAATGGGTATAAAGTGATACATTTGTTCATTACGGGCCGGTTTACCACGGGCCGTTAATGGGCCGAGAGTAATAAGGGCCTCATATGGGCGAAGGCGTCATGGGCCATACATGGGCGGAAGTTAAAACGGGCTGGAATTATATTGGATGGCCCAGATGGCGCTACTAGGCCTAATTCGGTTAGGCCGTAAATGGGCCCCGGTTAGCGGGCTATAAATGGGCTATATCACGAACAGGTCGTTAACAGGCTTGCCATGGGCCGGCCCGCCACCTTTTGACCAAGTCAAACGGGCCGGCCTTTTCACAGGAATGGGCCTCTGTTGGGCCGTGCCACGTGTCGACGTATCATAGGCGCATTGTGTCCAATGAGTGGAGGACATCTGTCCCAACGGTGAGCTGGCACGTGTTTCCTCCAGCCAATGATGATTTTACACGTGGAAAATCCCCATTGGTCGGGGCTGTTAACGGGTTATCGGATCCAAAACCAAACCCGATAGCTTAACGGCGTTCCATTATGGTGGATGCCACGTGTCAGTCACCCTTGACGAAAGCACTTCTGTGACGCGCGATTTATTGTCATGGAAGTGGACACTTCCGTGATGATAATTTTGGTAATGTCATGGAACACTTCTAGGACAGCACATGTATGACTATCTTGATTCTGTCATAAAATTGTCATGGATGTACATGCATGACAAAAAATGCGACCTACTGTGACAAACACGTATTATCACGGAAGTGTATTTTTTTTGTAGTGTTGCGAGGTCTCTTGGACGATGAACGACTGCTTCTCCATGGACTACCGGCGCACCTTCTGTTTCATCCGACGCGTGTTAGGGCACATCCTCAGGTGATGCTCGATTATTCCCCTCGGGATCGCAACCAGATCCTTGGGCTCCGAGGCGAACACTTCCTTGTTCGTGCGTAAGAAGCTGACCAACGCCTCTTCTTGATCTGGGGGGAAGCCGGCGTGTATGGTGAAGGTGGCGCTCGATGCACCGTCTTCATCAACCGGCACCTGCTTCGTCTCGGCACGATCTTGGGAGAATAATTGCTTCTTCTTTGCTGGCGCAGCCCCCGGAGCCTCCGGGGCCCCTTCCTCGCTTGGTCGTGCGGCCGCCATGGCCCTGAAGGCGAGCTTGAGGGCCAATAGCGCGTCCTTGGTGTCGCATGCCACGGTGAGGACGCCGCTGCTTCCCAGCATCTTCATGAGATTGTAGGCAGGGTGAGTTGCTGCCATGAACTTGGCCATCGCAGGGAACCCAAGGATGGCATTGTACGGGAGGCCGATGCGGGCGATGTCGAAGTCGATGAGCTCGATGCGGTAGTTGTCGCGGGTGCCAAAGGTGACGGGGAGGCGGATCTGCCCTAGGGGGTAGGTGGAGCCCTCGACGACTCCGGAGAAGGGCTTGGTGGGGCGGAGCCGGCCATGGGGCACATGAAGCAAGCCGAATGCTTCCACAGAAAGCACTTTGAGGCCGGCTCCACCATCGATGAGGGTCACGGGAAGCCAGTTTGAGATGGGCTGGGTGACCGCCACATTGCAGATGGTAGGGGTGCAGAGCATCGGGAGCGCGCCGGCACCTACAGTAGTCACTAGGTGGTCCCTCGAGTCGCAGGTGAGGTCGGCCTTAGGCGCCACCCAGCCCAGAGGAGCTCCCCGCTGCACGTGGGCGGCGCCCACCTTGCGAAAGAATTGCTTGAAGTGGTGGTCCGAGGGAGGCGCATTTGAACAACTGAGGAGGGCTGCGATGGCGTGGGGCACCGGTGCCACGAAGCGCGCGATGTAGAGGCTGCACAGCTCCTCCCAGGAGGCCAGTGAAGAATCTGACAAACTGAGAAGCCAGGCGCGCGACACGCCCGTGAGGGCCACGGGAAGCCAGTTTGCCATGACCTTGTCATCGCCGCCGGCTGCCAAAACTGCCTTCTCGTATGCGTGGAGAAAACCTGCCGGGTCTGCCACGCCATCGAATCGGGGCGGCAGCTCCGGCCTGAACTTGGGTGGCCACTGCACCTGCCGCAGGGCGGGGGTGAAAGCTCGGAGGCCCACGGCTCCCCTGAAAGCATGTGTCGGTCCGGTCGACCGAGCGGCGCCTGCCATGAGAGCCGAATGGTGGAGCGCAACGGACGGAGAGGCGGATCTTCGATGCACCCCTACCTGGCACGCCAAATGTCGGATTTTGGGCTCCGCAAACCCTTAATAGATTCGAACTCTGGGGTGCGTGCGAAGAACTCAACCTCCACAGTCTGCCTACTTTCCAATCTCAGGGCCTAGCTTGATGAACTAGAAGGAAAGGGGACAAGGCAGTTTACCCAGGTTCGGGGCACCTTGCGGTGTAAAACCCTACTCCTGCTTTGTGGTGGATTGGCCTCAAGGGGCTGAGGATGAACTAGTACAATGGAAGAACAACCTCAAGAGGTGTGTTCTTGAGCTGGTGGGGGTGAGGATGATCTGTCCCCCTCTATTGTGGTGGCCAGGTCCTATTTATAGCGGCCTTGGTTCTCTTCCCAAATGAAGGCGGGGAGGGATCCCACAACGGCCAAATTCGAAGGGAGACAACTAGTACATCTTATCCTGACAAAAGTAGTCTTCGCCTACAAAGCCTCTGGTCGTGACGCCGTGGTGGGCTCGGGATGACCTCTGTCCTGCCGTCATGGCGGTCTTGCTCTTGTTGCATGGGAATGGAAACCTTTGGCTGATTCCCCGGGACTCCGCGCCTGCGCTTGCCTCTTTAGCACCAAAGAGGAAACTGCTGCACTGCGCCCGCTAGCGCCCACCAGTCCTTGGTCGTCATGGCTCACGTCATCTGAACCTTGTGAGGTGAGGCTTGCATAGAAATCTCCGCTCCTCAGGAGCCAGCCTTGGGGGGGGGGGGTTGCTCCTTCTGGAGGTCTTGGTGTCGTCCACCTCGCGAGGCTTGGCCCCTCGCGAGGGTCTTGAGTTGTTGGTGCCGAAGGTGGGCCGTACCAGGCCGTTGATGGAGCCATGTCGTGGGCTGCAGGCCGGCAAGTCTGGGTACCCCCGTTCCCAGAACGCCGACACCAAGGCCTTTATTGAATGGAGGGTTCCTCAATGAGAGAGCATATATTAAAGCTTGTTGGCTATGTTGATAGACTGGCTTCTCTGGAATTGGAATTCCTCCAACACTCGATGCAGATATTGTGCTTGCTTCACTCCACATCTTACAATGGTTTTATCATGAATTACAACATGAATGGGATGGAGAAAAGTGCAAACAAGTTGTTTGCTATGCTCAAAACTGCGGAAGCTGGAATGCGGATGAACAAAATAGTGTTGATGGTCAATAAGACCGCCAGTTTCAAGAAGAAGGGCAAGTCCAAGAACAAGAAATCTACTAAAGCTGGTAAGGCCGAGTCTCAGAAGAAGAACAAGGGCGGAGCCTCTTAAGATACTGAATGTTTCTACTGCAAGAAGAAGGGACACCGGAAGTGTAACTGCAAGAAGTATTTGAAGGATAAGAAGAACGGATAAAGGTATAATCTTCATACAAAGTTAATGTTATTCTACTTGTGAAATCCTATATGTCATGCTTATTTGATACTGATGGGTTTCTCACATTTTGCAAACTGATCCAGGGACTACATAGAACTCACAAGGATTGAAGAAATGAAGTCGTGATACAAGTCAGGGATGGTGATGGGATCGCTGCTCAGAGACCGTCAAAGTTATGTCTTTAGTTTATCTTCAAGATTTATCTTAGAACTAAAATAATAGTTATTTTGCTTTGGAATTATGTAATGCATTATCCAATGGGTTATGTGATGGGTATTCTTATAAGTTTTAAACAATAGTTGTTCGGATTATTATGAGAATATGTTTTTGATTAAACCTCTATTTGCGAAGGTTTATTCGTGACGAATCTTGAAGCTTGTGATCTATAACATTAAAGCTAAACATCTTGAGAAGACTAATAAAACCTCTTGAGTGTGGCACTATTTGATTGTATCGGATAATTAATCTTCATAGAGATGAAGCATAATAATTTTTTATTTGAATTGACTGAATACATCATGATGTATAAAATTCGATGGATAAAATAGAGTAGCGTGAATATTTATACTTCATTGATGTCATGAGTAAATATTATTTACTCGATATAACATAAGGACTAGAATATGTGAAATAGTTCAAAGAAATTCAGATTGAAGATGTAATATCATTATGAAAAAAACAAAGACTCTTCTTTCATGAAGAAATATATCTAAAGTCATAAGTTTACCAAGCAATTGAATAATTGTGGAATTATTATTACCTATCTGCTCTTATAATTTTTTGGGGATTTATAAATGGAATAGCATAATATTCACTAAAGAGATGTATCATCTAAAAGTCTCATAAATGCTATAAAGAGTTATCGAATATTTTTATACCAAAGCTTCATTGTAGGTTTTGTGTTCCTCTCACTAAATTCAAAGGACAAGAATGTTTGTCAAAATAATGATTACTTTACGGAAAATGTTTTCTTGTTAAAAGATTAAGTGGGAGGATGATACAACTTATTGAGATTATGGAATCTCGAGCTCAAGTTAAAACAAGACTAAATCAGAAACCTTCTCGAGTAATTTTGTCCGTAAATCTGTGAAACGAATCTATTGTATTAGATGTAGGAGCTTCAGTTAATGTAACAAAATGCAAAGGTCAAGAAAGATTATCGATTCTACTGAATATCTCATCTTAGAAGAAGATTAAACCCTGCGCGCTACGAGGAAGCAGTGATGGCGCCCAACTAGAGAGGTATTACTGAAACCATTGAAATCCAAAATGAAGTCCATATACAAGGAACAAGTTTTGAACTTAATGAAACCTTCAAAAGGTGTATACATGGATCTTTTATTATTCATGGATAGTGATCCCGAAAAACAAAAGTTTACAAAAGAGTTGTGTAGGAATGGAAGAGTTGATCTTGTCAAATATTCTTGTTAGTAGCAACACTAAAAGTATAAATGGATTACAATGGCGAGTGTTGTATATTATTGAAATATAACAAACGAGTAACAAAACTATTTTGAAAGGGATTTCACACAGGATGTATATAAGATACAACCAAAAGGTTATGTAAAGAATACGAAATGATATAAATATTTCAAGCCATGAGTATGATTTGCAATAAAGTATCAAGTACCTAGAATTTGATAAATTAATTGGAGAACAATTTAATCTTTATCAAGAAACTTGTGGATACAAGAAGTTCAGTGGGAGCTCTATGGCACCATATGTATAACATATCACTTGATCAGAAATAATATAAAGTACATTAGCACAAACGATTAAAAGCATGTATCTAAAAGGGACTTAGGATTATTAGATGAAAATCTATATAGATACATTAAAACATATGATTATGTTAAGAAATGTACTGTGACAAAGTTTTAAGGAAGTTTAAAAGGAGAAAATGTTTTCTCAGAATGTCACATAGCATAACACTATGTAGAAATCGATAGTTGATGAGCATGTGTGGATGAATAGAGTTCAATTTGATTCAAAGATTGAATTCGCCATGTGTGCTATCAAATGTACAAAGCCATGTGTCTTGTATGAACTAATCATTAGTAGTAAGTACCATAGGGTGTGTTTGGTTGCCCGAGTCACATTTGGCTGCATTGCATCTAGCATCCTGGCTGAGTGTGGCCTAGCTAGGCTAATGCAATGGTACATTGAGATGTGTGTTTGGTTGCTTGTGTGCGCTGGGACTGGCCAAGGTGAATATGTGTTTGGTAGGTTGCATGAGGTGTCACATGCTGAGTGAAAATGTTGTTTGGTAATCTGGTCAAATTGTTTGAAGCAAACAAGAGAAGGTGTCTCTTTCAGATAAAATCAACAGGCAATATTTGTTTACAAATACAACAACATACACACACATATATATATATGGAATCAATTCTTTAAATCATCCCACGCATATATGGAATACTAGATTATCATGATATACTACTCCATACAGAACAAATAAATCCCAAGCAAATTGAATGGATTATTGCTCACGAGGGTGTTGACAGGGACCAGATGAACAGAAGAAACAAACTACGGGCATGGCGGATCTGGATTCTACTTCCATTTCTTGCTCCAACCGATGCCACGAGATCCAGATCGCGCGGCGCTCGTCAGGACCTCGTCTACTCGCGGACCAGCGTCCCCCACCATTGCGGGATCTAGTCGCGACGAGCCTCTGGTAGTCGCTCGACGCGGGATCCAGCAAAAAGGAATGGCGACGGCCAAGAAGAGGAGGCGACGGCGGCGGCCAAGAAGAGGAGGCGACGGCGGCGGCAAAGATGAGGAGCCGGCGGAGGCGGCGAGGGAGAGAGCCGGCGTCTGCGGCGGCGGCAACGAGGACGAGGAGCCGTCGGCGGTGGCGAATCTGAGGCCAGGCGGAGGGGATGGGAGGAGGAGCGATGGGCAGACGGGCGTTAATGCGAGGGGGATCGCGACCCCCTACGTGAAACTGCACGCGTGGGTGCAGGCTCGCGGAAACGGCCGGAACTTGCATTTCAGCTCAGACTGGTTGGGAGGCCCTTTTTGCATCCGTCGGGCCAGGCCCAGCTGGACATGCAGCACACCAAACAACGAGATTACTGCATCGTGGGTGCGAGCCAGGTTTAGTACAAGAAACCAAACACGCCCATAGTGATCCTAGAGAGGTTCACTAGGGTGATTAATTAAAGATTAAGTACCTCAGTTGGATGGAAGTTTTACTTTTTGTCCTTAGAGGAGATGAAGAAAGTGTTGTAAATAGTTATGAAAATTATTTATTGTAAAGGTTACACAAGACAACTTCATGACTGTTATAAATGAACTATCGGGCTATAAACTTTGAAATAGTTTTAGAGAATGAACATAATTGTGGATATTATAAATGATATAGATTGAGGCTTGAGAAGTTTTCGATAGAATATAATCTCGATCAATAAAAGTTTATTGGTAGATATGGTGTAGTTCCAAATTGACTATATGAAGATATAGTAAATGGACTACATGGAGATATAGTGTTACTATAAAATGGAATATATAAAAATATAGTATTACCATTAATGTAACATAAGAATTACATCGAAAAACCCAAATATTAATACACAAATAACATTAGGATTTGAAGAGTACCAGATCAGTGACTGATACGTCTCCAACGTATCTATAACTTTTGATTGTTCCATCCTATTATATTATCAATCTTGGATGTTTTATATACACTTTCAAGCAATTATATATCATTTTTGGGGACTAACCTATTAAATTAGTATCCAATGCCAGTTGTTGTTTTTTGCTTGTTTTTTGTTTCGCAGAATATCGGTACCAAGCAAAGTCTAAATGCCAAGAAACTTTTTGGAGATTTTTTCTGGACAAAAGAGACACTAGAAGCTTCGAGAGAAGACCAGAGGATGAAGTGTGGGCCCACGAGGCACCAGGGCGCACCCAGAGGGGTAGGCGCGCCCTAGTGGCTTGTGGGGCCCACGAGGCTCCGTTTGACCTAACTCTGTCTCGAGAAATTCTCTAAAATCGTGAAACCAACAGAGAAGTCCACAAAATACTCTTTCCACCACCGCAAGTCCCAAAACCACGAGATCCCATCCGGAGGCCATTTTCGGCACTCTTCTGAAGGGGGGTTCGATCATGGCGGGACTCTACATCATCCTTGCTGCCCCTCCGATGATCCCTCAGTAGTTTACCACAGACCTATGGGTCCATAGTTAGTAGCTAGGTGGCTTGTTCTCTCTATTTGATCTTCAATACAATGTTTTCCTCGGTGTTCTTGGAGATCCATTCGATGTAATGACTTTTCGCGGTGTGTTTGTTGGGATCTGGTGAATTGTGAGTTTATGATCAAATCTATCCATGAATATTTTGAGTTTTCTCTGAACTCTTTTATGCATGATTGCTATAGCTTCGTATTTCTTCTCTGATCTATTCATTTGTTTGGCCAACTAGATTGATTTATCTTGCCATGGGAAGAGGTGCTTTGTAATGGGTTCGATCTTACATTGCCCAATCCCAATGACAAAAAGGGACATGACTCGTATGTATCGTTGCTATTAAGGGTAAAAAGATGGAGTTTATTCACACGTGAGTTTATCTTGTCTACATGATGCCATCTTGCTTAAGGCGTTACTCCGTTTTCCATGAACTTAATACACTAGATGCATGCTGAATAGCGGTCGATGTGTGGAGTAATAGTAGTAGATGCAGAATCGTTTCGGTCTACTTGTCTCGGACATGATGTCTATATATGATCATTGCCTTGGATATCGTCATAATTATTTGCTTTTCTATCAACTGCCCAACAACAATTTGTTTACCCACTGTATGCTATTTTCAAGAGAGAAGCCTCTAGTGAAAACTATGACCCCCGGGTCTATCTTTTATCATATATTAAAACTAAAAATACCTTGCTCCAATCTTATTTTATTTATTTTATTTTGTATTTTTGTCTATCTATAAAAAATTATACAATTTAACCTTGCTCGTAACCGTCAAGGGATTGACAACCCCTTGTCCGCGTTGGGTTGCAAGTATTTGTTGTTTATGTGCAGGTGCTGTCAACGAGTCGTTGCTTGGTTATCCTACTGTATTTGATAACCTTGGTTTCATAACTGAGGGAAATACTTATCTCTACTGTACTGCATCATCCTCTCCTCTTCGAGGAAATCCCAATGCAGCTCAAAAATAGCAGGAAGAATTTATGGCGCCGTTGTCGGGAGACATCATCAACAACTATCAAGTACCTACGCATAAACTTTCATCTCCTTGCATTTACATTATTTGCCATTTGCCTCTCATTTTTCATCTCCCCACTTCTAAAACGTTTTTTACAAAAATACAAAAATATTTCCCGTTTTCCTTTTTCTTGTTTGCTTCTTTGCTTGCTTGTTATCTTGTTTGCGTAGTCATGATGTCTCAAGAAAATACAAAATTGTGTGATTTTTTCAATACTAATAACAATGATTTTATTAGTACTCCGATTGCTCCTCCCGCCGCTAGTGCGGAAAGTTGTGATATTAATGTCAGTTTGCTAAATCTTGTTATGAAAGAACAATTTTCTGGTAGTCCTAATGAAGATGTTGCATCCCATCTTAACACTTTCGTAGTATTGTGTGACATGCAAAAGAAAAAAGATGTGGATAATTATATTTTGAAATTAAAATTATTCCCGTTCTCATTGCGGGATCGTGCAAATATTTGGTTTTCATCTTTGCCACGAAATAGTATTGATTATTGCGTTAGATGCAAAGATGCTTCTATTACTACATATTTTCCTCTCGTGAAAATTATTTCCCTTGGAAATCAAATAATGAATTTCAAGCAACTTGAGAATGAACATGTTGCCCATTCTTGGGAAAGGATGAAATTAATGATAATAAATTGCCATACTCATGGTTTAAATTTGTGGATGATCATACGAAAAAATTTATTCGGGATTAAATTTTGTTTCTAGAAATCTTGTAGATTCCACTGCGGGTGGTACTTTTATGAAGATCACATTGGGTGAAGCTACTAAATTGCTTGATAACATTATGCCAAATTATTCACAATGGCATACTAAAAGAGCTCCTACTAGTAAAAAAGTGAATTATGTTGAAGAAATTAGTACTTTGAGTGATAAAGTTGATGCGCTTACGAAACTAGTGTTGGGGAACGCAATATTTCAAAAAAATAACTATGATCACGCAAGATCTATCTAGGTGATGCATAGCAACGAGACGGGAGAGTGTGTCCACGTACCCTCGTAGACCGAAAGCGGAAGCGTTTAGTAACGCGGTTGATGTAGTCGAACATCTTCGCGATTCAACCGATCCAAGTACCGAACGTACGGAACCTCCATGTTCAGCACATGTTTAGCACGATGACGTCCCTCGAGCTCTTGATCTAGTTGAGGACGAGGGAGAGTTACGTCAGCACGACGGCGTGGCGACGGTGATGATGAAGTTACCGCGCAGGGTTCGCCTTAGCACTATGATGATATGACCGAGGTGGTAAACTGTGGAGGGGGGCACCGCACACAGCTAAGACAATGTGTTCGAGGGTGCCCCTGCTTCCGTATATAAAGGGGGTGGCCGGCCGGCCCCTGTAGGGCGTGCCAAGAGAGAGGAGTACTACTAGGACTCCAAGTCCTAGTAGGATTCCACTTGGTGGAAGGGGAAGAAGGAAGGGAGAGGGAGAGGGAAAGGGGGGCCGCCCCCCTCCCCTAGTCCTATTCAGACTGCCATGGGGGGGGGGGCGCACGCCACCTCCTCGTGGCCTGGCCTCTCTCTCCCTTAAGGCCCATGAAGGCCCATTAGTTCCTCGGGGGGTTCCGGTAACCCTTCCGACACTCCGATAATTATCCGGTACCTCCCGGAACTTATCCGGTGTCCGAATAACATCGTCCAATATATCATTCTTTATGTATCGACCATTTTGAGACTCCTCGTCATGTCCCTGATCTCATCCGAGACTCCGAACAAACTTCGGTCGTCAAATCACATAACTCATAATACAAATCGTCATCGAACGTTAAGCGTGCGGACCCTACGGGTTCGAGAACTATGTAGACATGACCGAGACACATCTCCGTCCAATAACCAATAGCGGAACCTGGATGCTCATATTGGCTCCTACATATTCTATGAAGATCTTTATTGGTCAAACCACATAACAACATACGTTGTTCCCTTTGTCATCGGTATGTTACTTGCCAGAGATTCGATCATCGGTATCATCATACCTAGTTCAATCTCGTTACCGGCAAGTCTCTTTACTCGTTCTGTAATGCATTATCTCGTAACTAAATCATTAGTCACATTGCTTGCAAGGCTTATAGTGATGTGCATTACCGAGAGGGCCCAGTGATACCTCTCCGATACATGAAGTGACAAATCCTATTCTTGATCTATGCCAACCCAACAAACACCATCAGAGACACCTATAGAGCATCTTTATAATCACCCAGTTACGTTGTGACATTTGATAGCACACAAGGTGTTCCTCCGGTATTCGGGAGTTGCATAATCTCATAGTCAGAGGAACATGTATAAGTCATGAAGAAAGCAATAGCAATAAAACTAAACGATCATTATGCTAAGCTAACGGATGGGTCTTGTCCATCACATCATTCTCTAATGATGTGATCCCGTTCATCAAATGACAACACACGTCCATGGCTAGGAAACTTAACCATCTTTGATTAATGGGCTAGTAAGGTAGAGGCATTCTAGGGACACTCTGTTTGTCTATGTATTCACACATGTACTAAGTTTCCGGTTAATACAATTCGAGCATGAATAATAAACATTTATCATGATATAAGGAAATATAAATAACAACTTTATTATTGCCTCTAGGGCATATTTCCTTCAGTCTCCCACTTACACTAGAGTCAATAATCTAGATTACATAGTAATGATTCTAACACCCATGGAGTCTTGGTGTTGATCATGTTTTACTCGTGGAAGAGGCTTAGTCAACAGGTCTGCAACATTCAGATCCGTATGTATTTTGCAAACTCCTATGTCTCCCTCCTTGACTAGATCGAAGATGGAATTGAAGCGTCCCTTGATGTGCTTGGTTCTCTTGTGAAATCTGGATTCCTTCACTAAGGCTATTGCTCCAGTATTGTCACAAAAGATTTTCATTGGACCAGATGCACTAGGTATTACACCTAGATCGGATATGAACTCCTTCATCCAGAATCCTTCATTTGCTGCTTCCGAAGCAGCTATGTACTCTGCTTCACACGTAGATCTCGCCACGACGCTCTGCTTGGAACTGCACCAACTGACAGCTCCATCATTCAATATAAATACGTATCCGGTTTATGACTTAGAGTCATCCGGATCAGAGTCAAAGCTTGCATTGATGTAACCATTTATGACAAGCTCTTTGTCACCTCCATAAACGAGAAACATATCCTTAGTCCTTTTCAGGTATTTCAGGATGTTTCTTGATCGCTATCTAGTGATCCACTGCTGGATTACGTTAGTACCTCCCTGCTAAACTTATAGCAAGGGACACATCAGTTCTGGTACACAACATTGCATACATGATAGAACCTATGGCTGAGGCATAGGGAATGACTTTCATTTTTTCTCTATCTTCTGCAGTGGTCGGGCATTGAGTCTGACTCAACTTCACACCTTGCAACCCATGCAAGAACCCTTTCTTTGACTGGTCCATTTTGAAATTCTTTAAAACTTTATCAAGGTATGTGCTTTGTGAAAGTCCAATTAAGCGTCTTGATCTATCTCTATAGATCTTGATGCCGAATATATAAGCAGCTTCACCGAGGTCTTTCATTGAAAAATTCTTATTCAAGTATCCTTTTATGCTATCCAGAAATTCTATATCATTTCCGATCAACAATATGTCATCCACATATAATATCAGATATGCTCTGAGCTCCCACTCGGTTTCTTGTAAATCAGGCTTCTCCAAAAGTGCAGATAAAACCATATGCTTTGATCACACTATCAAAGCGTATATTCCAACTCCGAGAGGCTTGCACCAGTCAATAAATGGATCGCTGGAGCTTGCACACTTTGTCAGCACCTTTAGGATCGACAAAACCTTCTGGTTGCACCATATACAACTCTTCTTTAAGATATCCATTAAGGAATGCAGTTTTGACGTCCATTTGCCAAATTTCATAATCATAAAATGCGGCAATTGCTAACATGATACGGATAGACGTAAGCTTCTCTATGGGTGAGAAAGTCTCATCACAGTCAACTCCTTGAACTTGTCGAAAACCTTTCGCAACTAGTCGAGCTTTGTAGATAGTAACATTACCGTCAGCGTCAGTCTTCTTCTTGAAGATACATTTATTCTCTATGGCTTGTCGATCATCGGGCAAGTCAATCAAAGTCCATACTTTGTTCTCATACATGGATTCCATCTCAAATTTCATGGCCTCAAGCCACTTCACGGAATCTGGGCTCATCATCGCTTCCTCATAGTTCATAGGTTCATCTTGGTCTAGTAACATGACTTCCAGAACAGGATTACCGTACCACTCTGGTGCGGATCATGCTCTGGTTGACCTACGAGGTTCGGTAGTAACTTGATCTGAAGTTTCATGATCATCATCATTAGCTTCCCCACTGATTTGTGTAGGAATCACTGGAACTGATTTTTGTGATGAACTACTTTCCAATTTGGGAGAAGGTACAATTACCTCATCCAGTTCTACTTTCCTCCCACTCACTTCTTTCGAGAGAAACTCCCTCTCTAGAAAGGATCCATTCTTAGCAACGAATATCTTGCCTTAGGATATGTGATAGAAGGTGTACCCAACAGTCTCCATTGGGTATCCTATGAAGACACATTTCTCCGATTTAGGTTCGAGCCTATCAGGTTGAAGCTTTTTCACATAAGCATCGCAGCCCCAAACTTTAAGAAACGACAGCTTAGGTTTCTTGCCAAACCACAGTTCATATGGTGTCATCTCAATGGATTTAGATGGTGCCCTATTTAACGTGAATGCAACCGTCTCTAAAGCATAACCCCAAAACGATAGCGGTAAATCAGTAAGAGACATCATAGATCACACCATATCTAATAAAGTACGGTTACGACGTTCGAACACACCATTACGCTGAGGTGTTCCAGGTGGCGTGAGTTGCGAAACTATTCCACATTGTTTCAAATGAAGACCACACTCATAACTCAAATATTCACCTCCACGATCAGATCATAGAAAGTTTATTTTCTTGTTATGATGATTTTCCACTTCACTCTAAAATTCTTTGAACTTTTCAAATGTTTCAGACTTATGCTTCATCAAGTAGATATACCCATATCTGCTCAAATCATCTGTCAAGGTCAGAAAATAACGATACCCGCCGCGAGCCTCAACACTCATTGGACCGCATACATCAGTATGTATTATTTCCAATAAGTCTGTTGCTCGCTCCATTGTTCTGGAGAACGGAGTCTTAGTCATCTTGCCCATGAGGCATGGTTCGCAAGCATCAAGTGATTCATAATCAAGTGATTCCAAAAGCCCATCAGCATGGAGTTTATTCATGCGCTTTACACCAATATGACCTAAACTACAGTGCCACAAATAAGTTGCACTATCATTGTTAACCTTGAATCTTTTGGCTTCAATATTATGAATATGTGTGTCACTACAATCAAGATTCAACAAAAATAGACCACTCATCAAGGGTGCATGACCATAAAAGATATTACTCATATAAATAGAACAACCATTATTCTATGATTTAAATGAATAACCATGTCGCATTAATCAAGATCCATATATAATGTTCATGCTCAGTGCTGGCACCAAATAACAATTATTTAGGTCTAAAACTAATCCTGACGGTAGATGTAGAGGTAGCATGCCGACAGCGATCACATCGACTTTGGAACCATTTCCCACGCGCATCGTCACCTCATCCTTAGCCAATCTTCATTTAATTCGTAGCCCCTGTTTCGAGTTGCAAATATGAGCAACAGAACCAGTATCAAATACCCAGGCGCTACTACGAGCATTAGTAAGGTACACATCAATAACATGTATATCAAATATACCTTTCACTTTGCCATCCTTCTTATCCGCCAAATTCTTGGGGCAGTTCCGCTTCCAGTGACCAGTCCCTTTGCAGTAGAAGCACTTAGTCTCAAGCTTAGGTCCAGACTTGGGCTTCTTCACTTGAGCAGCAACTGGCTTGCCGTTCTTCTTGAAGTTCCCCTTCTTCCCTTTGCCCTTTTTCTTGAAACTAGTGGTCTTGTTAACCATCAACACTTGATGCTCCTTCTTGATTTCTACCTCTACAGCCTTTAGCATTGCGAAGAGCTCGGGAATCGTCTTATCTATCCCTTGCATATTATAGTTCATCATGAAGCTTTTGTAACTTGGTGGCAGTGATTGAAGAACTTTGTCAATGACACTATCATCATGAAGATTAACTCCCAGTTGAGTCAAGTGGTTGTGGTACTCAGACATTCTGAGTATATGTTCATTGACAGAACTATTATCCTCCATTTTGCAGCTATAGAACTTGTTGGAAACTTCACATCTCTCAACTCGGGCATTAGTTTGAAATATTAACTTCAACTCCTGGAACATCTCATATGCTCCATGATGTTCAAAACATCTTTGAAGCCCCGATTCTAAGCCGTAAAGCATGGCATACTGAACTATCAAGTAGTCATCAACACGTGACTGCCAGGCATTCACAATGTTTGCAGTTGCTGGCGCAGGTGGTAAACCTAGCGGTGCTTCTAGGACGTAATTCTTCTATGCAGCAATGAGGATAGTCCTCAAGTTACGGACCCAGTCCGTGTAATTGCTACCATCATCTTTCAACTTAGCTTTCTCTAGGAATGCGTTAAAAATCAAAGGAACGGTAGCACGGGACATTGATCTACAACAACATAGACATGCAAAAAACTATCAGGTACTAAGTTCATGATAAATTAAAGTTCAATTAATCATATTACTTAAGAACTCCCACTTAGATAGGCATCCCTCTAGTCATCTAAATGATCACGTGATCCATATGAACTAAACCATGTCCGATCATCACGTGAGATGGAGAAGTTTTTAGTGGTGAACATCATTATGTTGATCATATCTACTATATGATTCACGCTCGACCTTTTGGTCTCAGTGTTCCGAGGCCATATCTGCATATGCTAGGCTCGTCAAGTTTAACCTGAGTATTCTGCACGTGCAAAACTGGCTTGCACCCATTGTATGTGAACGTAGAGCTTATCACACCCGATCATCACGTGGTGTCTCGGCACGACGAACTGTAGCAACGGTGCATACTCAGGGAGAACACTTATACCTTGAAATTTAGTGAGAGATCATCTTATAATGCTACCACCGAACTAAGCAAAATAAGATGCATAAAAGATAAACATCATATGCAATCAAAATACGTGACATGATATGGCCATCATCATCTTGTGCCTTTGATCTCCATCTCCAAAGTACCGTCATGATCTCCATCGTCACCGGCTTGACACCTTGACCTCCATCATAGCATCGTTTTCGTCTCGCCAACTATTGCTTCTACGACTATCGCTACCGCTTAGTGATAAAGTAAAGCAATTACATGGCGATTGCATTTCGTACAATAAAGCGACAATCACAAGGCTCCTGCCAGTTGCCGATAACGGTTACAAAACATAATCATCTCATACAACAATTTATATCTCATCACGTCTTGACCATATCACACCGCATCATGCCCTGCAAAAACAAGTTAGACGTCCTCTACTTTGTTGTTGCAAGTTTTACGTGGCTGGTATGGGCTTCTAGCAAGAACCGTTCTTACCTATGCATCAAAACCACAACGATTTTCCATCAAGTGTGCTGTTTTAACCTTCAACAAGGACCGGCCGTAGTCAAACTCGATTCAACTAAAGTTGGAGAAACAGACACCCGCTAGCCACCTGGGTCCGAAGCATGTTGGTAGAACCAGTCTCATGAACGCGGTCATGTAATGTTGGTCCGGGACGCTTCATCCAACAATATCGCCGAATCAAAGTAAGACGTTGGTGGTAAGCAGTATGAATATTATCACCCACAACTCTTTGTGTTCAACTCGTGCATATAACATCTACGCATAAACCTAGCTCTGATAGCACTGTTGGGGAACGCAGTATTTCAAAAAAATTCCTATGATCACGCAAGATCTATCTAGGTGATGCATAGCAATGAGATGGGAGAGTGTGTCCACGTACCCTCTTAGACCGAAAGCGAAAGCGTTTAGTAACGCGGTTGATGTAGTTGAACGTCTTCGCGATTCAACTGATCCAAGTACTGACGTACGGCACCTCCGTGTTCAGCACACGTTCAGCATGATGACGTCCCTCGAGATCTTGACCCATTTGAGGACAAGGGAGAGTTCCGTCAACACGACGGCGTGGCGACGGTGATGATGAATTTACCGGCGCAGGGCTTTGACTAAGCACTACGAAGATATGACCGAGGTGGTAAACTATGGAGGGGGCACCACACACGGCTAAGACAATTGATCTTGTGTGTTCTAGGGTGCCCCTGCCTCCGTATATAAAGGAGGAGAGGGGGAGGCCGGCCGGCCCCTGTAGGGTGCACGAAGAGAGAGGAGTCCTACTAGGACTCCAAGTCGTAGTAGGATTACACTTGGTGGAAGGGGCAAGAAGGAAGGGAGAGGGAGAGGGAAAGGGAAAGGGAGGCCGAGCCCCCTCCCCTAGTCCTATTAGGACTCCCAAGGGGGGCGCACGCCACCTCCTCGTGGCCTACCCTCTCTCTCCCCTAAGGCCCATGAAGGACCATTAGTTCCCCAGGGGGTTCCAGTAACCCTTCCGGCACTCCGATAATTCCCCGGTACCTCCAGGAACTCATCCGGTGTTCGAGTAAAATAACATCTTCTAATATATCATTCTTTATGTCTCGACTGTTTTGAGACTCCTCGTCATGTCCGTGATCTCATCCGGGACTCCGAACAAACTTCGGTCATTGTCGTATCTCGGGTTCCGGCAAAACCCTTAAGGTCAAACTCTGGGGTGCGTGCGAAGATCTCTCCCTCACAGATCACGCCCTCACACGCTTCGCGATCTCTAGGCTAGCTCGACGAACTTGCAACACAAGGGACACACGATTTATACTGGTTCGGGCCACCGTTGTGGTGTAATACCCTACTCCAGTGTGGTGGTGGTGGATATCCTCTCAGGCTGAGGATGAACAGTACAAGGGGAAGAACAGCCTCCTGAGGAGAGGTGTTCTTGTGCTTGGTGAACTTGAGGGTGTGTGAGGATTGCCCCCGCTTCTTCCCTTCCTACTGTGGTGGCTAGTCCTATTTATAGAGGCCCTGGTCCTCTTCCCAAATATTGAGCAGGAAGGGATCCCACAACGGCCAATTTGAAAGGGGACAGCTAGTACAGCTTATCCTGACAAAAGTAGTCTTCGCCTGCCAAAGGCTCTAGTGGTGACGCCGCCTTGGGCTCCATGATGACCTGCGTCCTGCCGTCCTGCTGGTCTTGGTCTTGTTGCACCGATAAGGAAACCTTTTCTTGACGCCTCGGTACTCCTTCCCTGCGCTTGCCTCCTTAGCACCAAAGAGGAAACGAGGACACTGTGCGTGCTGGCGCCTGCCTGGCGCCCGCCTGGGCTCGATCGTCATGGCTTACGTCACTGGAACCTCGCGAGGTTTTGTCTTGCCTTGATCGCTCCGCCCCTCATGAGCCAGCCTGGCGAGGCTGCTCCCGAGGAGGTCTTGTGTCGTCCGCCTCGCGAGGCTTGGCCCCTCGCGAGGGTCTTGAAAGCTTGTTGGTGAAGATGGGCCATACGGGCCTGCTCACAGAGCCACACCGTGGGCCGCAGGCAGGCAAGTCTGGGGACCCTCGTTCCCAGAATGTCGACAGTATCCCCCGGGCCCAAGGCGCCCTCCGACTTGGCTTCGAGGCGAAGCCAATGGGCAAGTGCGGAGCGCCACGGGCCCCAATAGCCTGCAGCCTTGGTCGATGTGTAGCGGTTGATTGGATGTGGGCGTCTCCGCTTCCCCATGCTGCCTCGGCAACTGCCCGACTGTCCAAAGGCTGGCATAGATAGCGCTTGCCTTCACTGCTTCCTTTCGCCTCGCTCAGATCCCCTTTCTTGTGCCCTGCTTCCGAAATCTCTAGATCTGCTTCCATCTTCTACTGCATCGGCGACCAATAGTGCCTCGCAAGGCCAAGTCTACCTCATCACCGGCTTGGTACGAGCCAGCTCTCGACGCGCCCAATGTCTCAGAGAAGAACCTCGCCGCCATGCGCTTGCTGACAGCGGGGGGAAGCAACGAGAGGGGGAAGCCAGAGCTCCGGGTTGCCTCCGATGTGCCGGAGCCCGAGGGGAGCACCTTCTTCCCCTTCTTCACGAGCAGCGTCGTTGCGGGGCTGGTTCCCCCCTTCTCTGACTTCTTCTATGAGGTCCTCGGCCACTATGGGCTGCAGGTGCTGCATCTTCATCCCAACTCCATCCTTCTCCCGTCGATCTTCGCCTACTACTGCGAGGCGTACCTCGGCGTGCGTCTGTGGCTCTTCTGCGCCACTTCTTCTTCCTCCGCATCAATGAGGGTCACACCTTCGGGTGTGCCAACTTCATCGCGGCCGGCAAGGCCAACTCAATCTCGATGATGGGGAAGAAAGTTGACGGCTTCTGGAGCAAGTGGGCCATCATGGACGCTAAATGTGTCCACCCACGCTTGACGCTACCGACGGAGATGCCCCAGTCTGACAAGGGGTGGTCCTGCGCGAAGCTCACCGATGAGCGGGCGTCATTGGTGCTGGAGCAGATGAAGACCGACCTGAAGCCGGGCAACGCGAAGGCGGCAAAGGTGACAGGGGCCATGCTTCTGAGGGAATTCCTGATGCTGCGCGTAGCCCCACTTCAGGCTCGTACGCGCCCCTTGTGGGAGCTTGGGGATGAAGAGTACAAGGTTCGCTTGAACCCGAAAGCCTTGTCCGACGAAGAGCTAGCCGTGGTTCTTCGCCTCTTGGTTGGGGACGACCAGGAGTACCCGCCGAGCATCTTCACCCCCTTGTTTCACCGTGAGGACGGGGTGCAGGTCGTGGCTTCCAGGCCGACTTTTGACGGGGCGTGGGCTGGTGCCGCCGGCGCCTACCGGGGCCCCTGTGGCGCCGAAGCCGGTGGAGCTGTCTTCTGATGAGTCCTGTGGGGAGGAGGAGGAGGAAGACTCGGAGGTGACCCCTGAACGGACAGGGGAGACCTCCCCCTTGAGCAAAGCTGACATCTTCCACACCCTTCCTGACGACGACGAGTCCGACGCCCGCCAGGAGAAGGGAGAGGCGCCGGTAATCCCGACGAGGGGCCGATCGGCGCTGATTTCCCGGGATGCTACTTCTGTTCTGGCGCCGCCTGGTGCCGCTTCCGGCCCCTCCGCTGCCCCAGCTTATGCTCCTGGAGCCTGCACGCCTGTGCTTCAAGCATTGAGGCTCTCAGGCTTCAAGCTCACCAAGCGGAGGGTGGACTATGCCGCGATGGACCAGTAAGTGCTTGTGCTTGGCCTTGTTCTTGATTGTGTTGCTGATTCCTGATGCTTCTCCGCTGTGCGATCAGGCCGACGCCTGTGATGAAGAAGAGGAAGGAGGATGCAACGGCCACGCGTGGGGCTGAACCATCCGCAGCGGCCGCACCCCCCTCCGCAAAGAAAAGAAGCGACAACACTCGCACCTCTCCGGCCCGGTCGTACTCGCGAAGCCTGGAGGGCTCCGGAAGTGCTGATATCCGGCTCGGCTGCTGATGTCCCGAAGGCTCAGGAGCCCTTGGTCTCCCATCCCGTGGTGACGACGTCCCCTCCTCCTGCTGCGTTAGTTCTTCCAGGTCCTTCTGCTTCTCCTGATGTGTCGGTGTACAAAAAGAGGGGCGCACTTTTGTACCCCTTTACCTATGCACGGGCAGTCGGAGCCGCGCCCGCGGACACACCAAACAGAACAAGGGAGGTGAGCCAAGGTAAGACCAAAGCCCAGGATAATCAGAGCAACGCCAAGACCAAGACCACAAGGAGTAGAGGGACGAAGCAGGATCCCCCGGCAAGACCCTTGCCGGGGCAGCTCGCCCCACACCAACAGAGCGAGCCACCCTTGAGCCGATGGTCCCCAACGCCATCGTCCACGTGGGGCCAGGGCTTGGGAAGGCACCTCTGTGGTGGCATGCAGATCTTTGTGAAGACATATTCAAGATCAGATGAGGATTAGAAGACGACGATCATCGGCAAGATCCTTGCCGAGGAAGGCCACCAGACCCCCAGCAAGGTCCTTGCTGGGGACGACAACGCGTCGCGGCAAGACCCTTGCCGGGCCACCCGGCAAGGCCCTCGCCAAGGACGCCAGCGGGGCCATCGCCAGGCCCGCGCCAACCAAGCTTCCACCGCCGTTCACATGCAGCTGCCAGCCCAACCAGCTGGGCGGGTGCCTGCGTGGCAACATGCAGCTCCCGGGCTAACTCATCGAGCGCCTGCGTGGTGGCATGCAGATCTTCGTGAAGGCTCCACCACCGCGCCATCTCAGCTGCCTGCCTGCCTACATGGCGCCACACGCATCACTGGCCAGGGCGCGTGTCGAAGCAAGGAGGAGCAGCGACGGACGGGACAGGCCTCGCCCCCGTCCCCAATAAAGCAAGGGACACCTAAGCTATGCATTATATCGTCTTGTCCTATAATCTGACGATAAGCTCGGGGCATCTTGACGCGCCTTTCCACCTCCTGTGTGCCACCGTGGCAGCCCTTCCGACTATAAAACGAGGCCCATGGCATACTGGAGAAGGATTCGGCTCTTTCGAACCACGCACTGACCACAGCTAGTTCGAGAGCTCAAGAACTCTCTAAAATACACCCACCAAAGCAGGACTAGGTTTTTACGCATCCTCGCGGCCCGAACCTGGGTAAACGATCCTTGTGCTGTCTACTAGCCCTGCTCTTCTCGCAACCCCACGCCCCGGCAACCGTAGTAGGGATTCTTGTGATCCCATAGGTGTCGTTCCACACCGAGATCTTTGGCGCGCCAGGTAGGGGGCGCAATTGTGAGAATCTGGTCTAGTAGTTAGCTTAGCAGTTCTTCGTCGCCATGGCTCCTAAGAAGAAGACGGCCACGGCGATCGGCTCGTTGGGAGCCGAATGGCCCGTGCCGGTCTTGACGAGCGAAGGGTCTTGATCGCGACAGACCCGCCTGCGGTCCGCGAGCACCAGCAACGCCCAGGCAGTCGGAGCCTGACGAGCGGCGTCGTTCACGCACCGGACGACCGGCTACACGTCGTCGGATCCAAAGATGAAGCTGGGCCCCCCGCAGGCGGCGCGGGGCCCTCCAGGTGTGTCGTTGTGCCACCTCCGGGCGACGCAACGACCTCCAGGACGCCCACACCGGCGACCACCATGCGTTCTTCCCATGGTGGGCGCGCCGAGCAGTGTCACCCCGTTGGTGACCCTGGGCACCGCCGTGGGAAGAGCCCTATGTGTCATCCGCAAGATGAAGGGGTTCAGCACGCTCGCCGAAGCACTGGCGAAAATGGCACGCAGCCGCTGGGTCGTAATGGTGCTCCTTCTAACGTAGTTAGAAGTCTAAGCGCGCCGCGATCCACGCAGCTGTCGCCGCCGCCCACACCGGCGGAAGCTTTGGCACGCGCGCAGCTGCTCCTCGACTTCCCTCCTGCTACGGAAAAGCTCGACGAGTGGAGGGCCACCATCCGGAGCCTCGTTGCCGTTGCCAACAAGGACGATCCGCCGAGCCACCACATACTGGCGCTGGGAGGACCGAAGGAGCTGCGGCCACGGTGCACTCTCCTCCTCCTCGCCAGCCGCCGCGGGCGTAGGCCCATCGTGACGACGCTTGTGATAATATCTCCATAGTGTCGTCCGACCCACGGACCCTCCGTGACCAGTGCCAGGTCCTTCGGGAATGAGCTCACGAAGACGCTAGAACCACAGTCGAGCGCCGGCGCGAAATGCACCGCCAGTCGGACAAGCGGGCGGGACCTGCTATGGACCACCCGGCACCGGGGGGCTCCGGCGGCCTACCTTACGAGGTGGGCTGCCTGACCTTTACCTGTGAGTTGCGGCAGTTCCAGTGGCCGTCCCACCGCATGTTCAAGCCCGACGTCGGCGAGAAGTACACTGGCAAGACCCATCCGTCCGAGTTCCTCAGCATCTACACCATCGCGATGCAGGCCGCTGGGGCTCGCGATGACAAGGTGCTTGCCAACTATTTCCCACTGGCGCTCAAGCCCAATGTGATGTCTTGGTTGATGCACTTGCCGGTGGATTCCATTTCTTCTTGGTCAGATCTGTGCCATGAGTTCGTTGGCGCCTTCACAGGAGGCCACTAAGCTCATGGCCAGGCCAGTGATCTGCATATCATTTCCCAGAAGGAAGGGAGACCTTGCGCAAGTACATCTAGAGATTCAGCTGCGCGATAACAACATCCCGACGCTCATCCGCCATTGCTGTGATTAGCGCGTTCCACCAGAACGTGCGCAATCGCAAGATGGGCGAGGAGCTGGCGATGACCAAGGTTAAGGATGTGGCCGAGCTATACGTTCTGGCCGATAGATGCGCCCGGGCTAAAGAGGGAAGGAAGTACCCCGGCGAAGACGCCAGCGCGGAAACTGACTCTACCGATGAAGACGCCGTTACCCCGACAAAGAAGGGCCGGCGTCGCAACAGGAAACGCAAAGCCAAGGCTGTGCTTGCCGTTGAGGGATCTGACGACACCGGTCCCGGCAAGAAGGTCAAGGCAGACGTCCCCGACAAGGAGATTGCCGGGTGCGCCGCCTGCCGGGCCTTGGCGGCTACCGACAAGCCAGGAAGCTCCGGCAAGCAATACTGCAAGATCCACCGCACCAAGGGCCACGACCTCCAGAATTGCCGACAAGTCGAGCTGCTTGCTGAGAAGCAAAAGGCTGAGTACAAGAGGCGGGACAAGGAGAAGGACCAGGACGGTGCCGAGGGGTCTGACAAGAAGCGTGGCGGCCAAGGAGGCTGCCTCGGCAAGGACAACAAGCGAGAGAGGCCCGCCTGGGGCCGCGACAAGAAACAAGAAGACGATGATCACGACGAGGACGACGAGTCTGGTGAGCAAGGGTTCCAGAAGGCTACGGAGGCCATGTGTGTCGATGGCGGCGCCTCGCTGCATACCTCTCACCGCTAGCTCAAGCAGTGGGCGCGTGAGATTACAGCAGCAGAGCCGTCGTTCGACGCTCAAAAGCCGCTGAAGTGGTCCAGCATGCCCCTCATCTTTGACGACGAGGACCACCCTGACCGCACTACCGCGGTCGGGTGTTTGCCATTGTTGGTCTCAGCAACGATACGCAACCTCAGGGTGAACAAGATGTTGGTTGACGGCGGGGCCGGCCTGAACCTGATCTCGCTTGTCGTGATCAAGAGGTTGCAAATCCCTGATGGAGACCTCGAGGAAACGGGCACGTTTCAAGGGGTCAATCCGGGGAGGAGCCAGCCGAAGGGAAAGGTCACACTGCCCATGACATTTGGAGGAGAGTTGAACTACAGGACGGAGAGGATCATCTTCGACGTGGCCGAGATCCCCTTGCCCTACAACGGGATCCTCGGCCGCCCGGCACTAGCCAAGTTCATGGCGCCGTCGCACTATGCCTAAAACATGCTAAAGATGCCCGGGCCGTTGACCATCATCTCCGTCCCCTCCGACAAGAAGGACGCGCTGATTTGCGCCGACCAACTCTACTGGGAGGCAGTTGCAGCAGCTGCCGTCGAGGCACCTGCTCCTGCTGCTGAAGCCCCGGGAGGGAAGAAGAAGCCCGGCAAGACCTCTCGCACCCACTCCGGCAAGCGCACCTGCTCGGAGTGTTGTGCTACCATCGAGGACGTGCCAGAGAGCTCTACCGACAAGAGCAATAGCTCCAGGGCCGAGCCGCCACATACCAAGAAGGTGCTCGTCAGGGAGGACGGCACGGGAGGGGCCTTCACCATAGGCTCCACCCTCGACGGCAAATAGGAAGGCGCGCTCGTCACCTTCCCGCAGGCGAATGTCGACGTGTTTGCATGGCAAGCATCCGACATTCCCGGTGTTCCCAGGGAAGTGATTGAGCACCACCTAGCTGTCTGCCCCCACGCGCGGCCCGTCAAGTAGAAGGTCAGAAAGCAGGCTCTGGAGAGGCAGGAGTTCATCACAGAGGAGATCAGGAAGTTGGAAGCGGCAGGTTTGGTGAGAGGAGTGCTCCACCCGACGTGGTTGGCCAATCCGGTAGTGGTGCGCAAGGCGAATGGGAAGTGGAGACTGTGTATTGATTACATAGATATCAATAAGGCTTGTCCTAAGGACCCCTTCCCGCTGCCGCGCATCGACCAGATTGTTGACTCCACAGCCGGGTGTGATCTGTTATCATTCCTCGATGCCTATTCGGGATACCACCAGATCTTCATGACAAGAGAGGATGAAGAAAAGACAACATTCATCACCCCATGTGGTACGTATTGCTTTTGACGGATGCCTTTCGGGTTGAAGAGTGCTGGCTCAACGTTCGCAAGAGCAGTCCAAATTGGTTTTGAACCTCAGCTCCATAGAAATATGGAGGCATACATGGATGACATAGTGGTCAAAACCAAGGACGGGCCAACTCTTGTGCAAGATCTGGAAGAGACATTTGCTAACCTGCGCAAGATCAACCTCAAGAGGAACCCTGAGAAGTGTGGCTTCGGCGTTCCATCCGGCAAGATCTCGGGTTCTTTGTGTCGCAGTGCGGGATCGAGGCAAACCCAGACAAGATCAAGGCTATTGAGCAGATTGAGGCGCCCAAGCGGACCAAGGATGTGCGTCGGCTCACCGGCTGCGTTGCCACCATGAGCCGATTCATCTCCAAGTCCGCCGAGCGCGCTCTTCCCTTCTTCAAAATCTTGAAGAAGGCAGGCCCAATAGAGTGGACCCCAGAAGCCGAGGCAGCATTGCAGGATCTGAAGAAATACCATTCCTCCATGCCAATACTGGTTGCGCCTAAACCACAAGAGCCATTGCTGCTGTATCTGGCAGCGACGAATCAAGTGGTCAGCGGCGCGCTGGTGGCACAGAGGGAGGTCAACGAGGAGGCAGTAACGGTGGCAGAACCAGCGGATGGCAAGCCCAAGATTCCCCCGACAGGGCCTGGTGCCGGCAAGGCGAGGCCCCCGGCAGAGTCTGATGCCACCGAGGCAGTTCCCGCACAATCAAGTGAGGTGGTGCAGAAGAAGAAGATGATGCAGCACCCGATTTATTTTGTCAGCTCCCTCTTGCAGGGATCTAGATCGAGGTACTCCGGTGTGCAGAAATTCTCTTCAGCCTCCTTATGGCCTCGAGGAAGCTTCATCATTACTTCCAAGCCCACGAGATCACTGTCGTCACCCGCCTCCCATTACAACGGATACTTCATAACCCAGATGCGACTGGAAGGGTTGTGGAATGGGCCTTGGAGTTGTCAAGCTTTGGTTTAAAGTTTGAAAGTACCTCGACAATTCAGAGCAGAGTCTTGGCGGAGTTCATTACAGAATGGACCTCGACGCCTGACGAAGAAATCCAGGAGACCACTCTCCCCGGCAAGGAAGCAGACCGCGACTGGATCATGTACTTTGATGGGGCTTTCTCACTGCAAGGCGCCGGTGCCGGTGTGTTGCTCGTCGCACTCACAGGAGAGCACCTCAAGCACGTGATCCGATGCACTTCCCTGTGGAGACGTCCACCAACAACACCGCTGAGTACGAGGGATTGCTTGCGGTCTCGGGATCGCGCGACCTCGGGTTAAGCTCATCGTCAGGGGTGACTCGCAGCTCGTTGTCAGACAGGTAAACAAAGATTATCAGAGCCCATTGATGGAAGCTTACGTAGATGAGGTGAGGAAACTGGAGGAATGCTTTGACGGTATCCAGGCGGAGCACGTCCCCCGAACGGAGAACGACATTGCCGATTACCTGTCAAAGCGTGCCACATTCAAGCTACCTATGGAACCAGGTACCTTTTTGCTCCGGTTAACTCAACCATCCGTCGAACCATCAGTGGGGCAGAACAAGCGGAGGAAATCAGGTCCCGACAAGTACTTTCCTACCGAGCCTCCTGGGCTGCCAGCAAGGGTGCTGCCACGGATGCTGAGCCTACCCAAGAGCAACTGGCTCCGGTAGGGCGTCAAGCCCTGGCCGTAGAGACAGCCGCTCCCATGGCGGAAGAAATGCCTTTGGTCCTTGCCGTCAAGCCCCAGGCTCCGGCATGGGCGCATCATACCGTCCAATTCCTCCAAAAAGGGGAGCTTCCTGAGGAGCAGGAAGAAGCGGAAAAGGTAGTCCGTCGGTCCACCCTGTACCAGTTCGTCGATGACGTCCTGTACAGGAGAAGGCCAAACGGTGTGAAATTGAAGTGCATCCCCCGGGAGGAAGGACTGGAGCTGTTGGCGGAGATACATGGAGGCATATGTGGCTCCCACATAGGGTTGAGGGCCCTTGCGGGGAAGGCGTTCCGGCAAGGTTTCTTCTGGTCCAACGCCCTCCAGGATGCGACAGCACTAGTAACCAAGTGTGAAGCGTGGCAGTTCCATTCAAAGAAGCTTCATCAACCAGCCCAAGCCCTTCAAACAATCCCTCTCTCCTGGCCATTCTCGGTCTGGGGGCTCGACATACTGGGCCCTTTCCCCCGCGCTGTCGGGGGCTTTGAGTACTTGTACATTGCAATCGACAAGTTCACAAAGTGGCCGGAGGTGGAAGCAGTGAGAAAGGTGACTGCTCAGTCAGCTATCAAGTTTTTCAAAGGACTAGTCTGCCGTTTTGGTGTGCCAAATAGAGTCATCACCGACAATGGCACGCAGTTCATGAGCCAGACCTTCATGCAATACATTCAAGACCTCGGCAGCAAGGTCTGTTTTGCTTCCGTGGCACACCCACGGAGCAACGGCCAAGCGGAGAGGGCGAATGCTGAAGTGTTGCGAGACCTAAGGACAAAGACTTTTGACAAGCTGCGCAAGAGCGGAAAGCGCTGGATTGATGAATTGCCGGCGGTTCTTTGGTCGATCAGGGCGACGCCAAATCGAGCCACCATCCAGACACCTTTCGCCCTGGTCTATGGGGCAGAAGCAGTTCTTCCCAGGAACACATATACGGGTCACCTCGAGGGCTCGCTTATGATGAGCTTGAGCAAGAGCAGTTGTGCCAAGATGACGCGACACTCCTTGAGGAAGATCGTCTTCGGGCGGCTGTGAGAGCAGCACACTACCAGCAAGCCTTGCGCCGCTACCATAGCCGCAAGGTACATGCCCGAAGCTTTGAGGAAGGCGACCTTGTTTTCGGCATGTTCAGTCGGCCAAGAATTCCAACAAGTTGACGCCGAAGTGGGAAGGCCCTTATCGGGTAATACGAGTTACCAGGCCTGGAGACCGAAGATGCCGTCCAAGTGAGCAACTCCTGGAACATCAAGCATCTTCGCAAGTTTTACTAATAAGGCGCAGCTTGCCGGGCCTCCCGGCAAGCCACCTTTTGTGCAAGCTTTGCCGGCAAGGCATTTAACCCTTCGTAGAAAGCCAGGCGCAGACCCTGAGCATAAATAAATGAAGCGCTGGCACCCTAAGTCATAGCATGCATGCTAGGTCGAGTCTCTTCCTTGGTTAGGGTTGATAGTGCTCAGCAGCGACTAACCCCTAGCTTAGAGGTCGAAAAGATCTATCTGCTCTTCTGTCCTCTTTTGGTTCGCAGGGCACATGAGCACTTCTGCTGAGCTACTTGGAAGAAAGAAAACGGAACAGTGTCCCGACCCTGGCAAACCAGAGTTGCCGGGGGCTGCAAGCACAAGGATCCAACCGCGGCAAGATGAGATTGCCGGGGGCTGCAGATCCAGAAGTCTTTTATCCTCTTTCATGCATTTCGGAACAAGACTGGGGCATGTGAAACCTCGTTTTTATCTCTAGGCTGTCGTGCTCCCCTTTTCCTATACCTAAGGATTATTTCCTGGGTCCGGATTTGGTTGTAGCCGCAGTGACAAGGAGGTATAACGAGGAGCCTAAAGCCCACTTCATCCCTGCCTCCGCCAAGAGCGCGAGAATGGTCGAGTGGAGTGGGGGGACGGTAAGGCCTGTTGCCGGGCGAAAAACGTTTATCTTAAACAATAACAAGGATTCGCTCCTTGTCGCGGGATTTACCCACGAACGAAAAACCCGGCAAGCATCCCTTTTTCATTAAAAACATCCCATACAGTACAGTTAAGACGGAATGAAAAACATGAGCAAGGGATTACAAGTTCTAAATTTAACGAAGGCCCGCAGGCTTACAGATTAAAAAAGAGATAAGGTGCCCGTGATCCCTTTCTTGTCCCTCTCCTCAGGAGGCAGGTCAAGGAGGCGAGAGGACAAAAGGGATGCCTAGGCAAGCTACGAGCAGCAGAAAGCACCAAGAGAACACCTCGGTGGCTGCCCACGGGTAGGCCGGTGATGACGGTGCCGGGAAAGGAGCTGGAAGACGAGGCGGCACGACCGGCAGTACGCGACGAAGGCGTCGATGCCCGCGTACTCCGAGTTGACGGCCTTGCCGCCCGCCCGTCAAGTCACTTAAATCATTCAAAGGAGGATACCACCCCACTATAGCACATCATAACCATTTTAATAGCATGTTGGCACGCAAGGTAAACCATTATAACTCGTAGCTAATCAAGCATGGCACGAGCAACTATGATCTCTAATTGTCATTGCAAACATGTTTATTCATAATAAGCTAAATCGAGAACGATGAACTCATCATATTTACAAAAACAAGAGAGGTCGAGTTCATACCAGCTTTTCTTATCTCAGTCAGTCCATCATATATCATCATAATTGCCTTTCACTTGCACGACCGAACGATATGAATAATAATAAGAGTGCACGTGCAGTGGACTAAGCTGGAATCTGCGAGCATTCAATAAACAGGAGAAGACAAGGCAATATGGGCTCTTGGTTAAATCAACAATAATGCATATAAGAGCCATTTCAACAATTTAATTATGGTCTTCTCCTATCGACCCCCAAAGAAAAGAAAAGAAATAAAACTATTTACACGGGAAAGCTCCCAACAAGCAAAAGAAGAACAGGAAATATTTTTGAGTTTTCTTTTTAATTATTACTACTACAGCAAGAAAAGTAAACTACTACTATTTTTTTGTTTTTTCTTAAGGTTTAACAAACACACAAGAAGAAAGCAGGAAAAAGAAAATAAACTAGCATGGACATTACAGTAAAAAAGTATGAGCACCGACATCTAGCAATGAGTGTGTGTGAATGTAAATGTAATGTCGGTGGGAAATACGTACTCCCCCAAGCTTAGGCTTTTGGCCTAAGTTGGTTCATTGCCAGGGATGGCCTGGCGGATACCCGTAGGTATAGCTGGGGTCGTACTGAGACGAAGAGGACTCTGACTGCCACTGGTTGACAACCATCTCCGGATCCCAAGAATAAACAGACTATCGTGGAGGCTCATATTGTGGCTCCGGTTCCAGGGCTGGTGCAGGATTCCGGTAGGCTTGAACGGCAGCCCACGTAACGAGATATGGTCCTTGAAAATTAAACAAGGAAGGAGCAGGCAAGGTAATAGTCTCAGGATGATGTTTATTAAAATACAGTTTATATTTAAGCTCTCCTTCCCTGCCCTTAACAATAAAATCATGTGCTAGCATACTCTTATAATCTAAATAAGCACTAGGCAGCAATTTTTCTTCTTTCTCATGAAGCCTAATAGGTATGTTAAAATGTGCAGCGAGGCGTGAAGCATAAATACCTCCAAAGATGGGGCCCTTAGTACGGTTCAGACTTAACCGTTTAGCAATAATTCCGCCCATACTAACAGTGTTATCACGGTATAAACCATGGAACAAAATGATAATATCAGGAACACTAAGGTTTCCACAGTTTCCATGACCAATCAAGCAACGACTAGCAAATATGGCAAAGTAGCGTAAAACAGGAAAATGTATGCTAGTGATTCTTGCATCAGAAACCTTCCGGGTTTCTCCCATAGTGAAGGTGTTAATAAACGCTTCCACATCTTTACTGTGTGGTTCTTCTAAGATACCCTCAGGGGGCATTGTGCAAACCTTGCAAAATTCAGCTAATGGCATTTTCTTAACAACGTCATATAAATGAAACTCTACTGAAGGAGGTGATTCCTTAGGAAAATAGTAGAAGTTTTGCACAAAAGTATTAGTGAGTAAGAGATACTGATGACGTTGGTCGCGGAGGAAGTCGGTGAGGCCAGCATTTTCAACCAATGAATAGAGATCCTCATAAATCCCGGCTTGTCTCAAGAAGTCATCGGAAGGCCATTCACACGGTCGGACCTCCGCGGTACGAGGCAAATTATATTTGGGCCTCTGCGCTTCTTCATTTTGCTTTTCCTTCGAGCTTCGGCTCGATGAGCCCCTCAAAAGTCTCTTCATTATTTTCTGAAATATTCTGAAATTTTTAGTAACTTCAAACAAAAGTGAACCAAGCTCAACAAAATTAATAGCAACTACTCCTACAAGTGCCTAGAACCTATATCAAGCATTAGAACTACTTGGAACCATATAAATTTGACATGCAAGCACAAGAACATGGTCACCTAGGCAACACAAATTTGCAATGAATAAAGCACTAGAACAAAAACTAATTGGACAAATGGAGGAGTCACATACCAAGGAACAATCTCCCCAAGCAGTTTTGTGAGAGGTGCTTTGGGCAAGGAGATCGAAAATTGCAGCAAAGTGAGCTAGAACTCGTGCTTGAGCTGGTTATTCATGTTTGTGGGAGGAAGAAGAAGAGGATGGGTGCAGGAATAAGTGGAGGAGGGCCACCGTGGGCCCATGAGGCAGGGGCGCGCCCTGGGGGGTAGAGCGCGCCCTCCACCCTTGTGGTCAGGTGGCAGCTCCCCCCGCAGTGCTTTCAGTACCATAAATCCTCAAATATTCCCGAAAAAATCATATTAAATTGGCATGGCATTTGGAGGACTTTTATTTTCGGGGTATTTTTATACTGCACAGATAAATCAGAAAACAGAGAGAAAAATACTATTTTTACTTTATTTTAACTAAATAACAGAAAGTATAAAGAGGGTACAGAAGGTTGTGCCTTCTAGTTTCATCCATCTCATGCTTATCAAAAGGAATCCACTAACAAGGTTGATCAGGTCTTGTTAACAAACTCATTCCGAATAACATGGAACCGGAGAAATTTCGAATAACACTATGTTACCTCAACGGGGATATGCACATCCCCAATAATAAGTATATCATATTTCTTGTTGACAGTAGGAAGAGGAAATTCAAAACCTCCAAATATAATCGACGGAATTTTTCCAATAGAGTTGATACTGTGGACTTGAGGTTGTTTCCTCGGAAAATGTACCATATGCTCATTACCATTAACATGAAAAGTAACATTGCCTTTGTTGCAATCAATAACAGCCCCTGCAGTATTCAGGAAAGGTCTTCCAAGAATAATAGACATACTATCGTCCTTGGGAATATCAAGAATAACAAAGTCTGTTAAAATAGTAACGTTTGCAACCACAACAGGCACATCCTCACAAATACCGACAGGTATAGCAGTTGATTTATCAGCCATTTGCAAAGATATTTCAGTAGGTGTCAACTTATTCAAATCAAGTCTACGATATAAAGAGAGAGGCATAACACTAACACCGGCTCCAAGATCACATAAAGCAGTTTTAACATAATTTCTTTTAGTGGAGCATGGTATAGTAGGTATTCCTGGATCTCCAAGTTTCTTTGGTATTCCACCCTTAAAAGTATAATTAGCCAGCATGGTGGAAATCTCAGCTTCTGGAATCTTTCTTTTATTTGTAACAGTATCTTTCATATACTTAGCATAAAGATTCATTTTGAGCATATCAGTCAATCGCATACGCAAAAAGATACGTCCAATCATTTCAGCAAAACGCTCAAAATCCTCATCATCCTTTTTCTTGGATGGTTTGGGAGGAAAGGGCATGGGTTTCTGAACCCATGGTTCTCTTTCTTTACCATGTTTCCTAGCAACAAAGTCTCTCTTATCATAACGTTGATTCTTTGATTGTGGGTTATCAAGATCAATAGCAGGTTCAATTTCTACATCATTATCATTACTAGGTTGAGCATCATCATGAACATCATCATTAACATTTTCACTAGGTTCATGTTCATTACCAGATTGTGTTTCAAAGATCGGACATAGATATATCATTTGGATTATCGGTGGTTCAGCAATAGGTTCACTAGAAGTTTGCAAAGTCCTATCATTTTTCTTTTTCTTCCTTTTAGAAGAACTAGGTGCATCAATATTATTTCTCTGAGAATCTTGCTCAATTCTATTAGGGTGGCCTTCAGGATACAAAGGTTCCTGAGTCATTCTACCAGTTCTAGTAGCCACTCTAACAACATAATCATTTTTCTTACTATTCATTTCATTGAGTAAATCATTTTGAGCCTTAAGTACTTGTTCTACTTGAGTGGTAACCATAGAAGCATGTTTGCTAACAAGTTTAAGTTCACCTCTAATATTAGCCATATAATCACCCAACTGTTTAATCATATAAGCATTTTGTTTTAATTGTCTACCAAAATAAGAATTGAAGTTTTCTTGTTTGACAATAAAATTATCAAACTCATCGAAGCATTGTCTAGCAGACTTATAATGAGGAATATCACCTTCATAAATCTATAAAGAGAATTTACCTTTACTACCTGTGTCGGGTTATCAAGATCTGGAGGTTCTTCAATAGGTAATGGATCAAGATCATATGTTTCTTCAACAGGCGATAAATTAAGACCATGTATTTCTTCAATAGGAGGTAAATTCTTAGCATCTTCAGCTTTATTACCTTTTTCTTTCATAGATTTCTTTGCCTCTTGCGTATCTTCAGGACTGAGAAATAGAACACCTCTCTTCTTTGGAGTTTGTTTAGGAATAGGCTCAGTAATTGGAGCAGGAGCTCGCTCAGAAGCTGGCTCAGGAGGTGCCCAATTATTTTCTTTTGTCAACATATTATTCAATAGAATTTCACCTTCATCCGGTGTTCTTTCCCTGAAAAGAGAACCAACACAACTATCCAGGTAATCTCTGGAAGCATCGGTTAGTCCATTATAAAAGATATCAAGTATTTCATTTTTCTTAAGAGGATGATCAGGCAAAGCATTAAGTAACCTTGAGAAGCCTCCCCAAGCTTGTGGGAGACTCTCTTCTTCAATTTGCACAAAGTTGTATATTTCCTTTAAAGCAGCTTGTTTCTTATGAGCAAGGAAATATTTAGCAGAGAAGTAATAAATCATATCCCGGGGACTACGCACACAACCAGGATCAAGAGAATTAAACCATATCTTAGCATCTCCCTTTAATGAGAACGGAAATATTTTAAGGATATAAAAGTAGCGAGATCTCTCATCATTAATGAACAGGGTGGCTATATCATTTAATTTAGTAAGATGTGCCACAACAGTTTCAGATTCATAACCATGAAAAGGATCAGATTCAACCAAAGTAATTATATCAGGATCAACAGAGAATTCATAATCCTTATCGGGAACACAAATAGGTGAAGTAGCAAAAGCAGGGTCAGGCCTTATTCTATCTCTAAGAGATTCTTTGTTCCATTTAATTAATAGCCTCTTAAGTTCACGACTATCTTTGCAAGCTAAAATAGCTGCATAAGCTTCTTTATCAAAAATATAACCCTCAGGAATAAAAGGCCTATCTTCATCATCACTTTCATCAATATAATCAGATTCAATAATTTCTTTCTCTCAGCCCTAGCAATTTGTTCATCAAGAAATTCACTAAGGGAGCACAGTAGTATCGAGCATAGAAGTAGTTTCATCATAAGTATCATGCATAGCGAAGTGGCATCATCAATAACATGCACATATCGTAATCGAATAGCGAAGCAGGTTTAGGTGTCGCAAGCTTACTCATAACAGTAAGGTGAATCAAGTGCAGAGCTAGATGGCAGTTCCTTACCTCCCCTCGTAGTCGAGGGATAAATTGTTGTCTTAGCGTCTTTCAAGTTCTTCATAGTGTCCAACAGATATAAATCCCAAGTGACTCAAAGAATAGAGCTATGCTCCCGAACAACGCCTTGAAATTAGTCTTGATAACCCACAAGTGTAGGGGATTGCAACAGCTTTCGAGGGTAGAGTATTCAACCCAAATTTATTGATTCGACACAAGGGGAGCCAAAGAATATTCTCAAGTATTAGCAGTTGAGTTGTCAATTCAACCACACCTGGATAACTTAATATCTGCTGCAAAGTATTTAGTAGCAAAGTAATATGATAGTAGTGGTAACGGTAACAAAAGAGTAATGAAAGCAAAAGCAATATTTTTGGTATTTTGTAGTGATTGTAACAATAGCAACGGGAAAGTAAATAAGCGTAAACCAGTATCTGGAAAGCTCGTAGGCATTGGATCGGTGATGGATAATTATGTCGGATGTGGTTCATCATGTAACAGTCATAACATAGGGTGACATAGAACTAGCTCCAATTCATCAATGTAATGTAGGCATGTATTCTGAATATAGTCATACGTGCTTATGGAAAAGAACTTGCATGACATCTTTTGTCCTACCCTCCCATGGTAGCGGGTCCTAATGGAAACTAAGGGATATTAAGGCCTCCTTTTAATAGAGAACCGGAACAAAGCATTAGCACATAGTAAATACATGAACTCCTCAAATTACGGTCATCACCGGGAGTGGTCCCGATTATTGTCACTTCGGGGTTGCCGGATCATAACACATAGTAGGTGACTATAGACTTGCAAGATAGGATCAAGAACACACATATATTCATGAAAACATAATAGGTTCAGATCTGAAATCATGGCACTCGGGCCCTAGTGACAAGCATTAAGCATAGCAAAGTCATAGCAACATCAATCTCAGAACATAGTGGATACTAGGGATCAAACCCTAACAAAACTAACTCGATTACATGATAGATCTCATCCAACCCTTCACCGTCCAGCAAGCCTACGATAGAATTACTCACGCATGGCGGTGAGCATCATGAAATTGATGATGGAGGATGGTTGATGATGACGACAGCGACGAATCCCCCTCTCCGGAGCCCCGAACGGACTCCAGATCAGCCCTCCCGAGAGGTTTTAGGGCTTGGCGGCGGCTCCGTATCGTAAAACGTGATGATTTCTTCTCCTTGATTTCTTTCTTCCCGAAAGTAAATATATAGAGTCGGAGTTGTCGTCGGAGGAGCTCCAGGGGGCCCACGAGGTTGGGGGCGCACCCTAGGGGGCGCCCCCACCCTCTTGGACAGGGTGTGGGCCCCCTGGTCTTCATCTTTGGCAAGGATTATTTATTATTTTTAACTAGATATTTCGTGAAATTTCAGGTCATTCCGAGAACTTTTGTTCTTTGCACATAAAACAACATCATGGCAATTCTGCTGAAAACAGCGTCAGTCCGGGTTAGTTCCATTCAAATTATGCAAGTTAGAGTCCAAAACAAGGGCAAAAGTGTTTGGAAAAGTAGATACGACGGAGACGTATCACCTGGAAGTTGGCAACGAAGCGGTCGCGCATCTCATCCCAAGAGGAGATCGATCCTGGGGGCATGTTCAGGAGCCACGAACGAGCACCGTCTTTGAGCGCTATGGGGAACCAGTTTTCCATGACTTTCTCGTCGCTGTTGGCTGCTTCGATGCTCAGCTCGTAGAGCTGCAGGAACTCCGCGGGGTCGGGGGTGCCATCGTAGCGCGGAGGCAGGTCTGGCTTTAACTTGCCTGGCCAGGCGACGCTACGCAGCTCGGGGGTGAAGGCGCGGCAACCAGCCATGGTCATCGGGGCCCGTCTTGGAGGTGGAGCTTGGTCTTGGCGCCCGTGCGCCGCCATGGCAAGCGGCGCGGGGCCCTGCCGCAGCAAGCAATCCTGACGCGGCGGTGCGGGGAGCGGTGGAGCGTTCTCTTGCGGGCGAGGGACTTCTTGGCCGCTTCCTTCTTCGCGCACGAGCACCGGACGCGGTTGGTCGCGCCGCGGAGCCGCGCACCTTGGCGCCAAGGTGCCGTCTTGGTGCAGAGGTGGTGGAGGTGCTCCGTGAGCTACATCGCCCGTAGCTGGCGGTGGACGAGGCAGCGAGAGGGACGGTGCGGGGGAGCCCCCTGCGGCGCTGACAAGCTCGTGATGTGGTCCAACCAGTCCTCGTAGAGGTCATCGATGGGGCGGTAGCGCAGGAGTTCACGTGCCATGCACAGTGCGGCCTGCGTGTCCACAGGAGCTCGACGAGCGTGAGATGATGAGTCGGCCGGGGTCGGCGATGAAGTGGGGGTGCGGCCGTCCCGTTGCACCGAGGGGTGCCACGAGGAGTCTTGCTGCTCGTTCCCCGCCGGGCCGATGGCGGCGTTGGCGGCAGGCGACGGGGAACGACGAGGTGGACCGCCGACGGGAGCCGTCTTGGTGATGTGGGTGGCGAGGGCAACGCGACACTCAGCGCGAGCTCGGCGAGCGTCCGCCATCAATGTGACGAAGCGATGGGACGCGGATTGGCGGACAGAAAACTCCGGCGCACCCCTACCTGGCGCGCCAAATGTCGGATCCCGGATTCCGGCAAAACCCTTAGGTTCGAACTCTGGGGTGCACGCGAAGATTTCTCCCTCACAGATCACGCCCTCACACGCTTCGCGATCTCTAGGATAGCTCGATGAACTTGCAACACAAGGGACACCGTTGTGGTGTAATACCCTACTCCAGTGTGGTGGTGGTGGATTGCCTCTCGGGCTGAGGATGAACAGTACAAGGGGAAGAACATCCTCCTGAGGAGAGGTGTTCTTGTGCTTGGTGAACTTGAGGGTGTGTGAGGATTGCCCCCACTTCGTCCTTTCCTACTGTGGTGGCTAGTCCTATTTATAGAGGCCCCGGTCCTCTTCCCAAATATTGAGCGGGAAGGGATCCCACAACGGCTAATTTGAAGGGGGATAGCTAGTACTGCTTATCCTAACAAAAGTAGTCTTCGCCTGCCAAAGGCTCTGGTGGTGACGCCGCCTTGGGGTCCACGATGACCTCCGTCCTGCTGTCATGCTGGTCTTGGTCTTGTTGCACCGATAAGGAAACCTTTGCTTGACGCCTCGGTACACCTCGCCTGCGCTTGACTCCTTAGCACCAAAGAAGAAACGAGGACACTGTGCGCGCTGGCGCCCGCCTGGTCTTGATCGTCATGGCTTACGTCACTGAAACCTCGCGAGGTTTTGTCTTGCCTTGATCTCTCCGCCCCTCGTGATCCAGCCTGGCGAGGCTGCTCCCGAGGAGGTCTTGTGTCGTCCGCCTCGCGAGGCTTGGCCCCTCGCGGAAGTCATGAAAGCTTGTTGGTGAAGATGGACCATACGGGCCCGCTCGCAGAGCCACGCCGTGGGCCGCAGGCAGGCAAGTCAGGGGACCACCGTTCCCAGAATGCCGACAGTCATCAAATCACATAACTCGTCATCCAAATCGTCATCTAGAGTTAAGCGTGCGGACCCTACGGGTTCGAGAATTATGTAGACATGACCGAGACACATCTCCGGCCAATAACCAATAGCGGAACCTGGATGCTCATATTGGCTCCTACATATTCTACGAAGATCTTTATCGGTCAGACCGCATAACAACATACGTTGTTCTCATTGTCATCGGTATGTTACTTGCCCGAGATTTGATTGTCGATATCATCATACCTAGTTCAATCTCGTTACCGGCGAGTCTCTTTACTCGTTATGTAATGCATTATCCCGTAACTAATTCATTAGTCACATTGCTTGCAAGGCTTATAGTGATGTGCATTACCGAGAGGGCCCAAAGATACCTCTCTGATACACGGAGTGACAAATCCTATTCTGGATCTATGCTAACCCAACAAACACCATTGGAGACACCTGTAGAGCATCTTTATAATCACCCAGTTACGTTGTGACATTTGATAGCACACAAGGTGTTCCTCCGGTATTCAGGAGTTGCATAATCTCATAGTCATAGGAACATATATAAGTCATGAAGAAAGAAATAGCAATAAAACTAAACGATCATTATGCTAAGCTAACGGGTGGGTCTTGTCCATCACATCATTCTCTAATGCTGTGATCCCGTTCATCAAATGACAACACATGTCCATGGCTAGGAAACTTAACCATATTTGATTAATGAGCTAGTCAAGTTGAGGCATTCTAGGGACACTCTGTTTGTCTATGTATTCACACATGTACTAAGTTTCTGGTTAATACAATTCTAGCACGAATAATAAACATTTATCATGATATAAGGAAATATAAATAACAACTTTAGTACTGCCTCTAGGGCATATTTCCTTCAACTAGTTGCTAGTAAAAATGCTCCTATTGATCCTAATCATGTTCCTTTGTCCACCTTGACTGAGCAAAATAATGATCCCGTAGATGTGAATTTTGTCTCGCAAAACAATTTTACTAGTAATGTTTATAGAGGCCGTTTCCTTGAAATTCCTCTAATAATTATGGCAAATCCTATGGTAATTCATATAATAATAATAATAATAATAATAATAATAATAATAATAATAATAATAATAATAATAATAATAATAATAATAAATAGTAATAATAATAACAGGATGCCCTCTGATCTTGAAAGAAATATTAAAGAATTTATCAATGCTCAAAAAGTTTTCAGCACTACGATAGAAGGAAAATTGAGTAAACTTGATGATATGTCTAGGAGTATAGATAGAATTATTCATGATGTGGAAAATCTTAAAGCTAAAATTTTTCCACCCAGGATTGATATTAATGAGTCAATTAAATCTTTATATGTCTCTATGGATGAGAGTAAGAGAGGAACCGCTATGCTAAGAGCTAAACGAGAATTTTTTAGAGAAAGCGTTTCCACCCAATTTTTTCGTAGTAATGATGAAGATGTTAAAATGATTGGTGTTTATTCTATTGAATACTTTTTTAGTAATGTTAAAATTTATGAAAAGGGGACTGAAGAAGAGTCAGCTTTAGCTAGAAGGCATCCCCATAATACGAAGGGTGAAAGTCTTGATGAAAAAAAAAGATAAAAGTGGGTTTGGAGAGGTAGAAACTTTAACTAGTGATGTGCCCACTCTCTTGGATTACAAATACTTTAATAATGATAGTTGTTCTTTGATTTAATGCATTTCTTTGTTGCAATTCATGTTAAATTCACCCAACACTTATGAGTAAAATAAGGCTTTTACTAAACATATTGTAGAAGCAATGATGAAAGCTTTAGAAGAAAAGCTAGAATTAGAGAATTCAATTCCTAGAAAATTATATGATGAATGGGAACCTGCCACTAAAGTTAAAATTAAAAATTATGAGTGCAATGCTTTATGTGATTCGGGTGCTAGTGTTTCCACAATTCCAAAATCTCTATGTGATGTGTTAGGTTTTACCAATATGGATGAATTTTCTCTTAATTTGCACTTGGCGGATTCTACTATTAAAAAGCCTTTGGGTAGAACTACTGATGTTCTTATTCTTGCAAATAGGAACTATGTGCCCGTTGATTTTATTGTACTTGATCTTGATTGCAATCCATCTTGCCCCATAATACTTGGTAGACTGTTCTTATGAACTATAGGTGTCGTTATTGACATGAAAGATGGGAATATTAAATTTCAGTTTCCGCTAAATAAGGGTATGGAACACTTCCCTAGAACTAGAATTAAGTCACCATATGAGTTAATCATGAGGGCCACCTATGGAACTAAAACAAAAGATGACAACACTTGAAACTATACATTATGCCTAGCTAGGGGCATAAAACAATAACGCTAGTTGGGAGGCAACCCAATAGTTACCCTTTAATTTTTTCTCTTGTCTGTTTATTTTAATAAGCACACAATTATTCTATTGTTATGATTTTTCTTTTTTTGTTTTAATTAGTGTTTGTGCCAAGTAAAGCCTTTAGGATGGTTTGGATGATAGTTGACTCGATTCTGTGAAAAAACAAAAACTTTTTACGCCCAGTTCTGGAATTTTGTAAATTCACAGATGCGTTCTTTTACTCTGAATTTTTTTACACATACTTGATATACAAGTTTCCCACGTTGTCCTAATTTTTCAAAATTCTTGGAGTTACAGAAGTATTGTCAATGTTCAGATTACTTCGGACTGTTCTGTTTTTGACAGATTCTGTTTTCGTTCCATTGTGTGATTTTTTTGATGAATATATGGATTGTATCCGGAGATATAAGCCATGGTAAAGTTATAATACAGTAGGTATAGTGCACTAACAAAATATGAATGGGTTTGCAATAGTACATAAAGTGGTGATTTGCTTTATTATACTAACGGATCTCACGAAGGTTTTGTTAAGTTTAGTGTGATCGAAGTTTTCAAGTTTTGGGTGAGATCATGATGGATGAAGGAATAAGGAGTGGCAAGAGCCTAAGCTTGGAGATGGCCGAGGCACGCTAATGTAATATTCAAGAACTCCCAAGCAACTAAGCTTGGGGATGCCTTCCGGGGCATCCCCTCTTTCTTCTAACGATCATTGGTAATTTTACTTGGAGCTATATATTTATTCGTCACATATCATGAGTTTTGCTTGGGGTGTCTTGTATCATATGAGTCTTCGCTTTGTTTTATTTTTAGTTTGTCGCAATCATCCTTGTTGAACACACCTATTTGAGAGAGCCACACGTTTATCATGATTTGTTAGAATACTCTATGTGCTTCACTTAAATCTTTTGAGCTATGTAGTTGCTCTAGTGCTTCACTTATATCTTTTTGAGCACAGTGGTGGTTATATTTTAAAGAAATACACTCTCGTGCTTCACTTATATTATTTTGAGAATCCATAAGATTAAATTTTGGAGAAATATTTGCACTCTCATGCTTCACTTATATTATTTTGATAATTCATAAGATTAAATTTTGAAGAAATGTTTGCACTCTCATGCTTCACTTATATCTTTTGAGAGTTTATAATAGCAAAGGTGATTTGTACAAGATATGAATTTTGTCCCAAAGTGATGGATATCCAAGAGGGATATAATAAAAACTTTCATATAGATCATTGGATATGATAAACTTGATTCCATGCAATAGTTTTGCGATATGGAGATAGTAATATGTGAGTCATGTTGGTGAGTAATTATGCTTTAGTAAGAATATTGGTGTTAAGGTTTGTGATTCCCTATGCATGCACATAAAGTCAATAGTTATGCAACAAAGTTATATCCTAGTTATGGTGCATTATTCAGTGTTAGTTATTTTCAATGCATGCTTATGATCGTTTTTGCTTTTTGGTTGGTCACTTCTCAATCTATTTGCTAGCCTTCATTTGTCTAAGAGGGAATGTTGCTTGTGCAACTGACTCCTTAAACACAAAGTTGTGCCAAATCAGTCCACCATACCTACCTATATGCGGTATTTACATGCCGTTCCAAGTAAATTTGCATGTGCCAACTCTAATTTTTCAAAATGAATTTCCGTTTTGTGTGCCCGTGCCGCTCATGAAGAGCCAGGGGGTGGCCAATATTTTCCATGCTAAGTATTTTAGTCTCACAATGAGTGTTTATTCACTTGTCATTGCACGAGGGTGTGGCATGTAATAGGGATGCCCAGTCCTAAAATGAAAAAAAAATGATAATAATAAATTCCTTGGAAAGTGTTGGTATGGAAGGCACCTGTGGATACGGCTAGCCATGGATTGTGAAAAAATGGTGGAAAGGAAATAAACTTTTTTCTGTTTGGGAACTTCGTATTGTCGGTGTCAAAACCGGCGGATCTCGGGTAGGGGGTCCCGAACTGTGCGTCTAAAGCGGATGGTAGCAGGAGGCGGGGACACAATGTTTACCCGGTTCGGGCCCTCTCGATGGAGGTAATACCCTACTTCCTGCTTGATTGATCTTGATGATATGAGTATTACAAGAGTTGATCCACCACGAGATCGTAGAGGCTAAACCCTAGAATCTAGCCTATGATTATGATTGTTGTTGTCCTCTGAGACTAAACCCTCCGGTTTATATAGACACGAAGGGGCTAGGGTTACAGAGTCGGTTACAAGGAGGAGATCTACATATCCGAATTGCCAAGCTTGCCTTCCACGCAAAGGAGAGTCCCACCCGGACACGGGACGAAGTCTTCAATCTTGTATCTTCATAGTCCAACAGTCCGGCCAAAGTATATAGTCCGGCTGTCCGAGGACCCCCTAATCTAGGACTCCCTCAGTAGCCCATGAACTAGGCTTCAATGACGACGAGTCCGGCGCGCAGATTGTCTTCGGCATTGCAAGGCGGGTTCCTCCTCCGAATACTCCATAGAAGATTTTGAACACAAGGATCGTATCCGGCTCTGCAAAACAAATTCCACATACCACCGTCAAGAGTACGATATCCCACAAATCTAATCTGCTGACAAATTTCATAGCGTGACATCACACCACGGCCTGGTCATTATTCGAACCATTTTTCTCAACCAGCTACTGCACATATTGCGAGGCGGTTTTCTTGGCATGTCTTGTCGAAGCAGAGATCGTGTCCCCTTATCACGGGATTCTCATTAATACGGGTGTGGGTAACCCAACCGCACCATCAATCACGGCGCTTGGGGAATAAGCGAGTTTACCGGGCAAGTAGGGAGGCGCAGAATCCCTGCTGCCTTTATAAGGGGATAAGGACTCCCTTTTGCACCCACGCTTTCTTCTTCCTCATCCATTCCCCTTCGCTCGAGCTCCAGCCGGCGTTAAATCTTCTCCGCCCACAAAGGTCTTCCGAAAATGTCCGGATCCGGAGCAGGAGGCAAGTGGATGGCCTCTACCGTCTGGGAGAAGGATATCAAAAAGCTTTGGGAGGCCGGGTATCTGGCCAAGAAAATCAGCCACCGTCTCCCGACGACAGGACAGATCGTCCCTACTCCGGAACCCCACGAGAGGTGAGGGAGTCCTGGATTAGGGGGTGTCCGGATAGCCGAACTATCACAGTTGGCCGGACTCCTAGACTATGAAGATACAAGATTGAAGACTTCGTCCCGTGTCCGGATGGGACTTTCCTTGGCGTGGAAGGCAAGCTTGGCGATGCGGATATGTAGATCTCCTACCATTGTAACCGACTTTGTGTAACCCTAACCCTATCCGGTGTCTATATAAACCGGAGGGTTTTAGTCCGTAGGACGAACAACAATCATACCATAGGCTAGCTTCTAGGGTTTAGCCTCTTTGATCTCGTGGTAGATCTACTCTTGTACTACCCATATCATCAATATTGATCAAGCAGGAGTAGGGTTTTACCTCCATCGAGAGGGCCCAACCTGGGTAAAAACATCGTGTCCTTGTCTCCTGTTACCATCCACCTAGGCGCACAGCTCGGGACCCCTAACGAGATCCGCGGTTTGACACCGACATTGGTGCTTTCATTGAGAGTTCCTCTGTGTCTTCATCTTTAGGCCCGATGGCTCCTTGATAATCAACAACGGCGTGGTCTAGGGTGAGACTTTTCTCCCGGACAGATCTTCGTATTCGGCGGCTTTGCCTGCGGGCCAATTCACTTGGCCATCTGGAGTAGATCAGCTCGCCCGGCCATCGATTCAGATTTGGGAGTTTGAACTACGGCCGACATCCGCGGAGACTTAATTTTCGACGGATTGAGCCACAGCCAAGCGCCGCGCCGCCTTGTCTCGATGGGCACGATCTAGCTCTGTCACCAAGCAGTGACACAGGAGGCGCACCAGCGTCCGCTCCGACCCTTAGCTCGGGCCGACTCCGCCGATCGAGGGCGAGTGGTTGGACACCGCCTCGGGGCTACGATCTCTCGGTGATTGGCGAACTCCTTCCACATCCTTTGCGAACCGTGACTCCAAGGTGTCGAACTCTTCTCCGGACTCGAACCCTCCCGCCCTGCCAATCGAATCAATTGGGCGCGGTTATGGAGTTCACTGCGCGGACATCTTTCAAGCACTCGCCCTTTGGCGACATCCTGAATTCACTAAAGTCTCTCTCTTTGTCGGGAGAGCCACAGGCTGGACTACGGTCGGGAAGGATGGGATGCGGACGACGAAGAAATTCAACGCCCACCCACCGCCCACTTTGTAGCCACTGTCGAAAGCTTAAACGACATGCTCGATTTCGACTCCGAAGACATCGACGGTATGGATGACGATGTAGGAGACAACGATGAACCAGCACCTATAGGATACTGGACAGCCACCTCATCCCACGATGTATACATGGTGGACACACCTAAAGGAAGTGACGACGAGGAACAACGGGACACTACGAAGGATAAATCCATCGAAAAGCAGTCAAAACGGCAACGTAAACGCCGCACCAAGTCCCGCCTCGACAAAGAACGGCAGCCACACAGACCCAGCCATAGAGCAGGGCGAACCGATGGACGATGAACATGCTATCGAGCAACCGTCCGAACATGACAACTTGGATAAACAACCCGTCCGCGGCGAAGATAACAGTCCGGATGATATCACGCCGGACAAATTGTTGGAGTAGAAGAACCTCCACAAAAGGCTCGTCGCCACTGCGCGTAGCCTGAAAAAGCAGAAGCGGAAGCTCAAAACAGCGGAAGATGCACTCAGAATCAGATGGAGCAAAGTACTCAACACCGCAGAGAAATCTGGCGATCGCGCCAAACAAAAAGCTACCCAAACGCAAATTACTGCCCGAATTGATGAGGAGGCCGTGAAACCCCGCAATCAAAGAACAAAGAGGCCGCTGGTCGGATAGAGCGACCACATGGAAAACATGGAGCGGCAAGCGGCGCAAGACACAAGCCGCACGCGATCCGCGCAAGGATTCGCATCAAAGGATGGCCCAGTTAGGTCCATCTATGGGCGAAAAGCAAGCTCTTCAAGCAATGCAACACGCCAAATATCCGAACATCACGGCACACCCAAGTATAGGGTTGCCGCACACTATGTTTCACCGATGAGGTCTTTGGATCATAATTCCCAGCGGATTCAAACCCGTAAACATAGAGGCATCTGACGGAACAACAGACCACGAAGTGCGGATTGAGGATTACATCCTCCACATACACATGGCTAGAGGAGATGATCTCACGCCATAAAATACTTACCCTCAAGCTCAAAGGGCCAACCCAGCATTGGCTCAAAAGCCTCCCTGAAAATACCATTAGAAGTTGGGAAGAGCTCGAGGATGCTTTTCGGGAAAATTTTCAAGGGACTTATGTCCGTCCTCCGGATGCAGACGATTTAAGTCACATAACTCAACAACCCGAAGAGTGAGCCCGCAAATTCTGGAACAGGTTCCTCATCAAAAAGAACCAAATAGTCGACTGTCCGGACGCCGAAGCCTTAGCAGCTTTCAAACACAACGTCCGAGACGAATGGCTCGCCAGACACCTCGGCCAGGAGAAGCCGAGAACAATGGCTGCATTAACAAGCCTCATGACCCACTTTTGCGCGGGAGAGGATAGTTGGCTGGCAAGATGCAGTACCAGTGACCCAAGTACATCCGAAGTCAGGGATGGAAATGGAAAACCACGACGCAGCAAGGACCGGCGCCGGACAAAGGGAAACAGCCCGAAGAGCACGGCAGTCAACGCCAGATTCAGAAGCTCCCGGCAGAATGATAAAAAACTGCCCCTCAAGGGCAACAGCGACGAGCTATCCAACCTAAACACAATCTTGGACAAAATATGCCAAATCCACAGTACTCCCGGGAAGCCTGCAAACTATACCCACAGAGATTGTTGGGTCTTCAAGCAGTCCGGAAAACTCAATGCCGAACACAAGGGGCTCGACACACCAAGCGAGGACGATGACGAACCCCACAAGCAGAGCACCGGAAAACAAAAGAATTTCCCACAAAAAGTCAAAACAGTGAACTCACTTCAAGTGACAAAAGGAAAAATAGATGGCGCCCATAGAAACCAGCGCGCATGGTCTATCAGCAGAGTCCCAACGATGGTTGTCAAAACCAATCACCTTCGATCATCGAGGACTATTCGGAAGTATCCGAGCGCAGCATGGACTGCCTTGATATTAGATCCTATAATGGGCGGACTCCAATTTACACAAGTCCTAATGGGCGGAGGTAGCGATCTAAACCTGCTATATCGGTCACAATCCATAAAATGGGGATAGACCCAACCAAAATTAGCCACAACAACACCTCCTTCAAAGGGGTAATTCCAGGCCTATATGCCCATTATGCGGGCTCCCTCTGCTAGAAGTTGTGTTGGCTCATCCGAAAACTTCCGCCGCAAAAGTTAACCTTCCACATCGCCCCATTAGTAGCTATCAAGCACTACTGGGACGTGAAGCTTTCGCCCGCTTTAACGCAATACCGCATTATGCATCTCTTACACTTAAAATGCCCGGTCCACGTGGCATCATCTCATTAAAAGGGAGTATCAAGTGTTACTCGAGCACGGAAGAATGTGAGACTGCCTTGACAGCCCCACACTAATCCGGCTCCGCTAATCAAAGCACCTGAATAGGTCATTCGGACCCCGGACATGGCTAGACAAGTCCGGCGTAAACATATAAATGCCTACTAGCGGCATACCCCCGTACAAGGGGTTGCACGCATGTACAACAAGAGACAATAAAGATCAAATTTATTCACTTTCAAACCGTACTCTGTTTATTTAATATAAATTACATTTCTCGCACGATCTTTTTTTCTTTTCAACTAAGTTCTTCTCTTTTACAGATGAACACCGTGCTACACCCGTCCAGGATACGGCTGCTTGAAGACACAGTATGAGCGTGCGGTAGGGACCCGTTGCAAGGATTCTTTTTAGATTAAGACCCTGCGTAAACCTTTTTACTGTCTCTTGTTGATACACATCCCGGTTTCTTGCTATAACCGAGGAGGAGGCTCGCGTTTGGCATCGGCCGCACAGAATTTTGCGTGCACGGACACGGGGGCTTAGGGCATTATTCTGCCCGTTTTCATAAAGACCGAATACCTTAGGGAGTGTTGGCGTCTCGAGTTAGGCCTTATATGCATCAGCTCGAATCATGTCTTTGGTAAAATGTTGGGTTTGCCCGGCTCCTGTTTTGCTGCCTTACGTTCCGTTCTATCGGCTAACGCGGCACCGGAGAACTCTGCGATTGTGCCCGGTTCGGCCGGTGAGCACCTCGATGAAAGCGAAAATTGGTGTCATGATATAGCGTGAGACTGGTCAACCACTCGATGACCCACGGAATGTTTAGAATTCCCCGCATTAACGAAGGACCGTTTCGGTCGAGCACATCTGCGCCCGAATTCGGAGAGGCGCGGTGCCCCTAGGGGCTATATAGTAGCCCCACCATCGAACTCCTATGGCTAAGTGAAAGTGATAACGCATTATAGTCTGGTTGCCTAGTTTGCTCGCTATCACCTCCTTTACTGGGACCAAGAAGTTGGATTAAGTGTGAAAATCGCCTTTTGCAAACACCCCGCACTATGTGCGTGGGGGCTGAAGCAAGACTGCCATCTTTCAGGTTATATACACATATACATCAGCGGCCGCGACAGAGGTGTTTTAATACTTGAGCGCACAAGTATAAAACCTCTTATATTATATTGAAACATTGTTTTCACAAATCATACATGTCATTAAAGCATAATATCCTTCAAGCCTTTGCGTCTCTATTAAGCAGCGCCCTCAGGACTTCCTCAAAATAGTGCTCGGCGGTACTAAACTTCTGTCCGAATCTTGCGATGCAACCGGTGGCCTTCATCTCCGCCCAGTATGTCTTGACACGGGCAAGAGCCATCCGCACCCTCTATGCATCTTGACCGCTTCATTGCATCGATATGCGGCACCGCACCAAGGCTGTTGCACCAAGCCAAAATAACTCTTGACTCGGGCCTTTTCGCCACGAATGAGTCACGACAGCCTTCATGGCAAGTCCGGACAACCTATTCAGCTCAGCCCATTCGGCCAAACGATCGGTTAATCAAAGTGGACGCTCCGGACTATGGGCTGCGACCAAAAAGCTCTTCCATTCCATGATCCTTTTGACCTCGGAAGTGTTCGGCCGCCTCTGCGGCACTTTCGCCGCCAAGTCGAGATAAGCATCCTCCGCACCCACAGCCGGTCCAATTGGCGTACCTAGGATCCGTGAATTTCCTCCATAGCGAAAGGGCTTTCCAGCCGCAATATCTCCGGCCTAACGTAGCTCCTCCTTCATAGCTCTCATTGCGAGCGAGTATCCTTAACCTCGGTGGCGGCCTTTTCAGGTCCTCTTGTTTAGCTCGATGTTCTTTTCAAGAAGCTTCATAGCGGTCGATAGCATTCTTCAATTTCACGGCCATCTCGGCCATTTCTTTCTTACTTGGCGATGAGCAGCCTGTTCGGCTTTTAGCTCTGCGGCCGCCTTTAAAGCAACCGCATCACTTTTTCCGCTTGCTCCTTGGCTCGGGCGAGCTCCGCTGAAGGCTCTCCATAGCAGCGGCACCATCTGCATTAAGCATACATGTTGTAAGGCATGGGCATCAAGCTCCTTACCAGGTGTCCGCGGAGAAGTTGCATACCTTATGACTCGTCAAGCCGCTTATTAACAAGCGTGATGTCCACATCCGCCACGTCAAGTTGCCGCTTGATTCGGCAAATTCATCAGCCCGCTAGCCACGGACGCCGCCACCTACATAGGAAGAGCGCATACTATACTGGGCTTATGACCCTCGGCGCCCGTCATTTTGACACCGCACCAAGTCTCGGGGCTACTATCTATACATGGCGCATTTTATATGCAAAACTGTCAGAAGGTACATCATTTTGCGTACCTCAAAACCCGTCGATAAACTTACGACGGCTTCATGCAATCCGCTCTCAGCGGATGAAATCCTTTCAATCACCGTACCCATTAACGTCACGGTGATCTTCCGAATAAAGCTTCGCCGAGCAGATCCTTCAGCTCCTCCGACCGTACACCCGTTGGTGCGGACTCGTCCGGTGGCCTTTTCGAAGGCGGACACGGAGGGCTTTGAGGGACATCTGGCTGCCTTCTGGCGCCGGATTCGGAGAAACCCTCCGGACGACACCTCGTGGTCGTCCACCTCGCCTCTTGATGCAGCAGGCGGAGGCGTTTAAGCTCTCCATCATCTCGGACCAAGATCCCTGAAGACGAGCTCTGTGAAGGGCTGAGATCCGAACTACAAGGTAAACTTTCATTACCTTCAGAAATAAAGCAGGGATGTCTCTCTTTTAAAAAATGCCCCCTTTACTTACGGCTCATTGGAGGGCCGATCTCCTTGGGGAAATAGTGCGGCGGGGCATCTCCTGCCAGAGACCCTCTGGTGAAGATTTCTTCCCCAGCTTGAGGCTTTGGTCTCGGATCTTGAAGCGGTCCTCTTCTCCCTTTGGAGGAGGATTCTCGATCCCCCTTTCTTGATAGCCTCCTTCACGGAGGCAGTAGTTCCTGTTCCCCCTTAGCCTTCTTCAAAGGCACAACCTCTAACATCTTGGTTATCTGAGGATCCGGCGTGGTCTCGGGGAGGGGGGACACTGATCAGTTTGCTTTTGCTATCCACTCCTGTTTAAGGATAGCTCTTTTAAGGGCGAGTGTATGATAAATATCACGGATAGCATGTCCGGTCAGGACTACTTACTTGAGTATCCGGCGATTGCAGCTCGGACCTGCGTCCTCGGTTAAGTCCGGACACATTGCTTGTGATCCGAAGAAAAGTTGGTACATCTCCACGGGCGTTCGCCCATAAAATGTTGGAGACCTCGTGGTCCCTCAGTTAAACTCCACAGGCGGAGGGGGCGTTTGCAGGGCAAGGTGCGGCGAATCAGCATGACCTGCGCTACTACAACCAGATTGATCTCTCTCTCTCGGAGGTCTCGAATCGGCCCTGCAATGAGGTGCGTCCTTGGGCGGTCCCAGTCGAGCCCTTTATTGACCCATGGCGCCCGCCGCAGATGGAGGACCCGGCGGAAGGCAGGTGGCACCGCCCATTTGGTGCCCACAGGGCGGTGATATAAAACCACTCCTGTTGCCATAAATTGAGCTCCTCTTGAAAAGAGCCCTCGGGCCATGGAGCATCCGCATTCTTGCTTATAACAGCCCCTCCGCTTTCTGCTGATGCCCCTTGATCATCTTGGCTCCACTTTGAAGGTCTTGAGCCATAATCCGAAGTGAGGGGTAATGCGGAGGAAGGCTTCACATACGACAATGAACGACGAGATGTGGAGGATGGACTCCGGATCCGAGTCATGGAATTTCAGCCCATAATAAAACATGAGCCCCCTCACAAAGGGGTCCGTCGGGTAGCTTAAACCCCGAAGGAAGTGACACACGAATACCACGCTCTCACCAGGCTCGGGTGTGGGAATAACCTGCCCTTGGGCAGGCAGCCTATGCGATATTTCGCCGGTGAGATACCTGGCGTTTCTCAGCTTTAGCACATCTTGTTCCGTGACGGAGGAATACATCCACCGGCCGTGCAGGTCGGAGCCGGACATCGTTGAAGGTGCGAGCGCCTAAATCTGGAGCTTTGGGTGTTGGAACTTCGGCGAGGCGGATTCGATTGAGATTAAAAGAAAGGCGGGCCTTGGTCTCGTTATAAAGAGGTTGAATACCAAGAGCCCTCCCGTGACTGTTCGGGACTACGCCGATGGAGGAGGCGTGCAACGGGCACGATCCAGTTACTACGCCCGTATTGATGAGAATCCCGGAATAGGGGGACAATCTCCGCCTTGATAAGGCGTGCCGAGAAACCGCCTCGCTAAACGCTACCGGGTGGAGCAGTAAAACGATTCGTATAAAGGCCTGGCCGTGGTATGATGTCACGCCCATGAATCGTCGGCAGATCGTGCAAAGGTTATTCTCTCTACGGTGGTATGTGGAACTTGTTTTGCGAGCGGACACTATCCTTGTGTTCAAAATCTTCTATTAAGTATTCGGAGGAGGAACCTGCCTTGCAATGCGAAGACAATATGCGCGCGGATTAAATGCGTCATTGAAGCCTGGTTCGGGGCTCTTGAGGTGTCTGGATTAGGGGTGTCCGGATAGCGAACTATCACCGTTGGCGGACTCCGGACTATGAAGATACAAGATTGAAGACATCGTCCGTGTCCGGATGGGATTTTCCTTGGCGTGGAAGGCAAGCTTGGCGATGTGGATATGTAGACCTCCTACCATTGTAACCGACTACTGTAACCCTAACCCTATCCGGTGTCTATATAAACGGGCGTTTTAGTCCGTGGGATCGAACAACAATCATACCATAGGCTAGCTTCTAGGGTTTAGCCTCTTTGATCTCGTGGTAGATCTACTCTTGTACTACCCATATCATCAATATTAATCAAGCATGAGTAGGGTTTTACCTCCATCGAGAGGGCCCGAACCTGGGTAAAAACATCGTGTCCCTTGTCTCCTGTTACCATCCGCCTAGACGCACAGTTCGGGACCCCCTACCCGAGATCCGCCGGTTTTGACACCGACAAGAGGGTTGTATTCCTCCCTCATTTTGTCCGCGGGCTAGGGTATCCCCTCCACCCGTTCGTTCGCGGCATCATGTATTATTACGGGATCGATTTTCATGATCTATCCCCCAATTCCTTCCTCAACATCTCGACATTCATCATCGTGTGCGAGGCCTTTCTCCGCATCTTGCCACACTTCGGCTTATGGCTGAAGATCTTTAATGTGAAGCCCAAGGTAGTGAGCGACGAGCACGCCAAGTGCGGGGGCGCTATGGTGAGCAAGATGCCCAACGTCACATGGCCAACAGGTACTTTTAGTGATTCCGTCAAAGAGTGGCAACAACGGTGGTTTTACATCAGCGAGCGCTGCACGGAATGGGCGCTACTCCGAGTTCGATCCGGGCCCCCTGCGGCTTACGTCCTGGCCCAAGAAGGGCCTGGACTGGTCTTAGTCCAACGAACTGTCGGTGCTCCAGATGCGTGTCAAGGATATGGAGGACACGAATATCGACCTTGTCAATGTAGTCCAGGTGATGTTAGTTCGCCGGATCCTGCCTTGTCAACATTGGACTTGCAATTTATGGGAATTCGATCCGGCCGAGCACCAGACCCTGCGAGATCTCTTTGGCTCCTCGCACAAAGACATCTGGAAGGTGCTTTTCAAGTTCAGTAAATCATGGCCAGACTCAGCCGAGGACCGCAGGTACCAACTCTCCCACCCTGCAAGCTCGGTAAGTCATTATACGTTTTATCCGCATAACCCAAGGGAAATGCTTAATGTGTTTTCCACCACTCTCCTAGGGCTGGACGAAGAAGGCGGGGCGGATCCACTGTTCGGCCCCGCTGCCAAAAGAACCGGCCGGCCCACTTCTGGCAAAGATGCTGGTCCCGGCACCTTACAAGGCGCCGAAGAAGAAGGCCGAGAAGGAGGCCAAAAAGACCCCGGGGCGGCCTTCGTCGCCGCGGCCATTCGGACAGAATATCCAAAGGATCCCATGCCCGTTCTGCCTCCGAAGAGGGGAATCCCCAGCGGGGGGAAGAAAGAAGAGGACGGCCTCCATATGCTTGGAGGACGAGTCGCCTAAGAGGGGAAAAACTCCTCTTCCGAAGGAGTCGACTGCCGCCGCCGATAGCAGTCTGGAGTGGGATCCCAGGGCCCAGCCCCTGGTGAACTCATGACTATATAAAGTCCGAACACGTTTATGCGTCCAGACTCATCATGACATAATATTTTAACCTGAGTCATACTTTTTGTAGTCCGGTGAGGTCCCGCACCGAACAATCCTCGTCGAAGGATTTGCTGGGCTCGGATGCTATGGACAGCGGGACGCCCCCGAAGGCCCCTTCCCCCAAATATGTGAATAACACCGAGGTTTCGTCCCAGAAGGACCCAGACCAAGGAGGGGGGAAAAGATCATGAAGGCGGCGCCTGGAGGTCAAACTTCAGGGGCCGGAGACATGGGGGAGAAGGTTCCCATGGAAGTCGACGGCGGGGGCCATCTTGAATTCGGCCCCCAGCCGGACACAATTCCGGAGACCAATACGGCTCCAGAATCAAGCAGGCGGCCTCCCACAGCTGGAGGGTGTGTGCCTGTTCCACCGGCAACCTCTGTCCAACCAGAGGTGCCGGATGCTTTGTTGACGGCGATGAAGAGCGCCTCCATCGTCGATGAACATTGTGCCCTTATGGGTGCGGTGATTGAGAAGATTCAGTCTGCTGAGAGTGGATTGAATGAAGCCTGTATCAGTCTTATAAGAGGCTTTGAGGTATGTTTTATGAGGTTTCGAAGAGTGTCATAGTATGGATAGTAGCCCCTGATACACTGTTCGGTGAAAGAAAGAACCGGACAGAGGATCAAATTTATGTTTGCAGGAAGACTCCCTTGATGAGATCTATCTCTCTTCTTTTATAAGCAGCGCGTCATGGCATTGCCGCCTCTCTCTTCTTGGAGATCTTGGACTGAATCAAAATGCAGAGCGGGCCAAAGAAGAACTTGGCCAGTTGAAACGATAGTTGGAAGATAAACAAGGTATGCAAAAGCCTTGCTCGCATTCAGTGCGAACGAATTTCCAGTATGATAAAATATGTTCATGATTTGCGCTAGGGACGATGACCGAAGTCGAGGCTCTTAAGAAGGCTGTGGCCATGGCCAAGAAAAAGGCATCCGCAGAGCAGGCTCTTCGTGAGTAGCACGAGGCCAGGGTTATTGAAGCTGAGCAAGAGCTTCAAGAGGCCGTGAAGAAATGCGAGACCTTGGAGCAGAGTTTAACGGAGAAAGAATCCAAACTCACCAGGGCTCATCAGGCCGCGCGCGATGCCCGGAAGGAAACCCAAGGCGCCCTGCAGGAGATCCAAGAGGCGAGGAAGATCGCATCGGGTAAGGCTTTTTTCCATGTAAAGCAAGTATTTGAGGAGAAAATTATGTTTCTAATTTTGAGTTCGGATTTCTCCAGGGGTATTTGCGGAGCTGCCCCGCAGCATATCTGATACCGCCCGATTCTACCGAGCCAAAGAAAGGAACACTGCGGATAATCTCTTCTGGTCGCAGTATCTGGCACCGAATTATCCGGTGCCTTTTGGCACAAAATAAAATTGGAGAAAGATGCTAAACCAGTTGTTGATCATCAACGACGGTTAAATCCAAAGATGAAAGAAGTGGTAAGGAATGAAATATTAAAGCTTCTGGAGGTGGGTATAATTTATCCTATTACTGATAGTCAGTGGGTAAGTCCCGTTCATTGTGTCCCTAAGAAGGGAGGTAGTACTATTGTTCCTAATGATAAGAATGAATTGATTCCTCAAAGAATTGTTACAGGTTATAGAATGGTAATTGATTTCCGCAAGTTAAATAAGCTACTAGAAAAGATCATTACCCTCTACCTTTTATTGATCAAATGCTAGAAAGACTTTCCAAACATACACAGTTTTGCTTTCTAGATGGTTATTCTAGTTTCTCTCAAGTACCTGTGTCAAAAGAGGATCAAGACAAAACCACTTTTACTTGCCCTTTCGGTACCTTTCTCTCAAATACCTGTGTCAAAAGAGGATCAATACAAAACCACTTTTACTTGCCCTCTCGGTACCTTTGCTTATAGTCGTATGCCTTTTGGTTTATGCAATGCACCTGGTACCTTTCAAAGATGTATGACTGCTATATTCTTTGACTTTTGTGAAAAGATTGTTGAGGTCTTCATGGATGATTTCTCTGTTTACGGAACTTCTTTTGATGATTTCCTAAGCAACCTTGATCGAGTTTTGCAGAGATGTGAAGAAACTAATCTTGTATTGAATTGGGAGAAGTGCCACTTTATGGTTAATGAAGGTATTGTCTTGGGGCATAAAATTCCTGAAAGAGGTATTGAAGTTGATAAAGCTAAACTAGATGCTATTGAAAAGATGACGTGTCCTAAAGATATCAAAGGTATAAAAAGTTTCCTTGGTCATGCTGGTTTCTATAGGAGGTTTATTAAAGACTTCTCTAAAACTTCTAGGCCTTTCACTAATCTCTTACAAAAAGATGTTCCTTTTGTTTTTGACGATCACTACTGGAGGATGCTGCTAACGCGACACTATGATCAGAGACCCTTCGACGAAATGGTGTGCGATGCAACAATTGCAAACGGTGGTGTAAAAAACCGTCAAAAAAGGAACAAAACATTTGCGATGACGAATGCATCAAAGATGGTTCATATTTTAGTTGCGTGTGCGATTCAGGGCATATGGTTCAGTTCAATTAACCGTTTTCGATGAGGAGGAACAAAAGAAATGGGCAGCCAGATGAAGGTGTGTGCGATGTATAGCATACGGTTCACTCGGATGAACTGTTTGTGATTAGGAAACACAAAAGAAACGGTCAGCCAAATCAAGGTGTGTGCGATGTACATCATATAGTTCACTCGGATGAACTGTTTGTGATTAGGCAACACAAAAGAAACGGTCAGCCAAATCAAGGTGTGTGCGATGTACGACATGCGGTTCACCCAGATGAACTGTTTGCGTTGAGACAAGAGAAAAGAAATGGTTCAATATAACAAATACCATAAATATTGCAAGGTTCAAATTCAAAGATTACAACACCCAAATTCAAACATTGCAAGCTGCGTCATTTCTGAAAAGGGATCAGCCGCTGACAAGTCATGTATGGGTTTGACACAATAACTTCCAATTGCTTTGCCATATGCTCTACCAATACGAAGTTTCGCATTTTTGGAGGCACTTCCATTCCACAGTACCAGCCGGCTCTGGCAAGAAAGAACCTGGCGAGTGTAATCTCCCGTGGGGTCCCTCGGTAGGAGTTCAAAGTAATATTTGACAGATGCAGATCCAGGCATTCGATGTGATTGTCGTTATAAACATCATCCACCTCCGGGCCTATTATGCACTACAAAAGAAGAGAACGTGTTAGTGCCTACATGCAGTTTTGAACACCGCTACACGCCCATTTGGTTTGCATGATTTGTAAAATGCACCAACGTGCCAACTTCGATCTGGCATGATTAACATGGGCATTTGATTACAATCTACTCCCTCCGTCCCATAATGTAAGACATTTTTGACACTACACTAGTGTTAAAAATATCTTACGATATAGAACGAAGGAAATAAAACTATCAAACCTTCTTCACAAGAGGTTGGATTGGATGAAAAATTCCCTAAGAAAACTAGTACAGATGAATCCAAAGGAGAAATGCTTATGGACGATTGTAACCATATGAATGAAGCAACCAATATGGGGTGGGGGTGTATGTCCTAAAATCCTCCAAAATTCCTTCAGGAATCATAGTATATTGTCATTGTAAACTTGGGAAAAGGTGCAAAAATTGAACTCCCTTATGGTTAACATTTAACAGGAAAGAACATCACCTCGATATACAGCTTCTTCAGGCACGGAAAGCATCTCAAGCAACTGACAACTTGGTCCAGGTTCGGGCCGACAGATTCTAGTGCCAAGACCGTCACTGTGCACAGAGTATGGGTGAAGCTTCACTGGATGACAGACGAACATACATCTTAAAAACTAGAAATAACGTTGATATCAAGAAGTAGAGGTATATAAGGCGACTGTTGTCAGTGTACAAAAGTAGGGGCTCTCCTTTTGACCCCTTTACTTGTGCACGGGCAGTCAGAGCCGCGCCCGCGACCACACTTAACAAGGCAGAGGAGGAAAGCCGGAGGGAAACCGAAGCACGAGACGAAAAAAGCAACGTCGAGACCAGAAGCACTAAAGAGCAGAGAGGTGAGGTGGACTCCCCCCGGCAAGAACCTTGCCGGCGCGGCCTCTGCGGCCCCGGCAAGAGCCTTGATGGGGCAACTTGCCCAACGCCAGCAGAGCGAGCCACCCTTGAGCCCACGGGTTCTAACACCACCAACTATCCACATCATAACCAAGGCTCGGGAGGCGCCTCTGTGGTGGCATGCAGATCTTCGTCAAGATCAGAAACACACAGGGTCAGATGAGGACCAGAAGATGGCGACCTTCGGCGGGATCCTAGCCGAGGAAATCCACAAGACCCCCGGCAAGCGCCTTGCCGGGGACGACTGCAACGCCATGGCAAGACCCTTGCCGGGCCCCCGACAATACCATTGCCGAGGACACCAGCGGGGCCGCAGCTAGACCCGCGTCTGCCAAGGTGCCACCGCTGTCCCCAAGCAGCTGCTAGCTCAACCAGTTGGGCAGGCACCTGTGTTGCGACGGGCGGCCTCTACACTGACCCAGCAAGCACCTGCATGGTGGCATGCAGATCTTCGTGAAGACTCCACCATCGCGCCAGCCCAACGGCAAGCCAACATGGCGCCACAACGCCTCGTCAGCTCGGACGCGTGTCAAAGCAAGGCAGAGCAGCGACGGACGAGACGGGCCTCGTTCCCGTCCATGATAAAGCTAATGGACACCTAAGTACCGCATTTAATGCGCTTTGTCCCATAATGCCGGGCGATAAGCTCGCGTAATGTACACCTTTCCACCTCCTGTGTGCCACTGTGGCGATCCCTTTTGCCTATAAAAGGAGGCCCGAGGCATACTAGAGAAGGATTTGGCTCTTTGGAACTATGCAGCCACCGTAGCTAGTTCAAAGCTCAAGAACACTCTTAAATACACACCAAAGCAGGACTAGGGTATTACGCATCCTCGCGGCCCGAACCTTGGTAAACGATCTTTGTGGTAGCTCCTAAACCTGCTCTTCTCACAACCCCGCGCCCGCCAACCGTAGAAGGGATTCCAGTGATCCCATAGGTGTTGTTTCCCCGACAACTGTTGTACCTGAAAGTTGAAGACAGACGAGTAGCCCACCACTTTCAATTTCGACGCAGAAACGACATTGATTCTTGTTGAACCTTGTTGATTAGCTACAAGTAATCTCACAAGTGAAGGTGTGTCCTGGATGACCGTACTGTGGTCCACCTTTTGTGATCTCTTGTTGCAGCACCAGCAACACATATAAATAGTCCGGAGAGTCCTGGATGTGATATGCAAGGTACTCGACCAATTCATCGCCTGAAGACGAAGGAACTCGAGTGCAGTACAGCCGTGGAGCAGGCGCTCCATGTCACCCTTTGGGATGCGGACGGTGACGAGCTCGAGGTGCTTCAGTCGTGGTAGAAAAAGAGCGGGCACGTCATTAAGGGGGGTGGCAGTTCATGAACTTGGCGAGGGGCAGCGTGGGCGCGAAGCGGAGCACGGATGTTGGCAGCAAGCGCATATGCCCATCATTATAACTTAGCTCCTCGAGCTGATCTATGGCGCGGGATTGGAACCACTCTTCAAGCTTGGCTCGGTCCTTGCCATTGGAACGGAACTTGCCCGTGATAAGGCCTTTGATTGGGCCATCGTGACTACCGAGGATCTAGGAGAACACATCCAAGCTTTGGCGATAGCCATGGCAGAGCTTGTGGGCATCGAGGAGGTCGACAGGGGTGCGGAGCCATAGGGTGCGCCATCACCGGGAAAGGGCGACTGTCCTCGCCCGATATTTGATTGGGAGGAGGGATATGATGACTATCAGCATATCATCGGGGAGGTTGTTGATGAAGTCTAGGTGTAGCGACCCGACCTCAAACGATCAAGTCTACGTGCTTGATGTCATCCTGGATCGATGTCTTGACACACGATTACTCGAAGGATTTATAACAGAGTAGCAATCACACACTTATTACATCGAATGTCTCCAAAGAGAACTTATTACAATAAATATGGCTTAAGGCCATCTAACACGATAACATTGGAAGGCTTGGAAAATAAAGTGAGTCCATCAACTCCAACGGCATAGCTGAGCTGCACGGCAACAACCTAGCGAACCTTACTCCTCGTCTGAAAAGTCTGCAACGTGATATTTTGCAGCCCGAAAACGGGTCAGCACATGGAATATGCTGGCAAAATAACACAATAGAGCAATGAACAGAAATAGGCTATCACTATATGCATATATGGCTGGTGGAGGCTCTATGGTTATAGGGTTTTTGCGAAAAGCCAATTTTTTCCTGCAACAAAGGAATAAATTGTATTTAACTATCATGGTGGTTGAAACATCATTGAGAAGGTTCCTCCAACTCAATCCCAATTAAAAGTAATTATCAACCCAACAAATTAATTAAGAGTGATGAGATACAATAGGAAAATCCAAGTACTAGATACTCAAGATGTCCATAACCGGGGACATGGCTAACCATGATTAGATTGTACACTCTGCAGAGGTTTGCGCACTTTTCCCCACAAGACTCGATCTCCTCCGTTGGATTTCTACTTTTACATGGTGTTTGAAAAAGCGGATGATCGAGACACGATCTTCGAAACACTAACTCTTTACTCTGGGTGGGCAGTTACACCTACTTTCCCCTACATCTGCTAGCCCACCAGCAGCGGAGGTCATGCAACATACTCAACTATGCTAGAGCCCATAATGGCTTGTGGCTGCACACGGAAGTTTCTAGCATGAATAATCTTAAGATCCCTTTGAGCCTGGGTGGTGGACCGTAGGATGATCACACGGGTACTCCGGGATATCCTAGGACAACACTGGATTCTCCAGGTGCCCAAACAAGCAATCCACCCAGATGTGCATTAAATTTCCACCTTAAGTTGAACCATTAATTAGCAATCTCACATCTGTCATGGAATACACTCAAACCCAATCCACGTCTACGAGGACAGCGTAACAATATAAGCATAACGTAGAAGTAACTCCCAAGGGTTTGATATTAAAACAGGTAATAGGTTCTACCTCATCGACTACTTCCCAAACCCACATGTTAAGAGATCCTACTCATGCAATGTGTGAGGGTTGTATCTAGTGCATAAAAACTGGGTATGATCAAAGTGTTACTTGCCTTGCTGACGATCCGCAAAACCTAGGGACTCGTAGTAGCACGCTTCGCACTACGGGAATTCTATCGCAAACAAACAATAGCGTCCATAAGCAATTATCACAGATGCACAGGTAAAATTCAAATAAGAGGAACTAACCAGAAAGTTCAACTTAAGAACTCCGGTTTGCAAACAGAATCAAATCAAACGGAGCAACGAAACTCAAACTGCGAAAGAAACAAGATCCGATTACTAATCTGGACTAAAGTAAAATTTTATAGTATCAAAATGTTGTTCAAGTTGGTTAAACGGAAAGAGGGCTTCGAGGCGAAGATCTAGGCGCTTGAATCGCCTGATTCTGATAAACGAGCGAAAAGATAAACTAAAACAAAAATCGGATCAGAAATCACGATCGAAAATAATCACGAAAAACCCGAGAAAAAGAAAAACAAACGAACAGGCTAGCGAGCGAGCGTTCGTTATGCAATACTATGGGAAAACCGTTCGTTAAAAGCGAGCGTCTGAACGACGTCCGCTAAATAAATTAAACCGAGAAAACCAACGAACCGATCTAAAGAAAACGTAACTAGGGTTATTTTTTAAAAAGCCGACGATTTTTACCTAAACCGGAAAAAAAAACCGGGCGGCGAGATTTGCGAACTCCGTAGCGGCTCCGAGCGGGCGGCAGCTGAGCGATGGCGGGGTGTGGCGGGTGGTGGTGGTGGGCGGGCAAGCCTTCGGCGGCTACTTGGGGCTCCAAGGGGGCCCCGAGTCCGGCTTTTAAAGGGGGAGGGGAGGCGACTTGCGGGAGGGGCAAAGCCATGGCGGCGGCGGCGGCTCGGACTCCCTCGAGGAGTCCAGCTCGGATCTGACGGCCTGAGGCTGGTTGGGCCAGTGGGCATGACCCGATTCGGTCCGTGAGCTTTCTCTTTTTAAACATATTCCGACAAAAAGAAATCCTAGAAAAATAAATAAATAATTAAAAAAAACCAAAACAAATTTTCACCGTCTAAATAAAATATTTAGAACAAGGTGAACATTTTCTTGGCCTAAAATGCAATTTTTGAAAAATGCATATATTTTTCTAATGCAAATAAAATATCAATAAAATCAAATATTTGACTTTAAAATTTTTCCTCCTATATTTCATTAATTTTGGAGAAGTCATATTATCTCCTCTCTTATATTTTTATATGAATTATTTTTGGAGAGAAAAATAATAAAACAAATGATCCTTGTTTCGATATTTGATAAAATTCAAATATGAAAACCGCGAAATCCCCGACTCTCTCCGAGGGTCCTTGAGTTGCTTAGAATTTCGAGGATCGCGAGACGAAATGCAAATAAAATATGCTATGCATGAATGACCTATATATAACATTCCAAATTGAAAATGTGGGATGTTACACTAGGCCTGCTGGAGTCGCTTGCGGTTCTTTCTCGACTCGCCCCTGCTTGTTGGCAGCCTCGTTCTCCACCTTGTCGGCGGGGACGAAAACCTCTGTCTCCATATTCATGCCGTGCTCCGGTGCTTCAGCAGCCCTGGCGTCGCCACTCCCTCCGATGGGGGCTTGGCGACATCCTCGTGCCCAGCGGCTTTGAGGACTCAGGCGGCGTCGAGGATCTTGAGGCGGAGAGAGGAATTGTGTGTATGGAAAGGATGGGGGGTGCGGCCGCTCGGTGGTGCCATTAATATAGACCAGTGGGAGTGAGGCGGGCGGCGGTCCAAGGCTATCTCGCTTCCCGGTGAGAACGACTGCTTAATCTTTAGTATGAATGAAATCTATGCTTAATTACTGAATTTCAGTTGAAAAAATAGATAGTGCTATTGATTTTTAGCTGCATATTTTGACAAATCGCAGTGTCTCTTGTCTTGGTGCCGAAGTCTGGCTTTAATTTGCATACCATAACCTGAACTGTTTGCATTGAAGAGATGCACAGATCCTGCGTTGAACAGCTTGTACGCTTCCGGTGAGCTGCGCGCGGACTGCATCCTGCGCCTCCGGTTCGATCAGCGATTGTCCACGGCACCTCCTATAGCCATTAAAACCAAGACACGTGGCGTCATGTTAATGGTTAACCGAACGCACACGGTTTGAATTATACAAACGTTTAACATATTAAAGTGACAGCTATTTTTTTCAAAATGCCTTTGTTGGCTGTCATTATTCGAGTGCGCCTTCTCTCAAAATGGACACAAAAAATACCACAACATGTCAGGTGCCCTTCCATGATAGCATGCCAAGTTTCATGAAGTTCAGACGAGTTTTAGATTTACTATAATTTAAAAACAAAGTATCTCAACATTTTGCCGGCAATAAATGGTACCCTGGTGCTTGAAACTCATTCCCATTTCTTGCATGCACCCAAGGACACAGATTTGATTTTTCAACCAATTTATATGCACTGGAGCATGTGCATGTAGTTCAAATTTGAATTATGAACATAAATGCATTGAAAACTCACTTAATGAATAAAAATGTACAAACGAACCCCGAAAAATCACAAATATTGACACAACACTCTTGTTGTTCTATGTTGACACGAGAAAAAAATTTGAAAGAAATAAGAGGGAATGGATATCATTTCGTCCCCAAAGGTGGGGCGTTCCCTACCGAAACAATCATGCTTGTTGTGAGAAGCTCTAGTTTGTGAGAAGCATATACCCAAACCTGCCCCAAATGGGACAACAAATTTACCACGGCATGTTGATGCCACTCCATGATAGCATCCAAGTTTCATGAATTTCAATTTAAAAACCAGGCATCTCAATGTTTTGCCGGCAATCAACGGTGTCCTGGTGTTTGAAATTCATTCCCATTTCTTGCATGGGACCTAAGCATGCACCCACGGACACAGATTTGATTTTTCAACCAATTTATATGCACTGGAGCATGTGCATGTAGTTCAAATTTGAATTATGCACATAAATGCATTGAAAACTCAGTTGATGCATAAAAATGTCCAAACGAACCCCGAAAAATCACAAAAAATAACACAACACTCCTGTTGTTCTATGTTGACATGAGAAAATTTTTGAAACCAATAAGAGTGAATGGATATCGTTTCGTCCCCAAAGGTGGGGCGTTCCCTACCGAAACCATCATGCTTGTGTTGAGCAGCTCTAGTTTGTGAGAAGCATATAACCAAACCTGCCCCAAATGGGACAACAAATTTACCACGACATGTGGATGCCGCTCCATGATAGCATGCCAAGTCTCTTCACCTGTCGATTTTGGGAAAGTTTCCAAAATGCTATGGGAACTCGTCTCTCCTTTAGCACCGCCTTCCATCCTCAATCAAGTGGTCAAGTAGAACGAGTCAATCAAATTCTAGAGGATATGCTTGAGCTTACATCATCTCTTCGGCATGAATTGGGAGAAATGCCTTCTATTAGCGAGTTAAGCTTATAACAATAGTTATCAAGCTAGCTTGGGCAAAGCTCCTTCGAAGTTCTTTATGGGCGAAAATGTGAGCGCCTCTTAACTGGTGAAACCGGGAGAGACAACTCTTTGGCGGATATGATCCGAGAAGCGGAAGAAACAGGTTAGCGTTGTTCGTGAAAATTGAAAACAGCCCAATCTCGTCAAAAGAGCCAATATGACCGCAAGCATAAGCCTATGGCTTATGAAGTTGGCGAGAAGGCTTACCTTGAGTTACTCCTTTGAAGGAACCCATCGATTCGATATCAAAAGGTAAGTTGGCTTCTCGTTACATTGGACCCTTCGCATTCTTGCCAAGCGAGGAGAAGTTGCCTACCAATTGGAACTACCTCGCATTTTCGAGTCCATGATGTCTTCCACATTTCCCAACTCGAGCGTTGCTTCTCGGATCCTATCCGTGGAGTGGACCACAAACGCTTGATCTCCAAGATAACCTCACCTATCGAGAATATCCCGTTCGTATCCTTGATCAAGCCGAGCGTACCACTCGGCGTCGAATATCAAGTTTCTCAAGGTTCAATGGCCAAACCATTCCGAGCAAGAAGCCACTTGGAAAGGGAGGATGCGTCTTGACTTGAGTATCCCACCTTCTTCCTGACGGATCCTAAATCTCGGGACGAGATTCTTTTGAGTGGGGGTGAGTTGTCACATCCTAGTTAGTCCATGCATTAGAGTGTTGCATCATGTTTATCTTTCATCAAAAATTTGAAATGGGGAAGACAGAACCCCCAGAACCCCTCTGAATCCAACTAGGGTTTACCAAAAATATTTTCAATGAACCTGAAATGCCCTTCTAAAATGTTCATCACCTTTGCCTTGGTCCTAAACCACTGTCAGAAGTGATGCAAAAATTTCTAGGTCACTCTAAGGTCACTGGATTAAATATCTAGCTATTTGAATTTGGGCATTTAAATTATATAAAATCTTTCAAATGCTCGATTAATCCCAAACTAAAATGTTCCATGCTGGATATATTCCAACTAAGGACCAGGTGCAGTTTGGTGATTTTTGGAGTTGCCTAGGTATTTTTAGAAATGCAACAAAGTTACAGAAAATAGAAAAGAAAGCGAAAAAAAACCTTACAGGCGCCACACAGCGAGGCCCACTGCCGGCCCAGCCAGCCACCAGCGCCCGGTGGCTGCTTGGCAGCGGCGGGCGAGCAGCTACTTTCGGCAGCGAGCACAGCATGCGTGCCACGCAGCTGCCCGCCGCCTCGCCGCTCCCTCGTCCGATTGTCGGCGTGGGGCGAGCTCTCTCCTCTCCCGACCCGCGAGACACCGCTCCTCCCCACGGTTCCTCTCTCGCCCTCCCCGACGTCGCCCGAGACGTCGTCGTCGCCGTCACCCGCCACAGCGGCGTCCAACGCCGTCCCCGCGCCCTCTCACCGTGTCCGAACGGTTCGCCGTCGTCGGCTACGTCAACTAGCCAAGCCGCACGACGCCGGAGCCACTGCATCATCCCCGCCGCCGTCGTCTTCAACCTCGGGCCGCCCAGATCGCCGTCGCCGTTCCGACCTCACCGAGCCCTCCCCGAGCACGTTGACCACCTCTGCGGCTTCTCTGTGAGCTACTGAACCTCCCCGTGTTTTCCTTTTCGCCCCTAGCTTACCGTGAGCGCGCGCCTCTTGTGCCCGAATGCGCGCCGCTGACCTCGTCGCCGGCGTTGCTCGGTGACCTTTGGTCGCGGGCTTGTGCCGTCACACTCCTCGCGCGCGTAGAGGCCGTGGGTGCTAGCGCCACACCGCCTGAGCCACTGCAGCCCGCAGCGCGAGCTGGCCCGAGCTTTGGCCTCCGCCAAACTCGTCGCCGGCGATGCTCCGGCCACTCCCCGGCCAAGCCATCACCGGCTGGATGCGGGCGAGCACCAGCTGCCCGTAGCTGCTCTCCGCGTAGCAAATGAAGCCTGTGGGCAAAACCATAACACGCCCGCTGTCACGGCCTCGCCGGCTAAGCGCCGCGAGCTTCGACCTGTTGACCGGCGGGTTTGACCCCGCTGACACAGTTGACTAGGTGGGGCCCTCTGCTAATTAACCTAGTTTAGGTTTAATTAAAATTTTGTTAGTCTAATTAGCTACTGACATGCGGGACCCACTGCCCAGGTGACCTGGACGCCCCCGTTGACCCCTGACGTCACTCTGACACACTGCTGACGCAATAATTAATTTCTGGTTTTATTTGTACACAGGAAATTCTAGAAATTGTTGCAAACTTCAAGAAATCATAGAAATTAATCTGTAACTCCAAATGCAAAGTTTTATATATGAATTTTGATCAGAAAAATTCAATCTATCCATTGGTAATGGTTTCATGCATGATAGAACAAGTTAACCTTGCTGTTCAAGCAGAATAAGATAATGCACCTTTATGGCTATGTTAAATGAGCTAACATTTGGATCTTTGATTCAAATGAGTTCATCCCTTTCTGTTCTAGCTTGCATTAGGCCAACACACATTCATATTGCCATGTCATAGCATGCATCATATTGTTGCATATTGTCATGTGTTGTTTATGTTAGGCGTGTCTTTAAGTGATAGGTTACGCCTCAGAGGATAACCCGAATATCCGTCTGAAGGCGGTATCCTACTACCACTACATCGGGCAAGCAACCCATTGATCATTCAATACAAACCCATGTTCTCGCTTCGCTCTTGTTTCTTGCATTAAGACAACGCGATTCAAACTGTTGTGTGCTGCGGTAGTTGAACCCACTTCCTTTGCATGACTGTCATTGCCACGGTAACTAGATGAAACCCACTAGTATGTGTAGGAGTTGGTTGAGCCATGTTTGTGATTCCTACCATGCTATGCTTGCTATGCTTAGAGTTGTGTCGGTCGGCTCATCGGGATGATGAACTGGAGTGAAAGGTTGTGTCGGGTTAGAGTGAAAGTGTTGAACACGTTTTGGTAAAGGTATCGATGAGAGGCCATGTAGGAGTACATGGTGGGTTGTTTCATTGAAGCCGTCCCTAAGCTGAGATCTGTGAGTGTGATTTAAGACTTAGCTACTACCACGCATTGGGATCCTTAATTGACCCTCTCGACTTATTAACCACTCTTGTCCTTAGTCAGGGAGTTGCAAGTAGTTTACGGTGTTTGTAGCATCTTTGGGGGCGCACTTGTGCGCTGACCTTATGGGTGGGCTGTGTTGTGGTAGGCACGTGGCCCGATGCACCGATTCGCCCGTTTGGTGTCTCGGGAACCCTGCACACATCGTTCGGGGCCGTTAGTGGAAAACTCGGCGGACTCCTGCGGATGGAACCCGAATAGGCGATAAACTGGACTAGGGACTCGTGTGTTTAGTCGGTCGTGGCCGACACCCTCGCTGGGCTTCCGCTTGAAGGTTGCAGTACATGTCGTGTAGCAGCGATAAGTGGTGAGGCGTGTGTGAAGAAGTACACCCTGCGGGGTATAAAACTATTTGAATAGCGCGTCCATGATAAGGACTACTTGGTCACCTATACAGTTCATAGACAAGTAAATGGATACTACTAAAAGCCTCAAGATAAGTGTGAGTAGCGGATGGCCCTCTCGTGGGTTTACGAGAGGATCCACGGTGGAGTATTGTGATGGTGATTAGTGGACTCGTGTGCGACAAATGCTTTTCAAGTGGTGTCACGTGGGATAGCTTAGCCAAGAGTCAAAGCTGGCTTGCTGCAATAACTCCACTACCTTCTTGATAATGTGCATGTATAATAGGATTACTGTTGTAAGACTTCTTTGAGTACCTCCGTACTCATGTTTGTAATTAATGTTTTGGGGCGACAACACAGCCCCTCCGATGGGTTTTATGTAGACCTTGGCGTCGGCAGTGAACTAGCCACCCGGTGGTGATCCAAGGCTTGTGAAGGGCCCTTTGTAGATAGAAGGGCTTCATCAAGCTTTCTTTCTTTCTAGAGTCGTAGTCGGACTAGTTTGCTTCCGCATGTGCTTGTATGTTTGTATGACTTGAGTGTTGGGTCATGTGACCCCTATCTGTATGGATATGTTATGTATGGCTCCTCGGAGCCTCTTAAATAAAGTACTTTTAGTTGTAGAGTTTTGTTGTGATGCCATGTTGTATGTACTCATATCGGGCATATTGTGTGTATGCTTGAAATGCTTGGTATGAGTGGGATCCGACAATCTAGTTGTTTATCCTTGGCAGCCTCTCATATGGGGAAATGTAGTCTAGTGCTTCCTAAGAGATAGTAGTCCCCTACAGCCCGGTTCCCCGGAGTCCTGCTAGCCCAGCACTACTGCTTTGGACACTTGACTGGCCGGCATGTGTTTCACCTCGTTCCTATGTCTATCCCTGTCGGTGTACTAGAGTAGGGGTACCCTAGCACCCCGAACTCGTGCAGACGATTCTGCGCCCCACGGCAGGCTGGCTTGATGGCCACCAAGATCTCGGTGGCTCCTTTGGAGCCATTCAAGAACAAAGCAGTCGAGACCCAGGCAAGAGGAGCTTGCCGGGAAGGCCACTCAAGGCGCAAAGGAAACGAGGCCCCGGCAAGAGGAGCTTGCCGGGAAGGCTGTCGGCCCTGAACCCCAAGCGCGACAAGGTTCCCGCTTGTGACAAGCGCTTGCCGAGGCGGGCGACCTCTCTTCATCTCCGCTCCAGCTCACCCGCCAACGTGTCACGGGCTCCCCCAAGCACGCGTGTCGGCGGGCTGTGCAGCCAGCGAGGAGTAGCGACAGGCGCTACGACAAGCTACCATCGTGGCGGACGGAGGTGCGCTTAGGTCCTGTTACCTTGTTAAGGCGGCCGAGGCGGGCATTGATGACCCTTGTCCCTTGCCGTCGAGTTAGGTATAGATTACTGTACCTGTGGCAAAGCGGTGTACCAACCTAGGTTTTACCATTGTAACCTTGTCTACTTGCCACATGTGGTAACCCTTGTGCCTATAAAAGGAGGCCCGAGGGCAGCGTAGAAGAGGTTCGCTGGTTCGGTCCAGCTCGACTTAGTTCATCACATTCAGGCTAGGTTTTGTAGCCGCATTGCTCCCTAGCAAGAAGAAGATAATCCACAAAGCAGCGGTAGGAGTATTATCTCTCCGGAGAGCTCCAAGCTGGGTAAAACCCTCTCGTGTGCATCGCCTTGATCCGCTCTTTGTGCAATCTCCGCCCCCTCCGAACCACAAAGGGACCCAGGTCCGTAGGTGCTCGTGGGGCACGATCAGTTCTTCCCCGACATCTTTGGCGCGCCCGGTAGGGGCGTCGAGCTGTGTGAACCCGGTCCGGCGGTCGCACTAACAACTCCATCGGCGTCTTCGTCGACATGGCGCCGAAGAAGAAGCCTTCGGCAGCAGCTGAGCCGTCGCGTCGAACCCACCACCACCGGAGCCGTCGGTGGTGGGGAAATCTTGGCGGAGGGACGGCGTCGTCGAGAGCCCACGATGCCGCCAGGTCAAGGACAACGCGCGCTGGCGTTGGCGTCGAATCTGCACCGCGTCCATCGCGGGGGCGGGGACGAATAGCGTCATGATACCCGTGGCACCATACGATCTTTGGATCAAGGCCAAGCTGGAGGATCCGAGGCCCTCGAGACCGCATGCACCTCGGCATGCGATGCGAGTGGAATGCGGTCGCTGAGGCGGGATGCTGCTCCTCCTAACTTGGTTAGGAGTCCGAGCACATCCCGTTCTTCGCTCCGTCGCCGTTGCCGCCAACCACACCGGCGGAAGCCTTGGCGAGCTCGATTACTACTAGATTACCCTCCGACGGCCGATAAAGGTCGGCGGTGGAGGACCACAATTCGAGTCTCGCCGGCTTCGCTAGCGGCGCGTCCAGCTGCAACAACGGCGCTTAGCAGCGCGGCAGGCGACAAAGCGCGAGCCGATGGCGGCGAAGACTTGCGAGGTGCACCCACCGTACACTCCCCTTCCGAAGGCCAAGATCGCCCGACTCGCGGATCCACCTCGGCGGCGACTCCACGGCGTCGTCCGGATCCGCGAGCTCGTCGCGACCAGCGCCAAGTTCTTTGGGAGCGGCAAGAAGAGGGCGCTTTCGAACCCGTATCGGCGCCCGAAGAAGCGCCGTCAATCGACCAGCGCGCCCCCACTGTCGATATGCAGCGCCGAAGAGAACCAGCGACTTGCGTCTGTGATGGGTTGCCCTGCGTTCACTTTCGTGAGCTGCGGCAAGTCCGGTGGCCCGACAAGAAAAACTTCAAACCAGGCGTGCGGAGAAATCGGCGGCGGGACACACCCATCGGAGTTCCTCGGCATCTACACCATCGCGGTGCAAGCTGCGGGGGCGAGACGACAAGATCCTCGCCAACTACTTCCCTTGGTGCTCAAGCCAAGCGTCGATCTTGGCTCATGCACTTGCCGGATGGCTCTATTTCTTCTTGGGCAGATTTGTGCCACGGTTTGTTGGCACCTTCATAGTGACCACAAGCCTCATGGCCAGGAGAGTGATCTCCACCTGCTTGCCCGAAGGAGGAGGAGTCTCTGCGCAAATTCATCCGAGAGATTCATCGAGTGCACTACAACATCCAGTGACGTCCACCCTGCTGCGGTGATCGGTGCATTCCATCGGAATGTACGAAATCGCGAGGATGAGGAGGAGATGGCGATGTGCAAAGTGAAAGACGTCGGCGAGCTATCGCCCTGGCCGACAAGTGTGCCTGCTACCGAGAAGGAAGAAGACTCCTAGGAAAGAATGTGGGAGCAGAATCGACGGTGAGGGATCGCCCGCAAGGAATAGCCATGGCGGAGCAACGAGAGGAAGAAGAACCAAGAAGTACTAGTTGTCGAGCAGTCCGACAAGGATGGTGCCGCCAACCAAGCCAAGGCAGGTGGCTCGGCAAGGAGGTTACCGTTGACGCCGACCGCCAAGCTGTGGCGGACGCCGACAACTGGCAGCTCCAACAAGCGATCTTGTAAAATCCACGCACCAAGGCCCACGATCTCGAGCTGCAAGAAAGTCGAGCAGCTTGTTGAGCTGCGAAAGCTGAATCTGACGGCGAGACAAGGAGAAAGCCCAAAAGGTGCAGGTCGGCAAGTAAGAAGAGACCGGTCGGGAGGAGGCCTTGTGACAAGGCTAAGCGGCGACAGGAGGCAGACCTCCCAGCGGCGCGACAAGGAAGAAGATGAAGATGAAGATGGCGAGGATGATGAGGGCGATGAGGCTGATGAGCATGAGTTTCAAAAGGCAGAGAGGTCCTTTGCATCGATGGTGGTGCGTCTCTGCATACCTCGCACCGCCAACTCAAGCAATGGATGTGTGAGGTCAATGCAGCAGAACCATCCATAGAGTCCGCGCAAACCTCTGAAGTGGTCCAGCCACGCCCATCATCTTTGACATTGAGGATCACCTGATCGCATCACTGCGGTCGGTGTTTGCCGATGTTGGTCTCACCAACTATCCGCAACCTCAAGGTCACAAAGATGCTTGGTTGACGGCGGGCGGCCTGAATTTGATCTCCTCTGCGGTGCTCCGAAACATCAAATCCTGACGGTGAGCTCAAGAAACTGGTACTTTCAAGGAATCAACCCAGGAAGGAGCAAGCCCAAAGGGAAGATCACGTTGCGGTAACATTCGGCAGCGAACTCAACTTCAGGCTGAGAGGGTCACGTTTGGCGTCGCCGATTTCCCATTGCCCTACAATGGCATACTTGGCCGTCCAAAGACTCGCCAAGTTCATGGCCGCCTCTCATTATGCTTACAACCTACTCAAGATGCCCGGCCCGATAAGCGTCATTTCTGTCCATGGCGACAAGAAAGATGCACTTATCTGCGCCGACAAGATTTACCGGATGCAGCAACTTCGACGGATAGCAAACCACTTACCGCTGAAGCTCCGGGCGAAGAAGAAGACCACTAGGTCCGGCAAAACATCTGTTGCCCACTCCGGCAAGCGCACCTCTTGGTGTTGCGCTACCGTCGAGGACCTTCATCGAGCTCCACCGGCAAGTGCAACAAGGCGATGGCAGCTCCGCCAAAGACCAAGAAGGTGCCCGCCAAGGAGGGCGGCACTGGTGGTACCTTCACCATCAGTGCCACGCTTGATCCTAAATAGGAAGGCGAGCTCGTTGCTTTCCTGCGGGCGAATGTCGACGTGTTTGCATGGCAACCATCTGACATCCCCGGCGTTCCCAGGAAAGTAATTGAGCACCACCTAGCTGTCTGCCCTCACGCGCGGCCCGTCAAGCAAAGAGTTAGGAAACAGGCAGTGGAGCGCCAAGAGTTCATAGCAGAAGAAATCAAGAAATTGGAAGCAGCGGGGCTTGTCGAGGAGTCCTCCACCCCGTGGTTGGCCAATCCGGTAGTGGTACGCAAGGCTAATGGGAAATGGAGACTTTGTATTGACTTCACAGATGTTAATAAAGCTTGTCCCAAGGACCCATTTCCCTTGCCGCGTATCGACCAGATTGTTGACTCCACGGCTGGATGCGATCTGCTTTCATTTCTTGATGCATATTCAGGATATCATCAGATCTTCATGGCAGAAGAGGATGAAGAGAAAACCGCATTCATCACACCATGTGGCACGTCTTTGCTTTATCACGGATGCCTTTCGGTTTGAAGAATGCTGGTTCAACCTTTGCAAGGGTAGTCCATGATGCTCTTGGACCTCGGATACAATCAAACGTAGAAGCTTACATGGATGACATAGTGGTCAAGAGCGAGACAGGGCAACCTTGGTTCAAGATTTGGATGAGGCGTGTGCAAACCTGCGCAAGGTCAACCTCAAGCTCAACAATGAGAAGTGCGTGTTTGGAGTCCTTCCGGCAAGCTTCTCGGGTTCTTTGTATCTCGGCGGGAATTGAAGCCAATCCGACAAGATCAAGGCCATTGAGCAGATCGAAGCACCAAAGCGCGTCAAGGATGTCGGAAGGCTTGCGGTTGCGTGGCTGCTCTCGGCGGGTTCATCTCTAAGTCTGCTGAATCGCCTCCCTTTTCAAGATTTTGAAAAAGGCAGGTCAATGAAATGGACTCCGAAGCGGAGGCTGCGCTGCGAGACTTGAAGAGATACCTGTCCTCCGCTCCAATACTTGTCGCACCTAAGCCACAAGAGAAGTTGCTGCTGTATATAGCGGCGACCAATCAAGTGGTTAGTGCTGCGTTAATAGCAGAGAGGGAGCGGATGATGAGCCGCAACCGAGGCAGGCGCATCCAGCGACAAGCAAGGCAGCTTCGCCGTCAAGCTCTGGTCCCGACAAGGACGGATCAGCGCAGAGTTGCGACAAGATACGGAAGAAGATGGTGCAGCCTCATCTACTTTGTCGGTTCCCTTCTGCAGGGGGCTAGATCGAGGTACTCTGGTGTGCAGAAGCTGCTTTTCGGCCTCCTCATGGCCTCGAGAAAGCTGCGCCACTACTTCCAAGCACATGAGATAACAGTTGTCACTCGCTTTCCGCTGAAGAGGATTTTGCAAAATCCGAAGCAGCAGCAGGATTGTTGAGTGGGCGCTGAACTGTCAAGCTTTGGTCTCAAGTTCGAAAGCACTTCAACTATCGAGCGCAGGGCATTGGCAGAATTCATAGCGAGTGGGCGCCAACGCAGGATGAAGAGATTCGAGAACGAGCATCCCGTCAAGGAGGCAAATAAAGAATGGCTGATGTACTTTGGCGGTGCCTTCTTGCTGCAAAGCGCCCGGTGCTTGCGTCTTGCTTATCGCACCCACCGGGAACACCTCAAGTACATAGTCCAAATGCACTTTCCCAAGGAACAAGCAACAAATAATCTGCAGAGTATGAAGGCTTGCTCGCGGTCTCGGGATTGCGGTGGACCTTGGGATTAAGAAGCTCATTGTCAAGGGAGACTCACAACTTGTCGTCCGCCAAGTAAATAAAGATTACGAGTCCGTTGATGGAAGCGTCGTCGATGAAGTGAGGAAGCTGGAAGAGCACTTTGAAGGCACGCAAATGGAACCGTTCCAAACCTTTGAATAATATAGCTGATGGCCTCTCCAAATGTGCGCGCAAGTTACCTATGGAACCAGGGATTTTTGTGCTCAAGCTGACTCAGCCAACCGTGACACCATCAACAGACGAGAGCAAAAAAGAAAATTGGTTTCAGCGACTACTTTCCGGCGAGAGCTCTGAAACCCGCCACCAAGAAGGTCCCTAAAACCAGCGCAAATATCAGCGAGGAGCAGTCTGCTCCGACAAACCATGCAATTTGTATCGTTGAAGCAAACGCTCCCGACAAGCTCAGCTCCGGCAAGCTTGACGGGGATCATCGAGCTCCGGCGGACCTGCAGGTCCTTGCCGTAAAAGCTGATGGTCCCGCAGTGATAGATGAGCCTTTAGTCCTTGTTGTCGAGCCACAGGCTCCAACATGGGCACAGCAGATCGTCCATTTCCTTCAGACAGAAGAATTTCCCGAAGAGCAAGAAGAAGCGGAAAAAGTAGCCCGACAGTCAAGTATGTATCAGTTTGTTGACAACATCCTGTACAGAAGAAGACTCAACGGAGTGAAATTGAAGTGTATTTGCTGGGAAGATGGACAGAAGCTGTTGGCGGAGATACACGGAGGCATATGTTGTCACCACATTGGCGCAAGAGCACTTGCCGCAAAGCTTTCGGCAAGGTTTCTTCCGCGAAAGCCCTCGGGATGCAAGCTGCACAAGTAACCAAGTGTGAAGCGTGCGGTTCCATTCAAGACAGATACACCAGCCAGCTCAAGCTCTCCAGACGATCCCTTTATCTGGCCTTCTCGGTCTAGGGCTCGACATCCTCGGCCCCTTCCCCGAGCTCTCGGGGCTTTGAATATTTATGCGTCGCAATCGACAAGTTCACAAAATGGCGGAAGTGGAACCAGTGAGGAAGGTGACAGCCTGATCGGCCGTCAAGTTCTTGAGTCAATTGTTTGCCGTTTTGGGATTCCTAACGGATCATCACCGACAACGGCACAGTTCACGAGTCGCACCTTCATGCAGTATGCCCAAGATCTTGGCGCCAAGATCTGCTTTGCTTCCGTTGCTCATCCGAGAAGCAGCGGTCAAGCGAAGGGCAAGCGGCTGAAGTGCTGCGAGGACTCAAGACCAGAACCTTCGACGGGCTGCACAAGTGCGGAAGAAAGCTGGATCGAGGAGCTGCCGGTGGTTCTTTAATCGATCAGGCGGCGCCAAATCGAGCCAGCGGCGGACACCCTTTGCTCTAGTCTACGGGCGAGGCAGTTCTCCCCATGGAACTTCGTATCGGGTCACCTCGAGTGCTCGCTTATGATGAGCTTGAGCAAGAGCAGCTGCGACAAGATGACGCCGCTGCTCCTCGAGGAAGATCGTCTTCAGGCTGCTTGTCACGAGCTGCTCGTTACCAGCAAGCTTTGCGTCCGCTACCATAGCCGCAAAGTTAATGCCGAAGCTTCGAGGAAGGCGACCTTGTTCTTCGCGTTCAATCCGCCAAGAATTCCAACAAGTTGGCCTTGAAGTGGGAAGGCCCTTATCGGGTAAAGCGAGTCACTAGGCCCGGCGCTGTCCGCCAGAGACCGAAGATGGCTTTCGGTGAGCAATTCCTGGAACATAGAGCATCTTCATGAGTTTTACCCATGAGCGCGTGATTGCGGAACCCGTTCCGCAACCACTCTTTATACAAGTCTTGCCGCTGTTGCATGTAATCCTTTGTACAAAGCCGGGCGCAGATCCCGTGCATCAGTAAATCCTATGGTTGCGCACATTTTTGTTAATACATGCTTTCATAATCAAATATGCATGTGTTTACTAACATCTTGTGCAGCACCCGCACCCGGTAAGCGATAATAAGCTATTAGGCTCCATAACTTTCGTTTTCTCTTCTTTCTTCTCAAACAAGGAGAAGGTTCATCCGCCCACAAGTTAACCGGGGAAAGGAGGAAAGAATGGTGTGGGCGACAAAGCGTCGCTGAGAATTGTCGCCTTGCGGAAAATGGACAACAGAAAAGCTAAGTTGCTAAGTTTAAGCGGCCAGTTTTAAATTCTTAAGTTATCTTCCTCGAGCGATAGTACTTTGTATGGAAAACACATGCGCGGAGGAACCAAATCGTGACTGGTCGCCCTTACTTTGTTTCGAGTCCGCTCAACAACTTAAGTGAGCTGCGGCTAGTCCGTGACGAGGTTGCTTGTCGATGGCGACCCGCCAAAGACAGCTGCTGAAGTTCCGCTTTTCGGCTTTCATGCAAGGGTGCTGCACCGCAAGTTTCCAAAGCGTGGGGTAAAATCATACAAGGAAGAAATCGAGTAAAGGAAATAACATTGCATTCGATGGCCTCGAGATAGTGTATATTACAAAATAGCTTATTGCGGCACTAGCTAAATCGTTCTCGAGAACTGAAATAACAGCGAAGAGAAGGAAGGTTAAGTGTTTCTCCATAGATGAGCGAGGTGTTGTCTTAGAACCGCTTGGTGGTTCCCAAGAAACAACAACTTCTGACAATTGATCCTTAAGGAAGCTCATGAATCTCCTCTCACCATTCATCCGGTAGTACTAAAATGTATCAAGACCTCGCGGAGGTTTGGTGGACTAGGATGAAGAGAAATCGCTCAATTCATTGCTAATTGCGGCGTCGTCGAGGTTAAGCGAGCATCAACGCTCTGGCACCCTTCAACCTTTGGCTATTCGAATGGAAATGGGATAAAATCGGTATGGATTTCATTACGGGTTTCCGAGGACCAAAGAGGAATAATGCTATCTTCGTGGTTGTCGATCGTCTTTCCAAAGTAGCCCACTTCCTACCGTTAGGTGAGAGTATAACCGCTAGCCAGCTAGCTGATTTGTACATCTCTCGAATAGTGTCTCTTCATGGTGTTCCATTGGAGATTAACTCAGACCGTGGAAGTCTCTTCACCTCTTGATTTTGGGAAAGTTTCAAAATGCTATGGGAATCGTCTCTCCTTTGCACCGCCTTCAATCCTCAATCAAGTGGTCAAGTAGAGCAGTCAATCAAATTCTGGAGGATATGCTTGAGCTTGTCATCTCTTCGGCATGAATTGGGAGAAACGCCTTCCATTAGCAGGTTATTATAACAATAGTTATCAAGCTAGCTTGGGTAAAGCTCCTTCGAAGTTCTTTATGGGCGAAAATGTGAGCATCTCTTAGCGGTAGAAACGGGAGAGATAACTCTTTGGCGGATATGATCCGAGGAAGCGAGAAAAACGAGTTAGCGTTATTTGTGAAATTGAAAACAGCCCAATCTGGCAAAAGAGCCTATATGACCGCAAGCATAAGCCTATGGCTTATGAAGTTGGCAAGAAGGCTTACGTTAGACTACTCCTTTGAAGGAACCCATCGATTAATTATCAAAGGCAAGTTGGATCCTCGTTACATTGGACCCTTCGCATTCTTGCCAAACAAGGAGAAGTTGCCTACCAATTGGAACTACCTGCATTTTCGAGTCCATGATGTCTTCCCGTTTCCCAACTCGAGCGTTGCTTCTCGGATCCTATCCGTGGAGTGGACCACGGCAACTTGATCTCAAGATAACCTCACCTATCGAGAATATCCGTTCGTATCCTTGAAGCAAGGCGTACCACTCGCGTCGAATATCAAGTTTCTCAAGGTTCAATGGTCAAACCATTCCGAGCAGAAGCCACTTGGGAAAGGAGGATCGTTTTGACTTGAGTATCACACCTTCTTCAGCGGATCCTAAATCTGGGGCGAGATTCTTTTGAGTGGGGGTGAGTTGTCACATCCTAGTTAGTCCATGCATTAGAGTGTTGCATCATGTTTATCTTTCATGAGAAATTTGAAATGGGAAAACGAGAACCCCAGAACCCCTCTGAATCAACTAGGGTTTACCAAAAGATTTTCAATGAACACAAATGCCCTTCTAAAATGTTCATCACCTTTCCTTGGTCCTAAACCCTTTAGAAGTGATGCACAAATTTCGAGTCACTCTAAGGTCCTTTGATTAAATCTCTAGCTATTTGAATTTGGGCATTTAAATTTATAAAATCTTTCAAATGCTCAATTAATCCCAAACTAAAATGTTCCATCTGGATATATTCCAACTAAGGACCAGGTGCAGTTTGGTGATTTTTGAGTTACCTAGGTATTTTTAGAAATGCAACAAAGTTACAGAAAATAGAAAAACAGAAAGCGAAAACCCTTACAGGCGCCACCGGCGGCCACTGCGGCCCAGCCCACCGCGCCCGTGGCTGCTTAGCAGCGAGCGAGCGGCAAGCTTCTCGATGGCGAGCACAACATGCCTGCGTAGCTGCCGCCGCCTCGCGCTCCCCTCATCCGTTATGCGACATGGGGCAGCTCTCTCCTCTCCCGACCCGCGGACACCGCTCCTCCCCGGTTCCTCTCTCGCCCTCCCGATGTCGCCGAGGCGTCGTCACCGCCGCCGCCCGCCACGGCGCGTCAACACCGTCCGCGCCCTCTCACCGTGTCCGAGCAGTTCGCGTCGTGGCTCGTCGACTAGCCAAACCGCCTGATGCGAACCTTTGCATCATCCCCCGCCGTCGTCTTCAACCTCGGGCCGCCCGGATCGCCGTCGCCGTTCGGCCGCACCGAGCCCTCCCGACGCGTGACCACCTCGGCTTCTCGAGGCTGCTGAACCTCCCGTGTTTTCCTTTTCGCCCCTAGCTTACCGTGAGCGCGCGCCTCTTGTGCCGACGGCGCGCCGCTGACCTCGTCGCGGCGTTGCTCGGTGACCTTTTGGTCACGAGCTTGTAAATCACACTCGTCGGCGCGGCGTAGAGGCCTAGGTGCTAGCTCACACCGCCTAAACCCGCGCAGCCACCAGCGTGAGCTGGCCCAAGCTTGACCTCGCCAAACTCGCCGTCGCGATGCTCAAGCCCTCCCGGCCAAGCCAACACCACGGTGGATGCGGGCGAGCACCGGCTGCCGTAGCTGCTCTCGCGTAGCAAATGAAGCCACAATGGGCAAAACCACATGCCTTTGCGTCTGGCCTACCGGCAGCTAACGCCCGTGAGCTTGACACATTGACGGTGGGTTTGACCCGACCGACAGTTGACTAGGTGGGGCCCTCGCTAATTAACCTAGTTTAGGTTTAATCAAAATTTAGTTAGTCTAATTAGCTCTTGACATGCGGGATCCTTTGCCCAGGTTGACTGGGCGCCCGTTGACCTGACGTCACTCGGCCTTGCAGCATAATTAATTTCTAGTTTTATTTGTACAGGAAATTCGAGAAATTGTGCAAACTTCAAGAAATCATAGAAATTAATCTGTAACTCCAAATGCAAAGTTTTATATATGAATTTTGATCAGAAAATTTAATCTATCCATTGGTAATGGTTTCATGCATGATAGAACAAGTTAAGCTTGTTGTTTAAGCAGAATAAGATAATGCATCTTTATGGCTATGTTAAATGAGCTAACATTTGGATCTTTGATTCAAATGAGTTCATCCTTCTGTTCTAGCTTGCATTAGGCCAACACATTCATATTGCCATGTCATAGCATGCATCATATTGCATATTGTCATGTTTTGTTTATGTTGGTGTCTTTAAATGAGGTTACGCCTCAGGATAACCGAATATCCTTTGAAAGGGTATCCTACTACCACTACATCGGGCAAGCAACCCATTGATCATTCGATACAAACCCATGTTCTAACACGCTCTTGTTTACTGCATTAAGACAGCGATTCAAACTGTTGTGTGCTGCGGTAGTTGAACCCACTTCCTTTGCATGACATCATTGCCACGATTACTAGATGAAACCCACTAGTATGTGTAGGAGTTGGTTGAGCCATGTTTGTGATTCCTACCATGCTATGCTATGCTTAGAGTTGTGTCGAGTCGGCTCATCGGGATGATGAACTGGAGTGAAAGGTTGTGTCGGGTTCGAGAGTGAAAGTGTTGAACACGTTTTGGTAAAGTATCGATGAGAGGCCATGTAGGAGTACATGGTGGGTTGTTTCATTGAAGCCGTCCCAAAGAGCTGAGATGTGTGTGTTATTTAAGACTTAGCTACTACCACGCATTGGGATCCTTAATTGACCCTCTCGACTTATTAACCACTCTTGTCCTTAGTCGGGAGTTGCAAGTAGTTTACGGTGTTTGTAGCATCTTTGGGGGCATATGTAGCTGACAAGGGTGAAATGTGTTGTGGTAGGCCGTGGCCAGTGTACCGATTCGCCCGTTTGGTGTCTAGGAACCCTGCACACATCGTTCGGGGCCGTTAGTGGAAACCTCGGTGGACTCCTGCGGATGGAATCCGAATAGGCAATAAACTGGACTAGGGACTCGTGTGTTTAGTCGGTCGTGGCCGACACCCTCGGCTGGCTTCGCTTGAAGGTTGCAGTACATGTCGTGTGACGATAAGTGGTGAGCGTGTGTGAAAGTACACCCTGCGGGGTATAAAACTATTTGAATAGCGCGTCCATGATAAGGACTACTTGGTCACCTATCGGTTCATAGACAAGTAAATGGATACTACTAAAAGCCTCAAGATAAGTGTGAGTAACACGGATGGCCCTCTCGTGGGTTTACGAGAGGATCCGCAGTGGAGTATTGTTGAAAGCGCCCTCGATGCGGCTATATCTCCCGTGTCGAAACCGCGACTTAGAGCATAACGCATTGAAAGCAATGTACTTAGAGTGAGGTAATCTTCACACACCCATGTAATACATAAGGAAAGGATACATAGTTGGCTTACAATCGCCACTTCACACAATATGAGTAAAACATTACATCATTGAGATACAATCAAGGTCCAGACTCTGGAACCAAAATAAAGACTACCCCAAATGCTACACGAGATCCCGATCGTCCCAGCTGAGCTCCACTCTTGATCAAGCTGAAACAAAACAACACGAGAACAAGATCTTCATTGAGCTCCTCCTTGAGCTCGGTGCATCACTGCGGTTCATCGGCACATGGCCAAGTTTGGAAGTATCTGTGAGTCAGGACTCGGCAATCTCACCAGCGAGATCAAGACTATTTAAGCTTAAAAAGTGGGTAGTGAGGTGGAGCTGCGACAAGCATATATAGTGGCTAACATCGCCAAAGAGAAGCGAAGAGGAGGCAAAACGCGATCGAACAACTATGATCAAGTGATCCGAAACTACTTCACGTCAAGCATAACTCCAACACCGTGTTCACTTCCGGACTCCGCAGAAGAGACCATCGATTACACCTTGATTGGTGTATTTTAATTAAGATCAACCGGGTTTTCTACAGCGGACATTAACAAATTCCATCTGCCACATAACCCGCAGACGGCTTTGAAAGTTCAAAACCTGCGGGGTGTCCCAACTTAGCCATGTTAAGCTCTCGCGATCAGAAGAATAGACCTTCTCCCGGAAGCCCGATCAGTCTCGGAATCCGGCTACAAGACATTCACAGCAATAAAACAAGACCGGCCAAGACCTCCGGCGTGAAACACCACGATAATGTATCGTCTCGAGCCCGAAGGGGATATGCGATGCGTCTGACAGCAAGCGATACCCCAAGTTGCCTCGAGCACCGCAAGTGGCTCTAGTTTGGACCAACACTTAGACAAGCATTGGCCGGGGGTAAATAAAGATGACCCTCGGGATCGCGACTCCCAAGGAAAAAAGGCTAGGAGGCAAATGTAAAATCAATGTTGGGCCTTCTTTGGAAAAGTCTTATTCAAAGCGACTGTCAAGGGGTCCCATAAATCACCCGACCGCGTTAGGCCAAAAATCCGGGAACATAACACCGATATGAAACTAGGGCGGCAAGAGTGGAACAAAACACCAGGCATAAGGCGAGCCTTCCACCCTTTACCAAGTATATAGATCGTTAATTAAATAAGATATATTGTGATATCCCAACAAATAAACATGTTCCAAAGGAACAACATCTCCATGTTCAACAAGGAACAAACTTCATCTTCTGCAACTAACAACGCTATAAGAGGGCTGAGCAAGCGGTAACATAGCCAAACAACGGTTTGCTAGGAAGGGTGCAAAAAGGTTAGAGGCGACATGGCAATTTGGGATGGCTTGACATAGCAAGTGGTAGGCATCGTTAGCATAGGCATAGCAAAAGCGAGCATCTAGCAAGCAAAGATAGTAGTGATTTGAGGTATGGTCATCTTGCACGAAATCCGCAAGGAAGAAGATCGAGTCCATGAAGAAGAAGAAAGAAGGAAGTAGTCGAGCGAATCCTCACAACTCCGGAGCGGAACCCTAACGAGAAAGCAACCGGAAAGAAACAAACAACATGGTAAACACACAACCATAAACATGGCATGATGCACAAACAAATATGATGCATGTCCGGTTTAATGAGGCATGGCATGGCAAAGTGCAACAAACAACACTACAAATTAAGTGGAGCTCAATATGCAGCGAGTTGCATATTATTGAATTCTCTAACCTATTTAGTTCTCTCTCGGTTAGGTACACAACAATATTAAATGTTGTTAAACATGGCAAGAGGTGGAGCATAATTAAACTAACTATTTAGGCAAGTTTAAATGAGGCGGAAATAACGAACAACAATTCGGAAAAATCCCCATGAGCAATATTTTAGATTCGGTACTGTTCTGCCCTAAACACAATTTTAGAGTTGTTAAACAGCAACATAAAGTGGACCATGTTGATCTAGGCATTTTCACCCATTTACATATAAAGTTTGTTTAAAATGGAGCTACGGTTATTTAGTTATGAATTAAATCATTTTAACATGGCATATTAGCAACAATGCAAACATCAATTTAAACATTTTTAACATAGATGAAAGTGGGATATTATTAAACTAGATGAAAAACTAAGCATTTACATATACAAAACATTTTAATCCGATGCCATTAGGAAGTTATTAAATGCATGATCTAGGGGACTATCTTTAAAAAGCCGCAGGACTCGGAAAATGGCAAAATTCAGCGCATGGAAAAAAAAAACAACAAGGCGAATCTGTGGGCGGCGGAGCTGGGGGCTGACTCACCTGGGCCAAGGCCAGCTCGGAGGTGAGGCCATTGGGAAGGTGAGGAGTGGGCCTCACCCATGAGCCCAGCAGTGGAGGCGGGGAGGGTCGGTGATTTGATCTGGTCGAGCCAGAAAGCAGAGGCTGGGCCTTGCGATCTTGAGGCTGGACCAGTCGGCCAGCTCGCTCGCTACTCGATCTGGCCGCGATGGAGATGGAAGCAGTAGCGTGCCTTGGAGGTGGGCGGCGGCTCGGGTCGAGCGGAAGGTGAAGGCGTGAGAGCCGTGATCCGGCGGCCAGCCGGATCCGAACAGCAGCAGCCAGGCCGGGCTCAGGAAACAGGTTCACCATGGCGACCTGAAGAGAGAGAGGAGAAGTTAGAGATCTGGGAGAGAGAGCAGAGGTGGAGGAAGCGGAGGGGCCAGGGGTGCAGAACTCAACTCCAGCGAGGCGGCGAGATAGCCCGCCGAGGCGGCGCTCCGATCCATGGGATCGTCGCACCTTCATGCAAGATGCCCAAGATCTTACGCCAAGATCTGCTTTGCTTCCGCTGCTCATCCGAGAAGCAACGGTCAAGCGTAGAGGGCAAACGCTGAAGTGCTGCGAGGACTCAAGACCGTAACCTTCGACAGGCTGCACAAGTGCGGAAGAAATCGGATCGAGGAGCTGCCAGGTTCTTTGGTCGATCAGACGACGCCAAATCGAGCCATCGCCGCACACCCTTTGCTCTAGTCTACGGAGCAGAGGCAGTTCTCCCATGGAACTCAGATACGGGTCACCTCGAGTGCTCGCTATGATGAGTTTGAGCAAGAGCAGCTGCGACAAGATGACGCTACTGCCCTCGAGGAAGATCGCCTTCAGTCTGTCAGACGAGCTGCTCGTTACCAAAGAAGCTTTGCGCCGCTACCATAGCCGCAGTTAATGCCGAAGCTTCGAGGAAGGCGACCTTGTTCTTCGCGCGCTCAATCCGCCAAGAATTCCAACAAGTTGACGCCGGCGGGAAGGCCCTTATCGGGTAAACGAAGTCACTAGGCCCGGCGCTGTCCGCTTTGAGACCAAGATGGCTTTCCGTGAGCAATTCCGGAACATAGAGCATCTTCGCAAGTTTTACCCATGAGGCGCGGTTGCGGAACCTGCTCCGCAACCACTCTTTTGTACAAGTCTTGCCGCTGTTGCATGTAATCCTTTGTACAAAGCCGGCGCAGATCCCGCATCAAGAAATCTTATGGTTGCGCACATTTTGTTAATACATGCTTTCATAATCAAATATGCATGTGTTTACTAACATCTTGTGCAGCACCCGCACCTGTAAGCTTATAATAAGCTATTAGGCTCCATAACTTTCGCTTTCTCTCTTTCTTCTCAAACAAGGAGAAGGTTCATCCGCCCACAAGTTAACCGGGGGGAAAGGAGGAAAGAATGGTGTGGGCCGACAAGCGTCACTTGAGGAATTGTCGCCTTGCCAGAAAATGGACAACAGAAAAGCTAAGTTGCTAAGTTTAAACGGCCAGTTTTAAATTCTTAAGTTATCTTCCTCGAACGATAGTACTTTGTATGGAAAACCCGTGCGGAGGAACCAAATCGTGATCGGTCGCTACTTACTTTGTTTCGAGTCCGCTCAACAACTTAAGTGAGCTGCGGCTAGTCCGTGACGAGGTTGCTTGTCAAGATGCGACCCTTGCCAAAGAAGTCTGCTGAAGTTCCGCACTCGGCCAAGGGCAAGGGTGCTCGCACCGCAAGTTTCGAAAGCGAGGGTAAAATCATACAAGGAAGAAATCGAGTAAAGGAAATAACATTGCATTCGATGGCCTCAGATAGTGTATATTACAAAAATAGCTTATTGCGGCACTAGCTAAATCGTTCTCAGAACTGAAATAACAGCGAAGAGAAGGAAGGTGCGCCAGCATCCAAGCCCCGGCAAGCCAGAGTTGTCGGGGGCTACGGCAAGTTAGAGTTGTCGGGGGCTACGGCGAGCCAGAGTTGCCGGGGGCTGCGGTATCAGATAAGCCTTTCGTCCTTTCTCAAACATCCCTCTTTCATTAAAAACATTCTTCTCGGATACAGTCCGTGGAGAGTGAAAAACATGAAAGAGAGGATTACAAGTTCTTAAATGCGATAAGGCCCAAGGCTTACAAATTAAAAGATAAGATGCCCGTAATCCCTTTTCTGTCCCTATCTTCGGGAGGTAGGTTAAGGAGGCGGAAGGGCAAAGGAGCGCCTTACGCTGAGCTACAGTGCCGAAGGCACCAAGGGAACATGCCGGGCTCTCCGGCTTGACGGGACGGCGGCGCCGAAGCGGGCTCAAGACGGGCGGCAGGATGTCAAGACGCTGTCGAGGGCACTACGCCTCAGATTCGACTTGACGGCCTTGTCGCCATCCTCTTCCCTTCCGCAGCCTCCCCACGCCAGCCGCCCAAGGAGACGACCCCGGGAGTTCGAGGAGCCGCGACACGGATGATGGGGTCGCCAGACGCGCGAGCGGCGCCCGCAACTAGTTGGGCCCGCTACCCTCGTCGTCGCTGCCGCTTCCTCCTCGCCACTCTCGCCGAGGAGGAATCGAGCTGCCGAGGAGCTATCCACGCAGCACTCTTGCCCGAAAAGCCAAGATCCCGAAGACCTTGACGGAGAGGAGGTCACCTCCATTAACTTAAATGGAGGGTAAACCCCGCCAGCAGGTTGTGGATACGGGCTAACGCCTTCCACCCACGGTCAAGATACATCACATTAGGGGCTGGGAATACAACGCGGACTCGCGTGCCGCTAATCCCACAGCCCCTCATGTGCAATCTCAACGTCTCGGGCGGATCCGACTCCATCGCCATCGCGAACGGAGCTGGAAGCCGGAGACGACGACGAGGCGCCCGGCGCAGCTTGACGAAGAACTCGCAAGGGTCGTCCCCCGTATGGACCGCCGCGGGGAGAGGAACCGCTGGCGGGGCGGATACGCACGCCGCCCGCCCGCCTTTCCCTCGAGCGCCTCGAGCTCGCCCACGACTCGCCGGAGGGGAACTGCCGACGGAGGCGGAGACGGTGCACCGCCTCGCCCGCCTCTCCCGGGCTCCTCGGCCTCGCCCACGACCTCGCCTCCCTCTTCCCCTTGCGGCTGGCTCTGCCACCCGGGCGTGATTGGGAGGTGCGCTGTCTAGCTGCGACCCTCGCCGCCACCGATGGAGAATTAAGGTTCCCTTTCTCCATGGCGAATGGGAGAAAGGGAAGTGAAGCTGAAAAAAGAAGGATGGGAGAGTACGGGTTCAAGGCCCCTTCCGCCCTTCTTAAAAGAAGCAAGGTGGGGCTCGCCGCCTGGCCGGCGAATCAAGGCACAGGAAGAGCAGGGAATCAGATGCACCTGCTGCTCGCCACAACGCCCAGCTTCCACTTCCACCGCCTGTGACCCCGAGTGCATGGGAACCACGTGGCGGAGATGCGAATCGAGGCGACAGATGAGGCGACCTCGCACGCCGCCCACTTCACCAATGACACCACAATTAACGCGTGTCGTTACAGAGGAACGTGGTAGGCGCGTGCTGCTCGTGGGAGACGTGGTGGGTCCAAGGCAAGTAACGGCGTAATCAAGACCACGCACAAGACGCAGTGCGCTTTTTGGGCCTGGCCCAACAGAGCTTACGCCGTGTGGCCCAGCCCGGGGCTCTGTCGGTGTACTAGAGTAGGGGTACCCTAGTACCCGAACTCGCACGGACAGTTGCAGCGCCTCACGGCAGGGCTGGCTTGATGGCCACCAAGATCTCACGCTCCTTTGGAGCCATTCAAGAACAAAGAAGTCAAGACCCGGCAAGAGGAGCTTGCCGGGAAGGCCACTCAAGGCGCAAAGGAAACGAGGCCCCGACAAGAGGAGCTTGCCGGGAAGGCTTGGCGGGCGCTAAACCCCAAAGCGCGACAAGGTTCCCGCCGCGGCAAGGCGCTTGCCGGGCGGCGACTCTCTTCATCTCCGCTCCAGCTCACCCGCCAACGTGTCACCACGGGCTCTCCCAAGCACACGCTTTGACGGGCTGTGCAGCCAGCGGGAGTAGCGACAGACGGCGCCGACAAGCTACCATCATGGCGGACGGCGCCGCTTAACGGTCCCTCGTTAATCGTTCGGGCGATCGAGACGGGCATTGATGACCCTTGTCCCTTGCCGTCGAGTTAGGTATAGATTATCGTGACACCGCACAAAGCGTGTACCAACCTAGATTTTACCATTGTAACCTTGTCTACTTGCCACATGTGGTAACCCCTTGTGCCTATAAAAGGAGGCCCGAGGGCAACGAGAAGAGGTTCGCTGGTTTCGTCCAGCTCCACTTAGTTCATCACATTCAGGCTAGGTTTTGTAGCCCGCATTGCTCCCTAGCAAGAAGAGAAGATAATCCACAAAGCAGCAAGAGGAGTATTATCTCCCGGAGAGCTCCGGCTGGGTAAAACCTCTCGTGCATCGCCTCGATCCGCTCTTTGTGCAATCTCCGCCCCCCTCCGAACCACAAAGGGACCCAGGTCCCGTAGGTGCTCGTGGGGCACGATCAGTTCTTCCCCCGACAATCCCTTCGGGGAAATGTCACGCGATGATATTCGGAGTCCTGCCTAGCCTGCTACAGCCCGTGATACCGGAGTCCTGTTAGCCCAGTGCTATAGCCTGAATTCATACGTTGATGACCGACATGCTCGATGTGATTCATGTATGCCTGTCCCCATGGGTTAGCGCCGCTTTGGGTTCACGACTAGCCATGTCGGCCCGGGTTCTCTGTCATGTGGATGCTAGCGACACTATCATATACGTGAGCCAAAAGGCTAAACGGTCCCGGCCATGGTAAGGCGACACCGTGGGAATACCGTGCGTGAGGCCGCAAAGTGATATGAGGTGTTACCAGCTAGGTCAATGTGACTTGGAATCGGGTCCCGACAGCGCTGGCATCGAGCCGGACTGCCTGTAGGTTCGCTAAGCCAAACTGGTCGACGCCGAGTCTAGAAATGCTTTAGTTATATGTAGGGAATTGATTGTGGAGGGACGAAGGCTCTTTTTACTCCTTTACCTTATGCCCTCCGATCCGAGTCATCCTCTTCTCATTCTACATGGGTATAGGACTAGGCTCTCTCTCTCTATCAGGTTCACGTGTTACTAATCTGTAGTAACTTATAGGATTGTTGGTTACAACCTCAGTTCAGTTTCTACTACTTTTAGTATGCTATCAGTTGAACCAGAACCTTGATATGATGTTGTTGAGTGGCTTCGCAACCTGATTTTGAATGTCTCAAATCTGTTCTTGAGCATTTTACAGATGTTATGCTGTCCGATTTTCCCTAGAAATTCTAATGTCTTTGCATTATGGCTGTGCTTTCAGATGGCCACTCGTGCTCAAAACCAAGTGGTTCGTCTGACCAGGTGCATCGATGTGCCCGGTCATACGGCTATGTTAGTCCAGGTTATGATTGAGACGGGTTACCGTTGGTATCCCGAATACACCGTCGAAGAGCAATTCCGAGACTTTAATCAAAGCCAATACCTCTGCACTGTCAGGATATTTCCTTCATATCCTGGATCGACTGAGCCTCTTCACCACTCCTATGGACTCGGGGTCACTATTGAGATGGCTGTGCAGGATGCTGCATACTCTATGATGACCATCATGCGAGTCGGACTGGCCTGCTTGAACACCGACTTTCGTTATATGCCGCTTCACTCCCGAGGGGCGCAAGGGTATCTTCAGCCATCTATGCTGATTCCATCAGAGGAATCACTAACCCGCACCACTGCTGAGATGCTCGAGGATAAGGACTGAGAGAATCGGGCCTTGAGAATGGAGCTTTTCAACACCCGTGCCGATCATTGGGCCACTTTGACTTGGTTTGCACCGGCTATGCAAGCTGGATGTATGGATACGAGGGATCTGTATCATGTGAGATCTGCTCTGCCAGACATGATGGTTTGGCGTGATGTGGGAGGCATCACCCCACCCCGTGGTCCCCGCAGGCCACCGTTTGTTGGTCCAAGACCTCATCCTAGCCCCTATGGTCCACAAGCTCCTCGTGGGCGCCTGCTTCCGGATAATCATGTTGAGCTTCCAGGCTATGGAGGTGACTTCTATGAGGACTACTACGGAGCTGTCTGAGTTAGTAGTAGTATCCCTAGTATTGTAATAGTTGTATTTCCACCATCCTGCGTGACCTGTGGAATATGACTTAGTGTGTATCCTTCCGGAAGTGTAGAAAAATAATGTATAGGAGTTTGGAATGCTTCCGATGAGATGTAACGCCTTTAACTGTAGTTGTACTCTAGCCGGGCTTGTACTAAACTACGAATGGTGTGTATGACCGTTGGTATATATATGGCAGTTTCTATATTACCATGTCATACAGATGAACATCTCTGCATTCCGTGTTATCCATTACATTCCGCACTTCCTTGCCAAATTTTGCCATCCTTGTTTAAACCGTTGTTTTGTTTCCTAGGATGGTCAACACCCGCAACAACCCTGCTGCTCCGGAGCAGGGAGAAGCCAGCGCAGCTAGGAATGTAAATCTGCCTCAACCACCTTCTTTGGCCGAAGTTATGATGGAGTCAGAACGCAACAAGCGTGAGACCAATCGCTTGCTGGAGCGGATTGAGCAAAATACTGCACGCAAGTCAAGGAATGATCTGGTGTCACTCAATGACTTTGTCAAGCTGTATCCACCGAAGTTCAAACATTCCGTTGAGCCTCTCGATGTGGATGACTGGCTTCGCAGCATCACCCACAAGCTACATTCTGCCAACGTGGCTGAAGCTGATAAGGTTACCTTTGCTGCCTACCACCTCGAAGGCCCTGCTAGCCTTTGGTGGGAGAATTTCGAGGCTATGCGCCCGGTTGGCCAAATCACTACCTGGGCTGAGTTCAGTGCTGCTTTCCGTGAGCATCACATCCCGGAAGGTCTCATGGATCGCAAGAGGGAAGAATTCTGCAATTTCACCCAGGGTAGACTGACTGTGGATGCATACAGTCGCGAGTTTGGAAATCTAGCACGTTATGCTCCTGAAGAGGTTTCTACCGACGCCAAGAAGCAGGCAAGGTTCCGCAAGGGACTTAGCCCCGAGCTTTGCCGTGATCTTCGTCTGCACGAGTGCACCTCCTTCCAGAAGTTAGTCAACAAGGCTATCAGTGCTGAAACTAGACAGTCTGACTTTGAAGCTTCACGCAAGCACTCCCGTGACTTTGGTTCTTCATCCGGTTCTGGATCTCAGAAGCGCCGGGTCTGGATTCCAAGCACTGCTCTGCCACCCAGATTCACTCCGAGGCCATCCTTTGAGGCGCCTCGCCCCAACCAGCAGTTTGCACCGCCCAAGGCCTATGGTGGCCCCGCTGCTAATGCTGCTCCATGTCCTAATGTGATAACTTGTTTCAAGTGTGGAGAGACGGGTCACTACATCCGTGAGTGTCCCCAGAACAACCCCAGTCAGATCGGAAAGTATGTTGGCCGTGGTAAGCCAGCAGGAAAGGTGCTCTACGCCAAACCAGCTGCCACTGCTCGTGGCCACGTCAACTACGTTTCAGCTAAGGAAACCCATGAGGATCCCAACGTCGTTCTCGGTACGCTCCTTGTTAATTGCCATCCGGCAACTGTTCTTTTTGATACTGGAGCATCTCATTCATTTATTTCTGAGAGCTATGCTCGATTGCACAACACCACATTATGTGACATGCACACCTCCATGGAAATTCAGACTCCTGGTTCTAGATGGCAAACCTCTAGAATAAGTCATGGGAATGAAATCCTTGTCGACAGACTAGTCTTCCTTGCATCTCTAATAGCTCTCAAGTCCTCGGACATAAACATCATCTTGGGTATGGACTGGATGTCAGCCCATTATGCTAAGATTGATTGCTCTACTAGAACTGTTCAACTCACCCATCCTTCGGGCAAGACCGTAAATGTTTCGACCTGAGTGTCTAAGTGTCAGCTCTACTCTTTAAATGCCAACCCCCTTGCCGACCTCGAAGATATTCCGGTAGTCCGTGATTTTCCGGATGTCTTTCCAGAAGAACTGCCAGGTGTTCCACCTGACAGGGATGTCGAGTTTGTGATAGATCTTGTTCCAGGAACCGTCCCAATCTCTAGAAGACCTTATAAGATGGCACCCCTAGAACTAGCCGAGCTTAAGAAACAACTCGATGAGTCCTTGCAAAAGGGTTTCATCCGTCCTAGTTCATCTCCATGGGCTTGCCCCGTCCTCTTCGTCAAGAAGGAGGATGGAACGGATCGGATGGTTGTAGATTACCGACCTGTTAATTTGGTCACTATCAAGAACAAGTATCCGCTCCCCAGGATCAACGACCTGCATGATCAGCTCGCTGGATCCTCGGTCTTTTCCAAGATGGATTTGAGGTTGGGTTACCATCAAATCAAAATCAAGAACGGGGACATTCCTAAAATGGCCTTTGTTACTCGTTATGGCCAATACGAGTACACCGTCATGTCCTTCGGGTTAACCAATGCTCCAGCCACCTTCCCTCGGTTAATGAACTCGATCTTCATGGAGTATTTGGATAAATTTGTCGTGGTTTACCTCGATGATATACTCATCTACTCCAAGAATGAGGAAGAACATGCCGAACATCTAAGGCTAGTATTGATGAAACTTCGAGAGCATCGCCTTTATGCCAAATTCTCTAAGTGTGAGTTCTGTTGCCGGTGACCTATCTAGGCCATGTAATCTCCGGTAAGGGCATTGCTGTCAATCCCGAAGCGAGTTCAAGCCGCCCTTGACTAGACTCCACCGAATCGGTCAAGCAAGTTCGAGTTTCCTCGGTTTAGCGAGCTATTGCCGCCGCTTCGTCGAGAATTTCTCCAAGGTTGCTAAGCCTCTAACCGAACTCCTCAAGAAAGATAAAAAGTTCGAGTGGACCCCACAGTGCGAGTTCAGCTTTCAGGAACTGAAAAGACGCCTGACATCTGCACCCATACTTGTACCACCAGATTTTTCTAAGGACTTTATTATCTATTGCGACGCCTCGCGACAAGGACTAGGTTGCATACTCATGCAACATCGTCATGTGATTGCCTACGCTTCCCGACAGTTGTGTCCACATGAGGATAACTATCCCACACACGATCTAGAGCTTGCGGCAGTGGTCCATGCACTCAAAACCTGGCGACATTACCTTCTTGGTAATCGTTGCGATATTTATACTGATCACCAAAGTCTGAAATACATCTTCACCCAACCGGATTTGAATCTCAGGCAAAGACGTTGGGTCGAGTTGATTACAGATTACGACTTAGGAATATCTTACACCCCAGGCAAAGCCAATGTCATGGCTGATGCACTAAGTCGCAAATCTTATTGTAAAAATTTAATGTTACAACAAAGTCAACCACTTCTCCACGAGGAATTACGTAAGCTTAACCTTCACATTGTTCCTCGAGGATTCCTTTCCACCCTGGTGGCGAAACCCAACCTTACGGATCAAATCATAACAGCTCAGCGGTATGATAGAGGAATATCTCGAATTAAGTAGAACATTGCTAGCGGAGTTGCTAAGTGTTTCTCCATAGATGAGCGAGGTGTTGTCTTAGAACCGCTTGGTGGTTCCCAAGAAACAACAACTACGGCAATTGATCCTTAAGGAAGCTCATGAATCTCCTCTCACCATTCATCCCGGTAGTACTAAAATGTATCAAGACCTACGCCAGAGGTTTTGGTGGACTAGGATGAAGAGAGAAATCGCTCAATTCATTGCTAATTGCGACGTCTGTCGTCGAGTTAAAGCAGAGCATCAACGGCCTGCTGGCACCCTTCAACCTTTGGCTATTCCCGAATGGAAATGGGATAAAATCGGTATGGATTTCATTACCGGGTTTCCGAGGACCAAAAGAGGGAATAATGCTATCTTCGCTGCGTTGTCGATCGCCTTTCCAAAGTAGCCCACTTCCTACCCGTTCGTGAGAGTATAACCGCTAGCCAGCTAGCTGATTTGTACATCTCTCGAATAGTGTCTCTTCATGGTGTTCCATTGGAGATTAACTCAGACCGTGGAAGTCTCTTCACCTCTTGATTTTGGGAAAGTTTCCAAAATGCTATGGGAAGTCGTCTCTCCTTTAGCACCGCCTTCAATCCTCAATCAAGTGGTCAAGTAGAACGAGTCAATCAAATTCTGGAGGATATGCTTCGAGCTTCTGTCATCTCTTTCGGCATGAATTGGGAGAAACGCCTTCCATTCGCCGAGTTCGCTTATAACAATAGTTATCAAGCTAGCTTGGGTAAAGCTCCTTTCGAAGTTCTTTATGGACGAAAATGTCGAACGCCTCTTAACTGGTCAGAAACCGGGGAGAGATAACTCTTTGGCCCGGATATGATCCAGGAAGCAGAAGAGCAGGTTCGCGTTATTTGTGAGAAATTGAAAACAGCCCAATCTCGGCAAAAGAGCCTATATGACCGCAAGCATAAGCCTATGGCTTATGAAGTTGGCAAGAAGGCTTACGTTCGGGCTACTCCTTTGAAGGGAACCCATCGATTCGGTATCAAAGGCAAGTTGGATCCTCGTTACATTGGACCCTTTCGCATTCTTGCCAAACAAGGAGAAGTTGCCTACCAATTGGAACTACCTCTGCATTTTTCCAGAGTCCATGATGTCTTCCACGTTTCCCAACTCAGGCGTTGCTTCTCGGATCCTATCCGTGGAGTGGACCACGAAACGCTTGATCTCCAAGATAACCTCACCTATCGAGAATATCCCGTTCGTATCCTTGATCAAGCTGAGCGTACCACTCGACGTCAGAATATCAAGTTTCTCAAGGTTCAATGGTCAAACCATTCCGAGCAAGAAGCCACTTGGGAAAGGGAGGATCGTTTTCGACTTGAGTATCACACCTTCTTCCCGACGGATCCTAAATCTCGGGACGAGATTCTTTTGAGTGGGGGTGAGTTGTCACATCCTAGTTAGTCCATGCATTAGAGTGTTGCATCATGTTTATCTTTCATCAGAAATTTGAAATGGGGAAGACAGAACCCCCAGAACCCCTCTGAATCCAACTAGGGTTTACCAAAAAGATTTTCAATGAACCTGAAATGCCCTTCTAAAATGTTCATCACCTTTTCCTTGGTCCTAAACCACTGTCAGAAGTGATGCACAAATTTCCAGGTCACTCTAAGGTCACTGGATTAAATCTCTAGCTATTTGAATTTGGGCATTTAAATTTATAAAATCTTTCAAATGCTCAATTAATCCCAAACTAAAATGTTCCATGCTGGATATATTCCAACTAAGGACCAGGTGCAGTTTGGTGATTTTTGGAGTTGCCTAGGTATTTTTAGAAATGCAACAAAGTTACAGAAAATAGAAAAGAAAACAGAAACGAAAAACCCTTACCTGGCGCCACCCAGCAGGCCCACCTGCCGGCCCAGCCCAGCCACCGCGCCAGCGAGCTGCTTGGCTTGGCCAGGCAGGCAGGCAGCTGCTCGATGGCGAGCACAACATGCATGCCACGTAGCTGCCCGCCGCCTCGCCGCTCCCCTCATCCAGTTGTCGACATGGGACGAGCTCTCTCCCTCTCCCCGACCCCGCAGACACCCGCTCCTCCCCTGGTTCCTCTCTCTCGCCCTCCCGATGTCGCCCGAGACGTCGTCACCGCCGCCGCCCGCCACAGCCGCGTCCAACACCGTCCCCGCGCCCTCTCACCGTGTCCGAACGGTTCGCCGTCATTGGCTACGTCGACTAGCCAAGCCGCACGATGCCGAACCATCGCATCATCCCGCGCCGCCGTCTTCAACCTCGGGCCGCCAGATCGCCGCGCGCCGCTCCGACCGCACCGAGCCCTCCCCGAGCACGCTGACCACCTCTACGGCTTCTCTGTGAGCTGCTGAACCTCCCCGTGTTTTCCTTTTCGCCCCTAGCTTACCGTAGACGCCGCGCCTCTTGTGCCCGAACGCGCCGCCGCCTGACCTCGTCGCCGGCGTTGCTCCGGTGACCTTTTGGTCACGGGCTTGTGACCGTCACACTCGTCGCGCCGCGTAGAGGCCCTAGGTGCTAGCGCCACACCGCCTAGGCCACTGCAGCCACGCGCATGAGCTGGCCCAAGCTTCGGCCTCCGCCAAACTCATCGTCGGCGATGCTCCGGCCACTCCCCGGCCAAGCCAACACCACGGCTGGATGCGGGCGAGCACCAGCTGCCCGTAGCTGCTCTCCGCGTAGCAAATGAAGCCCTGTGGGCAAAACCTGCAGCACGCTGCCGCGTCTGGCCTCGCCGGCGGCTAAACGCCAGCAGGCTTCGACCTGTTGACCGGTGGGTTTGACCCCGCTGACACAGTTGACTAGGTGGGGCCCTCTGCTAATTAACCTAGTTTAGGTTTAATCAAAATTTAGTTAGTCTAATTAGCTACTGACATGCGGGATCCACTGCCCAGGTTGACCTGGACGCCCCCGTTGACCCCTGACGTCACTCTGACGCACTGCTGACGCAATAATTAATTTCTAGTTTTATTTGTACACAGGAAATTCCAGAAATTGTTGCAAACTTCAAGAAATCATAGAAATTAATCTGTAACTCCAAATGCAAAGTTTTATATATGAATTTTGATCAGAAAAATTTAATCTATCCATTGGTAATGGTTTCATGCATGATAGAACAAGTTAAGCTTGTTGTTTAAGCAGAATAAGATAATGCATCTTTATGGCTATGTTAAATGAGCTAACATTTGGATCTTTGATTCAAATGAGTTCATCCCTTTCTGTTCTAGCTTGCATTAGGCCAACACACATTCATATTGCCATGTCATAGCATGCATCATATTATTGCATATTGTCATGTTTTGTTTATGTTCGGTGTGTCTTTCGTGATAGGTTCGCCTCCGAGGATAACCCGAATATCCGCTCAAGGGCGATCCTACTACCACTACATCGTGCAAGCAACCCATTGATCATTCCGATACAAACCCATGTTCTCGCTTCTGCTCTTGTTTACTGCATTAAGACAACGCGATTCAAACTGTTGTGTGCTGCGGTAGTTGAACCCACTTCCTTTGCATGACCTGTCATTGCCACAGTACTAGATGAAACCCACTAGTATGTGTAGGAGTTGGTTGAGCCATGTTTGTGATTCCTACCATGCTATGCTTGCTATGCTTAGAGTTGTGTCAGGTCTGGCTCATCGGGATGATGAACTGGAGTGAAAGGTTGTGTCGGGTTCGAGAGTGAAAGTGTTGAACACGTTTTGGTAAAGGTATCGATGAGAGGCCATGTAGGAGTACATGGTGGGTTGTTTCATTGAAGCCGTCCCAAAGAACTGAGATCTGTGTGTGTTATTTAAGACTTAGCTACTACCACGCATTGGGATCCTTAATTGACCCTCTCGACTTATTAACCACTCTTGTCCTTAGTCCGGGAGTTGCAAGTAGTTTCTGGTGTTTGTAGCATGCTGGGGGCCGCACGCAGCGCTGACCTTAGGGGTGGGCTGTGTTGTGGTAGGCACGTGGCCCGGTGTACCGATTCGCCCGTTTGGTGTCTCGGGAACCCTGCACACATCGTTCGGGGCCGTTAGTGGAAACCTCGGTCGGACTCCCTGCGGATGGAATCCGAATAGGCAATAAACCTGGACTAGGGACTCGTGTGTTTAGTCAGGTCGTGGCCGACACCCTCGCTGGGCTTCCGCTTGAAGGTTGCCGAGTACATGTCGTGTAGCGACGATAAGTGGTGAGAGCGTGTGTGAAGAAGTACACCCCTGCAGGGTATAAAACTATTTGAATAGCCGCGTCCGCGGTAAAGGACTACTTGGTCACCTATACAGTTCATAGACAAGTAAATGGATACTACTAAAAGCCTCAAGATAAGTGTGAGTAACACGGATGGCCCTCTCGTGGGTTTACGAGAGAGGATCCACGGTGGAGTATTGTTGAAACGCCCTCGATGCGGCTATATCTCCCACGTGTCGAAGCACGACTTAGAGGCATAACCGCATTGAAAGCAATGTCGCAAGTGAGGTAATCTTCACACAACCCATGTAATACATAAGGGAAAGGGATACATAGTTGGCTTACAATCGCCACTTCACACAATACATGAGTAAAACATTACATCATACAGATACAATCAAGGTCCGACTACGGAACCAAAATAAAAGAAGACTACCCCAAATGCTACACAGATCCCCGATCGTCCCAACTGGCTCCACTCTCGATCAACTGAAACAAAACAACACGAAGAACAAGATCTTCATCGAGCTCCTCCTTGAGCTCGGTGCATCACCTGCACGGTTCATCGGCACCGCAAACTGGTTTTGAAGTATCTGTGAGTCACGGGACTCAGCAATCTCACACCCGCGAGATCAAGACTATTTAAGCTTAAAGGTAGGACAGGGTAGTGAGGTGGAGCTGCAGCAAGCGACTAGCATATATGGTGGCTAACATACGCAAAAGAGAGCGAGAAGAGGAGGCAAAGCACGGTCGAACAACTATGATCAAGAAGTGATCCCGAAACTACTTACGTCAAGCATAACTCCAACACCAGTTCACTTCCCGGACTCCGCGAGAAGAGACCATCACGGTTACACACGCGTTGGTGTATTTTAATTAAGATCAACTTCGGGTTTTCTACAACCGGACATTAACAAATTCCCATCTGCCACATAACCGCGGCACGGCTTTGAAAGTTCAAAACCCTGCAGGGTGTCCCAACTTAGCCCATGTTAAGCTCTCGCGATCAACGAAGAATAGACCTTCTCCCGGAAGCCCGATCAGTCTCGAATCCGGCTACAAGACATTTCACAGCAATAAAACAAGACCAGAAGACCTCCGGCGTGCCGACACCTCGATAGTAGCCGCACAGATCTCGTCTCGAGCCACGACCGGATGAGCGAGACGTCGGCAACCGACGATACCCCAAGTTGCCTCGGGCGGCACCGCAAGTGGTTTAGTTTGGACCAACACTTAGACAAGCATTGGCCCGGGGTAATAAAGATGACCCTCGGGATGCGCGACTCCCAAGGGAAAAAGGCTAGGAGGCAAATGTAAAATCAATGTTGGGCCTTGCTGGAAAAGTCTTATTCAAAGCGAACTGTCAAGGGGGTCCCATAAATCACCCGACCGCGTTAGGGACGCAAAAATCCGGGAACATAACACCGATATGACAGAAACTAGGGCGGCAAGAGTGGAACAAAACACCAGGCATAAGGCCGAGCCTTCCACCCTTTACCAAGTATATAGATGCGTTAATTAAATAAGATATATTGTGATATCCCAACAAATAAACATGTTCCAAAAAGGAACAACATCTCCATGTTCCAACAAGGAACAAACTTCATCTTCACCTGCAACTAACAACGCTATAAGAGGGGCTGAGCAAAGCGGTAACATAGCCAAACAACGGTTTGCTAGGAAGGGTGCAAAAAGGTTAGAGGCTGACATGGCAATTTGGGATGGCTTGACATAGCAAGTGGTAGGCATCGTAGCATAGGCATAGCAAAAGAACGAGCATCTAGCAAGCAAAGATAGTAGTGATTTCGAGGGTATGGTCATCTTGCCTGAAATCCCGCAAGGAAGAAGATCGAGTCCATGAAGAAGAAAGAACGGAAGTAGTCGAACGAATCCTCACAACTCCGGAACGGAACCGCTAACGAGAGAAGCAACCCGGAAAGAAACAAACAACATGGTAAACACACAACCATAAACATGGCATGATGCACAAACAAATATGATGCATGTCCGGTTTAATGAGGCATGGCATGGCAAAGTGCAACAAACAACACTACAAATTAAGTGGAGCTCAATATGCAACGAGTTGCATATTGACGGAACACCACAACACTTATTTAGTTCTCTCTCGGTTAGGTACACAACAATATTAAATGTTGTTAAACATGGCAAGAGGTGGAGCATAATTAAACTAACTATTTAGGCAAGTTTAAATGAGGCCGGAAATAACGAACAACAATTCCGGAAAATCCCCATGAGCAATATTTTAGATTCGGTACTGTTCTGCCCTAAACACAATTTTAGAGTTGTTAAACAGCAACATAAAGTGGACCATGTTGATCTAGGCATTTTTCCACCCCATTTACATATAAAGTTTGTTTAAAATGGAGCTACGGTTATTTAGTTATGAATTAAATCATTTTAACATGGCATATTAGCAACTTAATGCAAACATCAATTTAAACATTTTTAACATAGATGAAAGTGGGATATTATTAAACTAGATGAAAAACTAAGCATTTTACATATACAAAACATTTTAATCCGATGCACCATTAGGAAGTTATTAAATGCATGATCTAGGGGGACTATACTTGAAAACCGGCATGACTGGAAAATGGCAAAATTGCAGCATGGGAAAAAAAACAACAAGGCCGAATCTGGCTGGGCCAGCAGAGAGGGGCTGGGGGAGGCGGCTCACCCTGGGCCAAGGCCCGGCTCGGAGGTGAGGCCATTGGGGGGGTGAGGAGGCGCGCTGGGCCTCACCCATGGGCTTCGGCCCGCTTCGGTGGAGCAGGAGGCTGGGGTCGGCGGCTGGATGCGGTCAGGCCGAAGCAGAGGAGCGGCTGGGCCTTGCGATGCTGGGCTGGACCCGGTCGAGCGACGCGCTCGCTGCTGCTGCTCGATGCAGCCGGCGGCGATGGAGATGGAAACAGGGGCGGCGCGGCCTTGGAGGAGTGGAAGGCGACGGCTCCGGGTCGGAAGCAGAGGTCGGGGCGGCGGGAACCGGCAGATCCGGCCGGCCGGCGCCGGATCCGGGCAACGACGACGGAGGGCGGAGCTCCGGGAGGCACGGGTTCACCCATGGCGACCTGCGGGGCAGAGAGAGACGGAGGGAGAAGTTAGAGAGAGATACGGGAGAGAGAGAGAGCAAGGTGGAGGAGCAGAGGGACGGGGTCGCCGGGAACTCAACTCCGGCGAGGGCGGCGGCAGATGGCTTCGGCCAGGGGCGGCGGCGAAGGCCCCGATCCCATCGGATCGAGCGGGAGGGCGCGAGAGGGGAGGAACAGAGCGGCTCGGTCGCTGGGCGGCGGCGGCGCTGCCCAGATCGGGCCAGGCGGGCTCTCGCATGGCTGGCGGGCAGCGTGAAGTGGGGCGCGGGGGGAGGCCAGGTGGCGACTCCCGGTTGGCTGGGGCGACGCCTCAGGTGGCGGCTGGCCAACCAGGGCTTGCCAAGTGGCGGAGGGGGCTTGGGGCGCGCCGGAAATTGAGGAGGGGGCGGCGCTGATGATTGGGGGGGAGCGGATTTCGAGGGGAAGGAAGGAGGAGACCCAAAAATGGAAGGGGGGGCTTCCTTTTATAGGCAGAATTAGGGTTTGGGGGTTAGGAGGGGTTTTCGAGGCCTCCGATCGCGATCCGACGGGTCCGATCGAGAGAGAGGGGTTAGGGAACCTAGGTGGGCTGAGGAGAGGGGGTTTTGGACTGAGGGGAGAGAGGAGAAATGCAGCCCGGCACAATAGTTTTGGAGAACGAAAACGTCCGACGAATAAACCGCAAGGTGCCGCTATAAGTTTAACGGTAGGGCTATCAAATGGACTCGAATGCGATTTAAACTTGGCAAGCGGCCTGTCTACACTATAATAAGACCGCATGACAAGTTGCAACCCATTCCGAGAACATTTTATGCCACTTATAAAATAATATTTGGAGGTGCAGCGCGGCGCTGCGAAGTGCATCCGGACTTCGGAACGGACAACGGAGAGAACCCATGAACATTTAACGGATGCAAGTTTTGAAAAACATGCGGATGAAATGCAGATGATGCCATGAGATGAGATGCATAACAAAACAAAATGCAAAACAACAGACAAAACCCAACCACGAAGGGAAATAATAAATCACATCTCCGGAAAGGGCAAGAGTCGGAGTTACGAATATGGAAAGTTGTATCCGGGGTGTTACAACACTCCACCACTACGAGAGGATCTCGTCCCGAGATCTAGGATGGCACCGGGGGGAAAAGGAAGAGGCAGATGAGATGTAAAACTAAGTTGCTTCTTTGACAAACGAGTGAAACCAAAGAACCTTGAGAGGTTGAGCAAAATGAAAGAAAGAGAACAACGAAGATGAACGAGATTGCAAACAATCCGTTAGAAAAGAGAAACAAGGAACATTACGAGGGCTTGAAGGTTGAAAAGGCATGAATTAAGAGTTTAATGGACAAGATAGAATTCGAAACCACTCCGTTTAAAACAAGATGAGAGAGGAAGAATTCGGGCAGAACTCCGATTGAACATGGAAGGAATATAACATGAACTTGAGAAGATGGGATGATACTTGATGAAATCAACAACATACTGCCTCCGAAACTATTGAAAGAGTGGCACAAGGGGTAAGGAAGATTTCAGACAGCTCTCCGGTTGAGGAAGCAGGCAAAACTTGATAAGATGAGAGAACTCGAATGAAAACATGACACTCCGGTTAAATGGATAAGCAAGAAAAGAACATGATCTTGACAAAAGAAAGAAGATGGGTCGCAGAGTGCAACATCACAATGCCTCCGGAAGAAGAATTGAAGATAGGTCGTTGGAATAAAGGAATGGAGAAGAAAATGACAACTTCTGCCACAAATGAACTTGGAAAAGCACCCTTGCGAAGAAGAATTGAACGGAGTTGTTGGAAAACCAACAACGAAATGAATAAGCTTGTAGTGGGCCTATGGAAACATCTCCACATTATGAGGTGAGCTTCTGCCACCAACGGAAACAAACGATTGGATTGATATCAACAAGGAGACGAGAAACTTATATCACCGGGAGGACAAATGAAGAACTTGGGTCCTTTATAAGCACCATAATTAGCAACAATCCTTAGGGAAAGCTTTAGGTGAAATATAGCCCAAGATAAGTCCAATGAAGAGATTGATGGATTTAAAATACCTCATTCTTGACAACATGTGAATCATGAAACACGAAGTGAAATTGCGAAGAGTGACATAACACCATCTCAAGAGGTAAGGTAGAAAGAATTGCACTTCGGAATGCAAGAAGAAGAATACTTGAACTCCTCAAAACAAAACATGTGTTGAGCACCATGTTTATTTTTTTAGAGTATAGCTCGGCGGATCCTAACTCCGAGAGAAATCTTGAAGGACAATTGAAGAATGAAAAGAATCCTTGACGAACCACCATGTAGAACCTCCATGAAAAACTCCGGTAAAGAAAAGATGATAAAAAGGAAGAGAAGTTGACAACACAAGGTGAAGCCTTGCGGTGATAAGATGAAGCTTTGAAATGATATAACCGAGAAAAGTTGGAACTCCGGAAAGAAAAGATGAACAAATGAAATCAAGAATTTTGATGATCCTCCGGAATAAGGAATTGAATTTACTCGATGGAACAAGAATAAGAATTACATTATGCTGATCCTTCACCAATTAAATTGATGGCCAGCAATGGATTAGGCATACTACTTATTCTCGTAGAAAGGATTAAGATAGATATGGCGCAAACTTGGGTAGGTCTTCAACGAACCACCGGTAGGATTGAAACAACGAATAAATCTATATGATAACGAAGGAAGAGAACTCTTGAACAAGCCACCATAATAATTGAGAATGAACGTAGCAAAGGCACAATTCACCGGGAAGAATTGTAAAACGAATAAGGATGCTTGACAAAATTTAGATACATTAGAACGAAGAGATCATGAACTGATTAGAGGATATTTCGACGATGCACCGGTGAGATTTGGAAAACCAGAGTTGAACGCTTGAATGAATAATTCTGAGATGATGGGCTCCGAAGAATCAAACAGAAAAGACTCCTGAAATGCTCCGGGTGGGTTAAAAGAATTCTCACAATCAAAACAATTATGAGGATGGCACGAAGCTAGAACCATGAAACTTGAAGAGAAAGAAGCGAGATTAAAGAGAAACTCTTCTTCGGTCTTCAATATTCGAGAATGACTTCGAGAACATCACCATGAATTATTGAAGCACTCCGGAATGAAAATTAGGAAGGTTGAACCAACAATGAAAATAATTTGGAAGATCTTGGAGAAAACCAAGACTGATGATAATTCATCCTTACATCAAACTTTGGAAAGAATTTGAGAATAACTCCGGAAAATTAGAAGAGTCAGGTAAGATCCTGGAAAAAGACCTGTGGGTTAGGGCCCACTCAAAAGAACCACCGTTGAACAAATGTTAAGAGAGATTGCACCGGTTGAATTAAATAGCTTGAATGAGATAACAACCTCAAAATAACTTGAACGGATCTGGAATGGAAAACCGAGCCTTCTGAGATATCTTCAACACTCCAGAACAAATGAATAGCGAGAAGGTGAATGATTAAGAGATGCACCGACATGAGAAAGCATTAGAAACGAGGAAAAGAATATGATGAATATCGAAAGCTTGACTTGAGTCCGCCGGAGAAGAAAATTAGAATGGAACAATGATAAGGTTAAAGCTTCCTTAGCGTCTTCATGAGAAATCACCGGATAAAACAATAAAGGAAAAGAATGAAGAAACTTCACCTAATAAAAAATGGATACTTGATTAAGAAATCTGAGTCCTTGAAGAAAAAAGGGTGGGAGGGCGGGAAATCAAAACAACTTGGGTCGGATGAAACGAACACCGTTGAGAAAAAGCTTAGAATTGATCTTGCGAATGTTGGAATGATCGGATTCACTTGAAGAGAAGCACGCCGGTTGGGAAAAGAATTAACATGACGACCTCGACGATCAAGAAGGATTAGTATTCACATAGAAATATGAGAACACCATTTAGAATAAGGTATGGAATCAACCCTTGGCATTGAAGCAACTCGAATACCACAAAACAAAACAAAAACAAAGGATTGGCTTGAAGAATGAGCCGGAACAAACACATGATAGAGATTTCGCCCAAAGTGTTAGTGGTGGGGCCCACACGGACACGACGATAGCGGACGTCACGAATGACAAACAAGACGTCCCGAATCAGCATAGCCAAGGATTCTTTAAGACGTCTCGCGACCACTGAATCGACCGTGAATGGGCGGACCACTAGACGTTGAACCCCAATCTCAAATCATACATCCGCCGGAAAGAATATCCCGTAAGCTACTAGAATTCCCACCTATAAACTCCCGAAACTTTCTGGTTATGCAATCTGGTGTTGGGGATACAGGGACACAAAATATATCACCCAAACTAACAATACCTAG